>JAFIRS010001479.1:0-351283 GCA_018342105.1 Gonioctena quinquepunctata | reverse complement strand
ACCGCCAGTTGAAGTTTATCTTTTCCTGCGTACCTATAGGTGTTACAAGATCGATGATGGTTTTGTTTACGTTGTGTCTCACTTCAGCCAGAGTTCTTTGGACTTTTGGCTGGTTGACTACTCCGTACTGATGAGGGCCAAGAAGCCTGAAACCGGTATGCGGATTGTTAGGTGAACACGACTTAAATTAAACATAATCGAGCTTATCAGAAAGAAACATTTGCATTCAATGTCCATTGATATTTTATGGAAGTATGCATGGATTTTCAGGTGAATATCATTCAACGTTCTGCGTGGTATTTGCCAGGAAAGTAGTTGTTTTTCACCTGAGATCTACCTTTCTCTGGTTCAATTTTATATTGAATCCTTTATGTGAAGAAACCGTTTAAATTCGATTTTTCTATTCATTCCACTTCACATGGCACTTATCTCTCACTATATGCTAGACGGGCTTTCCACTCCTACTGAGAAGGAATCTTTTATTTAGAAACCTATCGAGGTGGGAGATTTTCGGAGTGTTTCTTTCTGTCACTAGGTACCGCCAGTTAAAGTTTATCTTTTCCGGCGTACCTATAGGTGTTACAAGATCGATGATGGTTTGTTTACGTTGTGTCTCACTTCAGCCAGAGTTCTTTGGACTTTTGGCTGGTTGACTACTCCGTACTGATGAGGGCCAAAGCCTGAAACCGGTATGCGGATTGTTAGGTGAACACGACTTAAATTAAACATAATCGAGCTTATCAGAAAGAAACATTTGCATTCAATGTCCATTGATATTTTATGGAAGTATGCATGGATTTTCAGGTGAATATCATTCAACGTTCTGCGTGGTATTTGCCAGGAAAGTAGTTGTTTTCACCTGAGATCTACCTTTCTGGTTCAATTTTATATTGAATCCTTTATGTGAAAAAACCGTTTAAATTCGATTTTTCTATTCATTCCACTTCACATGGCACTTATCTCTCACTATATGCTAGACGGGCTTGCCACTCCTACTGAGAAGGAATCTTTATTTAGAAACCTATCGAGGTGGGAGATTTTCGGAGTGTTTCTTTCTGTCACTAGGTACCGCCAGTTAAGTTTATCTTTTCCGGCGTACCTATAGGTTTACAAGATCGATGATGGTTTGTTTACGTTGTGTCTCACTTCAGCCAGAGTTCTTTGGACTTTGGCTGGTTGACTACTCCGTACTGATGAGGGCCAAGAAGCCTGAAACCGGTATGCGGATTGTTAGGTGAACACTACTTAAATTAAACATAATCGAGCTTATCAGAAAGAAGCATTTGCATTCAATGTCCATTGATATTTTTATGGAAGTATGCATGGATTTTCAGGTGAATATCATTCAACGTTCTGCGTGGTATTTGCCAGGAAAGTAGTTGTTTTCACCTGAGATCTACCTTTCTGGTTCAATTTTATATTGAATCCTTTTATGGAAGAAAACCGTTTAAATTCGATTTTTCTATTCATTCCACTTCACATGGCACTTATCTCTCACTATATGCTAGACGGGCTTGCCACTCTACTGAGAAGGAATCTTTATTTAGAAACCTATCGAGGTGGGAGATTTTCGGAGTGTTTCTTTCGTCACTAGGTACCGCCAGTTAAAGTTTATCTTTCCGGCGTACCTATAGGTGTTACAAGATCGATGATGGTTTGTTTACGTTGTGTCTCACTTCAGCCAGAGTTCTTTGGACTTTTGGCTGGTTGACTACTCCGTACTGATGAGGGCCAAGAAGCCTGAAACCGGTATGCGGATTGTTAGGTGAACACGACTTAAATTAAACATAATCGAGCTTATCAGAAAGAAACATTTGCATTCAATGTCCATTGATATTTTATGGAAGTATGCATGGATTTTCAGGTGAATATCATTCAACGTTCTGCGTGGTATTTGCCAGGAAAGTAGTTGTTTTTCACCTGAGATCTACCTTTCTCTGGTTCAATTTTATATTGAATCCTTTATGTGAAGAAAACCGTTTAAATTCGATTTTTCGATTTTATGTCTGTCAATTCCTGGGTTTGAATGATATAACTTCCAAACACCTCCATGTTGACCTTGATGGAGTTGTGCAGAATGAGGTTTTTTTCCAATAGCTCGAGTACTTTATGCTTGATATCATTGAAAAAAGGTGTGTACTCAGTATACATATTCTCACTAGATACTCTGTAGCTAGAAATGCGACATTTGAATGCATTTTTAATGAGGTGTACACCACCACCCAAGTGAACACATGAATTCGTCCTATGTGCGAGTGTTCTATTGTGAGAGTTGACTTGATAATATGGGATTATCGCATTACAACAATTACATGTATAGAGTGGTGCAGGTGGTGAGTCATCGCTATTGTTCAATTTAACTCGTTTCACTGAAGGACCTCCCTGGCAAGTTTCTTGTTGATGCCGACGTAGATCATCACTACGAGTGGAATCTTTACCACACGAATACATTTCAGCAACTTGTTTTCGATAGCTCACTGGAGGAGACACCGATTTGAAATATTCTCCTGGAATATTTCAATGAAATATCCCCCCCCTACAACAAGTCCGATGCGATGCGCAATCTGTATTGTGAGGGGATCCTCTTGACATTCAGCGCACTCATCAATACTCGCAGTTCACTCTCAGCTCTCTCACAGGATGAATGCCCTCCTCGCTTGGAGAGTGCAAGGATTCATGAAGGTCATGACTGCACAGAATATGTTTGCCTACACCACAGCTTTAGTCAAGGTCAAACAAAAATCGAGATCAAATCTTGAGGTTGCCGAAACAATCCCAACATCAAAACTCAAGGTCAAATTTCGAAGTCAAAACTTAATGTTATGAATCTCGAGGTCAAACTCAAGGTCAAAACTGAAGTCGAATCTCAAAGTCGACGAAACCCAATGTCAAAACTCAATGACAAATCTCAAAGTCAAATCTCAAGGTCAAACACACACACATTGCACACCTACAACCATTCAAGGTCACACGTGACGTCATAGTGGTGAGGGAGACCCAGAACCGGCTTAATCTCCTACTTATATTTCTTTTTTTCTTTTTACAACTTTGACGAATAAGTCCTTTCTGGTACATCTTTATTACAAACATTGGATAAACATTCATAGTTCCTGGATATTCGGGTAGAGAAATTACCAACGAATACGTACCCCCCAAGAAAAATATGAACCAAAGGAATACATGTTTTGAAATTGATTCTCTCTGCTCTGTGGAGGAATTGTCAACGAACACGTACCCCAAGGAAGATATGGACTAAAATAGAATATTTTTCTTGGAATTCAATTGCTCCTGTCTTCCCACGGTGGTACAAAATTCGATCATATTTTTTTTGCGACTCCTGTGATCCTGAATATTTCTGTGAGAGAATTATCAACAAACACGTATCCCCAAGGAATATATTAATTCCCCCTTGTCCCTGTCCCTACGGTGGTACAAATTCGATTATATTTTTTTTCCGATCTTTTTATGTTTTCCGTAATCCTGTGGAGGATTTATCAGCGAACACGCACCCCCAAGGAAGATATGGACCGAAATAGAATAAATTGACGGAATTTTTTCCCCCTGTTCCCTACGGTGGTACAAATTCGATAATATATTTTTTTCAATGCATTCTATGTTTCTGATTATTCTTGTGGAAGAATTGTCAACGAACACGTACCTTCAAGAAAGATATAGACCGAAATAAAATAATTATACGGAATTTAAATAACCTTTTTTTCCGATTCTCTCCGTGATCCCGAATATTTCTGTGTAAGAATTAGCAACGAACAGGTATCCCCAAGGAATACATTAATTTATCCTTTCCCCCTACGGTGATACAAATTCGATTATATTTTTTTTTCGATTCGTTTCGTGTTCCTGGATATTCCGGTGAGAAAATTATCAACGAACACGTACCCTCGAGAAAGATACAGACCCCCAGAGATAAAATAGAATATTCTTCCGTCCCTAGGTTTAAATTAACAATTCCTTCCGTGTTTTTGGATATTCCAGTGATGGAATCATCAATGAACACGTACCCTCAAGAGAGATATAGACCGAAATAAAATATATTTACGAAATTTAATTACCCCTGTCCTCCCTATGGTGGTACAAATTCGATTATAATATTTTTTCGATTCCTTTTATGTTCCTGGATATTTTTGTGGAGGATCTATGGACGAACACGTACCGCCAAGGAAAATATGGACCAAAATAGAATACATGTACGGAACTCCCCCTGTCCCCTCTACGGTGGTACAAATTCGCTTTTATTTTTTTCCCAATTTCTTCCGTGTTCTTGGATTTTCCTGTGGAGGAATTATCAACAAACACGTACCCTCGAGAAAGACTTAGACTGAAATCAAATGAATTTACGGAATTTAGTTTCCCCTGTCCCCCCTGCGGTGATAAAACTAATTTTAATTTTGCGTTTCGATCATCCAATTGTTATAGATTGTTTTCGTTTGGAATCATAGACGAACAAAAATTCGAAATCGATATATAAATTAAAAATAAATTAATTTTCAGCTACGGTTTTTCAAATGTAATGCTCTTGTCTTCCGATACTGGTACAAATTATAGTTTTTTCCCAGATATTTGCAAAAATGTGTTGTATTTCCCTTAACGCATCCAAACGCTTTGAAACCTCATTTATCAAGTATATCATTGGGAGTACTTCAGTGATGCAATAATAACGAAGATATTTACGACAATTAATTGAAAAACATGTTTTTCATTCTGTAAGAGGGTCTCTTCCACTACTATCCAACTTTGGAGCCTTTCACTGTTCTCGGTTTTACCTCGGGTGCCACCTTTTGGTTTATAGTGGAAAAGGCCACTTTTGTTCCGAGCAGTCTCAGTGGAGAAAAACACTCCAGGGGTCAGTATAGTAATGACCATGTAACGGGGCCAGTAAGGCAGGTTTTAATTGCCTTCAACTGGGTTTTCTAACCTGGGTACCGACTGCGCACTAGATAATAATATTCTACTCAAGATAATAATTACAACACTATACTCTATAAACAGGATAAACAGATATATTTGCTACAAAATACAGGCAGGGCGGCTGACGCCAGCCTCAAGTTATCACAACAAATAAATAACTGATTGACACTATATACAGAGAAAGCGGGGAGGGTGGTTTTAAGCAGGCGGGGTAAACTTAGCAACCAAAAGCTCATGTGGGGGGGGTTATCGTACGGACTAGTATGCAAGCTCAAAAACGAGTGCAAAGCAACAGGCCCTGACAATTCGTAGTATGAAGCGGGTATCAAATGTAAGCTTCTACGGACGGCCAAAGCGTGGGGCTGGTTTTTCCTATCCTTCCTAGTTGAACTTATGTTCTAACAAAAAAACAACAGGTTCATTCGGAATATAACAGGATAGTCCGCCAGGTGCCTACCCCCCTAATAGTCTAACCCTTTATTCGGGGTAGGTCCACCTGATACATAAAATACGAATAAAAATAAACTTAATTGTGGACCCCAAATAATTCCAAATGAAGAACGGAACTCTTGCCCTGTTGCCGGGGAGCGAAAAAAAAAGAAAATTGGCCAGGACTACTATTCCTCTCGAAATAATGATCATTGTACAAAAAAAACATATTACCAGTCAAAAATAAAATTAGAAAAATAGTCATACCACAATAATCAAGCTAAAATAAAAAATTCTTCCTGGATTGGATGCTGGCGTCCGCATCCTGATCCTACGAGTCTGTCTACGGCATCAAACTAATGGGTTTTGAATATCCGCATCGGGGACATGCGGGTCAGGATACTACGTTGATATCGGAGCACGGGGCGTCGTCTTCCTTGGACTGGTCTCCTCTAGGCGGCTGGCTGTGTGAGGTGAACATTCCGGGGGTTACATGTCCCTTAGTTCA
The DNA here is from genome assembly GCA_018342105.1 of Gonioctena quinquepunctata. Taxonomy (NCBI): domain Eukaryota; kingdom Metazoa; phylum Arthropoda; class Insecta; order Coleoptera; family Chrysomelidae; genus Gonioctena; species Gonioctena quinquepunctata. The sequence goes on along the minus strand of JAFIRS010001479.1, from coordinate 345,420 downwards.
CCTCGGGATCTGGGCAATGGACCGGGCGCAGATCTTCAACATGAATCCGTAAGAAACGCTTGCCTGCCTGATTTTTCAGGTTATACACCACCGGTGATGATACTTGGGTCACCGTGTATGGACCGGAGTATTTAGGAGCCAGTTTCGCGGCATACTCTTTTTTGGCTGATCACCTGGTCGCCCCATGATATCTCCATTCTCGGCGCCGGAGATTGTAGTGGGGCTCTGAGGGTGAAAGCTTTGGCAAACGTTTCCTGCAGGCGTTTGAGCCTTTCTGTTTGCTCGGTGATTTCGAGCTGTTCTCGTCGTCTTCTCGTGTCGGTGACACTGGTGGCCGGTACATTCGCTTCCGAAACTTCTAACTCTCTTCCAAAGTTGAGAAATGCGGAGAGTATCCGGTGGAATCCTGGCGAGCGGTATTGATCGCAAATATCAGTTCGGCGGGATGTGAGTCCCATTTGCGGTGGTCCTGGTCACAGAACTGGGCGATCATCGTCTCCAAGGTTTCATTGGCCCTCTCCACGGGATTGGCTTGCGGTGTGTATGGCGGTGTTCAACGGTGGTTGTTTCCAAGTTCCTTCAGCATATCCTCGAACAGGTGCCCTGTGAACTGGGTTCCGTTGTCGCTGAGAACTACTTTCGGACATCTCATAGAGAGCTTGGGTGATGGCCTATTTATCGGGTTAGGTGTAAACCACGGATTTATCACGAACACGAATGGTATTTTTAGACCTATTATTACCGCGAAGATGAATTTAAATCTTTACAGGGAGGTTTTGGTTGTAAACATAGCGGAAAAATAGTAACCTACAATTCATATCTATCCCATGGCGCCCTGAATTGTATTATGAACATTATTGGAAGTATTTCAGTGAAGGAATAATTTACGATAATGCAATAATAATGAAGATATAATGTGGAAATCGTGGCTAGCAATTATGTGAAAGCTTGGCATCGCCGCATGTTTATTTTGCTCTATCCTACTTTGGCAATCCCCATGTCATGAAACGTGGCTGGAAAAGCGTGGATAACTAACATTAACATATTCTCGCACGATTGACTAAGACAATCTTGTAGACGTTCTCGGGAACGAGCGGGCATAGCATACACGGTGTTAGGAAATGTGCTGTGGATTAGGCGCGCAATTTCGCATTAGAAAAGAGTGTGTCGTAGGTATAAGGATCCGAAACAGTGTCCTACAGGTCCACTTCCGGATGGCGGAGTAAAGCAGGGTCCTGGCACTGAGGTATTAGTTTCTGGTGCAATTACAGAATTCTGATAGGGTCGCGATCGCAGTTAGGTACCCAGAAGTCCCACTTGGAAAAGATATCCAGTGAAGAACTACGGCATTTAAATCACGAAAAACGTGTGAATGAATATTTTAATGCAGATTGCCAAATATAAATATTTTAAGGCTGATTGCCAAATATTCAAGTTAAATTTCATTCTCTGAAAGAAAATATTTTTTCAAATCAGTTTCAAACGAGTTCATTCTGTTTTACAAGGGCTTGAAAGAAATTGAAATAAATAGTCATATTTTTCAGATTCAATTGCCTGAAATTCATTCTCCAGTATTTTATTATGGTGATACTCTGCGCCGCATTCATTTATTAATCATTAAATCCACTCCGAGTTGTGAGCTGGCCGGAGGTTTGTTTAAGTTGATTTTTTTTCAAATAATGCCTCCTCCGAGTAGAGAGGATTTCAATCGCTTTAGTCAGGTACCGCAAACATTAATCATTGTCTGCTTGATCTACCCTGTACTGATGAGTGGTTTAACACCCCAAAACCGGTCTACAGTTGGTCTGCCTGGGTGGAGTGGTTAATATTTATCCATTTCGCAACATACATTTGCAAAGTACCTTGTAGGACTTTACACGTTTATCCATCGGATGTCATTCAACGTCCGTCGAGGAATCAGCAAGGAAAGTAGTTGTTTTTTTATGGATATTCGACCTACATAGACCTATTGTATAGGTATTTGTAGTCAGCAGTCTAGAGGAATACGACGTTTTTCATTTCAGAAAAGTTGAAAATAAAATTATAGTTTAAAAAAACTAAAAAAGATGCGTTTGTAGCAATATGAACTGAAAAGTTAATAATATCAAGAATAAAGTCATTGACCAAAAACTTAACTTTAATCTTGAAAAAGCATGGGGTATACCCTACTTATTTTTCATAATGACTGTACCTTCACGAATAGCTAGCGATAAAACATTGAAGACAACTGATATCAAGCACCCCAAGCTTTTTTACATAAAAGTAAATTTTTTGGTCAATGACTTATTATTTTTAACTTTTTAGTTCATTTCGATATAAAAGCGTGTTTTTTGAGTTTTTTAAACTATAGTTTTTTATTTTACACATCAATATTGGCAGAAGTCGTTCGATATAGCTAAGATGCATACAAAAACATAAAATCTTTATAAATTACTGTCGATGTTCTTTAATAAATGTATCCTCTTTATTGGATGCTTGTTCGTTCGTGTTGATCAGATGCTATTGGACAACAGTCGTCTACAACCTTCAAACAAATGCCTCTCATCTGCTGTTCAAAATGGGAATGGTTTCTGCTAATTAATTATAATGTTATTATGCGTCGATTAATTATAATGTTATTATAATTGAAAATATTGTCGAATATTATTCGGTTACCTATTATTATAGTATGAGTTTTCTGTTATATATATATCGTGTCTGTCTCCTGTTGGTTGGATATTTATTTATTACAGTTGTAGACATCGCAGAAATTGATCACATTAGATAGACACATAAAATTATTGATAGATAGATTTATCATCTGGGATTATACGGTATCATTCAAATAATTCAGGTAACCTTGAGATACCGTTATAGCACAGCGTATCCAAGATGCCGAATGAATTTTGTGATTTACGGCCGGTTTTATTAAAAAAAATATTCAGAAGAGAGGATTACGAATTTTTGGTCCAAATTCAAGATTTCAATGGCTTGGTATCAAGATGGTTGGAAGTAAAGTTTCGTTATTATTGGCCCGATTTTATCTATGGTATATTGTTCGCAAATGATTAATAACAAAAATATGCAAAAAATAAGAAAAACCGCACGAAATGGTTTTTAGTTTTTAAATATATTCGATAACTTGCATTGAAAATATAATGTGTGATGTTTTACGCAAGCGACGTTAGGCGAGTTAATCATAATAATCGAAGAGCGGCTAATAAAATTAAAAATGATAAGGATATACAGGGCGTAATCTTCCTTCTTGCACACCCGTGAATGACGAGTGTATAATGCCATTACCTATATAACAAAATACAGTGGTTAAAAATCCGAAAAAAAAGTTTGAAAAAATATTTTTTTTTTGTAAAATCAGTTAAAAAATTTTTAAACGCGGAACAGCAAAGTTTTGGTAGAAAGTTTTGCTTTATATTTTTTTTTCTGGTTTATTAATGACCTCTCGTAAAAATTTCAAAGGGAATATCTATTCATTTTTTGACGGACTATCAACTGTTAGCGGGTGTGCAATAGGGTCGATCACACCCTGTATAAAAGCACTCCTACTAGCTGACAAGCACGTAGCACTGCAGCCAGAGGAAAGCGTGGCGGGCGGTCGAACGCGTTAATTTTTATTCAAAATAAAATCTTCGAGTGCAGCTCTGAAATTTTGTGTAGTTTTTAACTGTAGAAATTGAGTATAATTCTTGAAGTCTTGGTCGGGAATTAAACGTTGCCAGAAGTCAGTGAAGTTGTGAAAAAATTGTTAAAGTTTTGATGTCAAGGTGCATTTCTGGCGATTTTGTTTTAATATTATTTATAGCTCAAAAAAGTTGGATATCAATTGCCAGAAGACGAAATGGAAAGCAATTCTTTGAAATTTAGAAAATAAAGTCCAACTCTGGCAATTTCTTTTTTAATTATTTTTATTGTTACTGTCAGAAGGCAAATACTAAAAAAAAAACACAAAAACTATTACGCTTCTGTTTGACTGAAAAACTTCAAGGAAGATTAAGAATATATTTGATTACTCTCGTTTCGGACGTCCATCGTCTCAATGGATTCAAAAGGTTTTCACGACGTTTCGAATGCTTGTATCTGCAATCGTCTTCAGGTGGATACTGACAAGTTTAGGTGCTACTTACCAATTTATATGACTGCCGGTGCAATGATGCGTGTAATTCCGCCATGTGCAGTGGTGCGTGTAATTTCGCGCGGTGTGGTGGTGCGTGAAGTTTCGCGCCTCTGCAGCCCGCCAGGAAGAGCAATAAGTGGTTTCCATACGTTCTTGATCTCAACGCTTGGTTGACTAAAGGCGTTATTGGCTTCGATGTAGGCGGCCTCTTTGAACTTTTTTTCTATGTAGAACACTTGCGTCGTCCCATAGAACTCGATGTTGCTCAGTCCAGGCGTGGTCAGCGATTCCCGATTTTGACGTTTCTCCACGTTGAGTCCATTTCTTGTGCTCATCCAATCTTACCGATAACGGCCTCTTTGTTTCTCCAATGTAGGAATCTCCGCATTCACATGGAACTTCATATATGCAATTCTTACTGATTTCATTTTTATTGTCTCGTTTGGTCAGGAAACTCCGTGAAGTACTGCCGGATTGGAAGCAGCTCTTGATGTTGAACTTGTTTCCGATCCTTCTGATCTTCTCGGAGACACCTCTGATGTACGGAAGGCAGATCACTTTGTTGTTGCTCTTCAGATGTCTTCGTTCTCTGGAGTTGTTTCAATACTTCTCCTAGGAGTTTCTTGGGATATCCATTCCGGTGGAGGTCCTCTCTGATGTGGTTTAATTTGGCATCTAGTGACTCCACGTCGTTGCATATGTACGTCGCTCTCTCTACCAATGGAAACTCGAAGAGGATAACCAGCTGCACGGGAGGACTGACCTTCCTACCCAAGCAATATTGGAATTACTGCAGTGCTGCCTACAGAACTCATATTTCCAGGAAAAGGACCGATTTTTCTCCCAAGTCGACGGACTCCCGATGGGATCTTCCCTTTCTCTAATCATCGCCAACATATACATGGAGTGGTTCGCGGAACTGGCTATACGGGAGGCAGAATACAAACCAAAGCTGTGGTTGAGGTACGTGCATGATACCTTCATTATATGGAATTACGGAGATAAATATATCCAGGATTTCTTCTCAAGAATTAACAGAATCAGGGATTCGACCAAATTCACGATAGGAATAGAAACCAACAGTGCCTTACCCTTTCTCGATGTGAACGTTGAGAGAATAGGCAATCAAATCCGCACCTCTGTCTACAGAAAGTAGACACATCCGAGTTCGACGAAGAGAGAGATCGTGAGAACATTGGTAGAGACAGCGACGCACATATGCAACGACGAGGAGTCACTAGATGCCGAATTAAACCACATCAGAGAGGACCTCCACCGGAATGGATATCTCAAGAAACTCCTAGGAGAAGTATTGAAACAACTCCAGAAAACGAAGACATCTGAAGAGCAACAACAAAGCACAGTGATCTGCCTTCCGTACATCAGAGGTGTCTCCGAGAAAATCAGAAGGATCGGAAACAAGTTCAACATCAAGAGCTGCTTCCAATCAGGCAGTACTTTACGGAGTTTCCTGGCCAAGACCAAATCTGACAACAAAAATGAAATCAGTAAGAATTGCACATTTGAAGTTCCATGTGATTGCGAAAATTCCTACATTGGAGAGACAAAGAGGCCGTTATCGGTAAGATTGGATGAGCACAAGAAATGGACTCAACGTAGAGGAATGTCAAAATCGGGAATCGCTGACCACGCCTGGACTGAGCACCATCGAGTTCTATGGGACGACGCAAGTGTTCTACATAGAGATGAGCATTGGTTCAAACGGAAGTTCAAAGAGGCCGCCTACATCGAAGCCAATAGCGCCTTCAGTCAACCAAGCGTTGAGATCAAGAACGTAATGAAAACCACTGATTGCTCTTTCTGACGGGCTGCAGAGGCGCGAAACTTCAGGCACCACTACACCGCGCGAAATTACACGCACCACTGCACATGGCGTAATTACACGCATCACTGAACCGGCAGTCATATAAATTGGTAAGTAGCACCTAAAGTATTCACCTGAAGACGATTGCAAATACAAGCATTCGAAACGTCGTGAAAACATTTTAAATCCATTAAGACGATGGACGTCCAAAACGAGAGTAATCAAGTTACCACATCGTCAACAACCTTCAAACAAAGAATATATTTATAGTAATGTCAATAAGTACAAAAAGTATAATTTTTTCCCAAAAATTGGATTTATTTTAATTTTAATGTGAATTTTTGTGATTTAATTTTTTTTTAAATAATGTTTGCGAGAATATTATTACGTATTGAAGAAATTTAGATTTGTTGATATTGAGAAACGTTTACAAAAATTTGTGCCAGCAGTTGCGGTTGACAAATAGGTAATGTTATTCAGTTTGATTAGTATTAGTATGTATAAGGTAAAATTTTAAATGTTTGTTTGAATTATTAGATATTTTAATGAAGTCAACAAATTTATATTATGAACTAGGATGATATAGTGAATATAATTTAGAAAGCTATATTAGTTAAGTTATTGAAAATTGAAGATTTTGTTGTCATTTTAATATATTTAGAGGAATCTGTTCTATAGATAATCCACCATTTAATTTACTGTTTTTATTAGTTTACATATTGTTCTAATTTGAGTAATTTATAAGAATTTTCATAAATTATTTAGCTCTAAAATATGCACATATCTCCCGTCGCATTCATTATAATAGGATATGAGTCGTAATAAAGTAGATTTACTAAAAAGTGAATCTAGAAAGTTCAAATCAAATGATCTTTTTTTCTGATTTCAAATATATCATATTTACCTTTATCTTATACCGTTTTGAGTTATTAAACACCGAATAACTCAGTTAGACTAGTTGGTACTTGAATACCTATCCTATGAAAGTTAACATTTTTAAAGTACAACTATATTATGTTTGTTTAGTGACATTTTTGAATGAAAAAATCAAAATGGTTTACAGTGCGGAAGAATAAGTTCAAATATATACTTGTTATATATAAAACAAAAAAAAAATAAACGTACAGCAAAAAGGTCATATAGAGTGTTGTATCCAAATTGTCCAACACCGTCAGAAAATACATTCAAAAATATTTACCAAAAAATTAATCATACCTTCAGTTTCAGTAGAAAAAAATGTATAGTTCAATAAATCCAGGAAGAACAGCTAGATACACTGCTTCATTTCGAAGGTAAGCCTATCCATATTAATTCGCAAAAAGACTTTTTTGAAACAATGTATTATTTTTTTGAAAATTATGATATGCAGCCGATAAATTAGTTAAAAGTTTTTCCAAAATACGTTGGATTTTATCATTCAACTAAAATATAATGGACTGATGAGTCGTCCTTTTCTACGATGGGAGGAAAAATCGGAGATCGTGGGAAAAAAAAGCCCAACAGAAAAAGATTGGAAAAACAAATGAGGAAAACAGGAAAAAAAAACTGTTAGAGTTTGGTGCGGAATTTTCAGAAATAAAATTGTTGGCTCTACATTTCATGATTACATATTAACAGGAGTTACCTATCAAGGAATACTCATACATATGGTATATTTTTGAAATCAGGAAAAAATGTCCATTCCAGAAATTCAATAATATACGGGGAATCCCATTAAAACAAAAATTATCCCCTGAAATCTGCACGCTACCGTATTTTTTATAGCATTTTATCAAAATTCAGTCATAACCACAAAACTTTTATGTTGAAAAGGGAAACATTCGCAATTGAATAATGAGTAGAAAAACTTTTCTGTGATTTGAAAAATCCACGAGAAAAATTAAGTTATTTTTGTGAGTATCTAACAGAAAACAACTACTTTCCCGGCTAAAGCCACGCTAGACATTGAACTACATCTGATAGATATTTAAAGAAAACCCTAACTCAAAAAAAAATCTCAAAGTAAAAATTGGATTTTCTATTCCAGTCTTAATTAAGAACTCATATAGACGAATGAAATGTTTTCCAAAGACGACCATTCATCAGAAATCATTTGAAACATTGATGCAAGACTGCCATCGCATTTTTGTCGACGAAAATATATTTCATGCTTCCACGATCATCTATATGAGTTCTTAGTTAAGACTGAACAAAAAACAAATTCTTACTTTCAGATTTTTTTTGAGTAAGTAGACGGAGAGCTGGCTTAGTAAATTAAAATGACTGGCATCGCATTTTTGTCGACGAAAATATATTTCACGCTTCACGATCATCAGGATAACATTTTTCTTTTCCATTATCTATATGAGTTCTTAGTTAAGACTAAAAAAAAAAATCAAATTCATACTTTCAGATTATTTTTTGAGTAAGTAGATGGAGAGCTGGCTTAGTAAATTGAAAATAATAAGGTACAGGGGAATTTTTACATAGAAACCTTCCTTACTAGCTACAAGTGTGTAGCTCTGCAGGTAGAAGTCAGTCCCGGGGCTGGAAGCGGAGGCAGGCGGTCAAAGATTTTTCCAGAGCGCCGCCCGGCGATCATATAACTTCAAACACTTCGAGCCCGATAGCTCATGTGAAAGTACAAGGACCCGGGTTCGACATCGAGCTGAGTAAGCAACAATTTTTTTTTTAAATTTTCTATTACTCTCAAATCAACCACAAAACTTCTACGAGTCACCAAAATATATTACCTCAGAACATTCACCCTCACAACCCCTCAAGACTAAAACAGCATTTTCACAGAACATGACTGGCCCCGCAGCGGCCGAATAAGGCTGCTGACAAATTTCTTTCAACCTGTTTTTTTGACGTACTTTTCCCCGAAAATAGCTCAAATTTGTCGAACGAAAGTAGGTATTATACATAATTTTGAATTTTTCTATTATGATCAAATTACAGATCATTCTTATGACCGAATCGCAGGAAGGGATGTATAGCTTTATTTGACTTATTAATTTATTTTCACATAGGGTATCGCAAAACATCGCGAGACGACCTCCTACTGCCTCTTCACGGGGGCGTTCGGGGGTTTTTCTCATTTTTAACTGACGAAACCAAAAAGGAGGAGGTTCTCTAGTCGACGTGTATATTTATTTATTTTTTTATCATTTTTTTATGTATGATCACGCATAACTTTTTACTGAGACGTCCGATTCCGATAATTTCTCAGTGGATATGGTGTACTTCGAAGTTGGTCCCATTTGAATTTCAGAAATGAAATCCAGCCCTAAGGATAACAAAATTAAGGATATTGATCACTCACCCTCTGAATTCTGGTCCGTTAACCGATTCTATCAGGCATAACTTTGTACTGAGATCTTCGATTTGGATGATTCTTTCTTTATCAGATAGGGTATACCTCATAGTTGATTATATTTCAATTTGAAATGAAATAATCCACCCCTATGGGTAGAAAAATAGAGGATGATTGATTTTTCACTTGTGAACAGTGGCACACATATGTAGTTGACATTGACAGATCCTCCTACATCCGTCACAATAATAATTACATTCTATGAAAGGATGGAGTTTATACAAAGTGATGAAATCAACTAACCAGTATTTTGGAAGTGATCAAAAATTAAGTAGGTAGTAATTAGTAGATTTCAGCCAACATACCACGCATATCTTTCCATAGAGTAGTCCGATTTTGATGATTATTTTTTTTTTCAATGGAAAGGGTGTACTTCAAAGTTGGTCCTATCTCAAATTGAAAAAAAAATGCCACCCCTAACGGTAGCATAATGGAGGATATTGATCGTTCACCCTCTGAATTTTGGCCCATTAACGATCGTTAACCCTCTGAATTTTGGTCCGTTAACCGTTTCTATCAGGCATAACTTTGTACTGGGTTATCCGATTTGGATGGTTCTTTTTTAGCCACATAAAATTGAAAAATAATAACTTTTCAACAAAAAATTGAACCGACGAAATACAAACAAACAAGTAAAAGATTTAGGTAAGACGTAAAATGATGGCATCGAGTTGCGCGGTGACATTCTGATAATTTTTTTGAAGTAATTCAATGATCTTCGTTGATTGTTCGTTTGGCGCCGACTCAAAATTAGTTACTTACATTAGTTTAGGAGCTTAGTTATTGAGACTAAGAAGGTTTATTTTATTTCTTACTTTTCAGTTCCGTATTTCGTCGGTTCAATTTTTTGTTAGAAAGTTATATCCTTGAAATACAGAATTAAATGCATTGTAAACAATAAATTAGGAGATGTACCTACCATACCTAATAGATAATGAATATATTGTGATGAATTTGGTCAAACGCGTTAAGTTTTTATCAAAATAACATTTCTGAACGCAGCTCTGAAATTTTGTGAAGTTATAGTTTTTAACTATAGAAATTGCGTCAAATTATTGCCAGAAGTCTAGGTCGGTAAAATTGTAAGGAAATAATTGTTCAAATTTTAATGACAAGTATCAGATTCTTCGTTATTTATATTAGCATAACATCTTTAACTGTTGAGGGTAATTGTGGGCCATCAAACCATTTCATTCGTACATGGCTTGTTAATTGATCTATCCAGCCACAATCAGTAGGTTCGAGATCTGTTGGAACTGCTCACTGTTCATTTATCCAGATATTTGCGATGTATCTCGCCCTTTCAAATTGCTGCCGAATTGCAACTCGATTATATTGACATATTGTTTTTTTTTTTCGATGTGATTCCTTATAGGTGGCTCGTATATACTTCTGATGCTTGAAAATTGGCAATGCATTTAATACTGTGTTTCAAGAATAAAATGGGAAAACCCCCGTACGCCGTAAGGGCAGTGAAAGGTCGCGATACCCTAGATAAAAATAAATTGTTTCAACTCAAATAATGTTATATATCCCTTCCTGCGATTTGCTTATGAGAAAGACCCGTGATTTGATCATAATAGAACAATTTAAATTTACGCCTAATTCTTTCGTTCGACAAAATTTGAGCTATTTTCTTGGAAAAGTACGTCAAAAAAGCAGGTTAAAAGAAATTTTCAGCAGCCTTCTGCCGCTGCGGAGCAAGTCATACTCTGTGAAAACGCTGTTTTGTGTTCTTGAGGGATTGTTCCAAGGTAATATATTCTGATGACTTGTAGAAGTTTTGTGCTGGATTTGAGTGTAACAGAAAATAAAAATAAAAATAAATTTTCGCGTGACCTAGTTCGGGATCGAACCCCAGTCCTTGTACTTTGAAAGCGAGCGTTCATCAAAATGGCTCAGGCTCAGTTGAATTAAATTTGAGGTTATCTGAGCGCAGGACGGCGCTCTGGAAGAATCTTTGACCACCCGCCCCCCTTCCAGCCCTGGGACTGACTTCTGCCTGCAGAGCTACACACTTGTCAGCTAGTAAGGAAGGTTTCTATATAGAAATTTTCCTTGTACCCTAACATTTTCAATTGACGTAGCTCGTAGACTATAGGGTCCTTTCAAAATATCTCTCAGATGAAATTCAATATCTAGCGTGTCTTTAGCCGGGGGAGTAGTTGTATTCTGTTAGATATTCACAAAAATAACTTAACTTTTATCATGGATTTTTCCATTCACAGAAAAATCTTTCTATTCAATATTCAATTGAGAATGTTTCCGTTTTCAACATAAATACCCCACAAGAGGTTATCTTGAACGATGCAAGATAGTGACTGAAGTTTATCTTTGAGTCGCAGATGATTCCACATCATATTTTCAAACAAATCAATCTAACAAAACTTCTACATTAAACTTTCTTTTCTATAGGCAATAATAACGATGATAAGGGGTGGGTAATTCATAGGGAATAACCCGGTACCATGTGCATCAGGGATTATTAAAATCAAGAGTTTTAATATTTGTATTTTAGTTCGGATTGCCTTTTGAACTTCACTTGAACGTATAGTTTTAGGGTATATTCAAATTTGCAAGGGGCCTATGGAGTGGGATTTTTAGTTTTAATTCAACCATTTTTTCAGGCTTTTAAATTATTTTCTGGAGTGCAAACTTATCCTTCAATATCTGATTATAATTTATATTATTTTTCTCCTGTTGCTGTGTACCTTTTATTACGATAAATTTAAGGTTCAATTTATCTTCATGGTTTTTATTCATTTCGAGGTTAACAAAATACACCATTATGTTAGCTAGGGTAGAGACCCCGGTTACGGCCACCTCAAGCAATTATTTTTATATTTATTGGTTTAGTAGTCGGAAAATTTGAGAATTGATTTTAGAAAAATTACCACACATACTTGAAAGCATCGTAAAATTCAATTATTGAAACTCTATCCTTCGAAGTATAACAGATTTTAGGAAAAAAAATACCGGAAAAAAGGCGACTTTCGCTACTTATGGCCACAAGACTACCAATTATGGCAACCACTTTTCCCTATTTATGGCCACTTAAAAGTATCTGAATCAAAAGCAAAAATGAAGCAACATTAATTCATAAATGTATATTTGTTGTTTATAATTTTTCATTGCATGTACTTTTACACTAGCAAATGAACATATTTTATATTTTGTGTCAAAATAAAATCACTTCTTCTCGAATACATCAACCGAAGTTGGAAACGCTATCTTCAATATTCGTCCATCTTGAATTAATTGTGGGTCTGGTAGTTTCCCGAGAATATCACATTAGTGATAACAGACACATATTGTCTATATATTTGAAGACTATTTTACTCTGGTCTAAACTCCTCAAACCTTGAATTTCATATTCATTCTAGGCAAAATTTTCAGAATTTTTCTGACATATTTGTAAGTAGAAGCGCCCTCTTGCCGACTGATTGAAATGACGCCAATATATAATCACCAAGATTTAAGTCTTCCACAGAAAAGAGCTGTATTTCATCTTGTTCTTGATTTTCATCATCGATGTCGTCGATGCTACTTCCAATTTCGACCCATTCTTCTTCCTCTGAGCTAGTCTCTTGAACTTGTTTTTTTCTTGAAGATTTGGTTGTCGTCTTTTTGTTTCTTTCTTCCTTTTTCAATTCCCTATCTCTCTTTCGCTGTTCCTTCAATTTCTGCTGTCCACCTTTTCTTGTATTTTCAGTTCATGATACTGCACCCATCTGTCAGATGTAATAACACTTGGGGTGTATTCTTTTTTTCTTTTGCCAGAAGTAGGTTTTTGGCTTGGCCATGTTACAATGTCATCAAATATGGATGCTAAATTCCTCTTGGGTGGCACAATTATTACATTTGATGTAGAGGGATGGACATCAACATCGTGATGCTGTGAATAATCATAAGATGTGGTAATATTTTATGTTGAGGGAATGACACCAAATAGGGTGATCTGAATCATCCTTGGAAGTTGTAGCTTTAGGCGTTTCAGGTGTTGATTGCTGATTGATTGTAACCTCAGGTGATTGACTTTGCATTTTTACTGGGGAGTTTGCGGTGACATGAAAACGGTTCGTAAAATTTTCTTTGTTCGATTCCTCAGTCTCGTTAGATACTCGTAGCCAGAAGTCAAATAGCATTGTTGCTTCAGTATTACCATCCCAATCATAGTCTTTAGCTTTAGCTTCTTTGAACTGTGCTAGAATAGCGGTTCAATGTGACCTTCAATGTAGTGAAGGTGATGTTTCACTTCCTCATATTGGCATGTTCGAGGTTTCAACTTGTCTAAGGATAATTTTCGAAAAATCGACGTTATTTACATCGAACGGATGTAAACCAGTTGCTCTAAATCCCGAGACTATATTTTTTGGCATAGCTGGGTCTTCTATAAGATTTCATTGGGACATTAGCTTTGGTAATTTCCATACCATCGTTATCAATACGCCATTTTCTTACAGTTTTCTGCCACATTTTTTTCAAGGGACCGAACACAGCCACATCCAGTGGCTGTAAAATATGTGTGGAATTGGGATGAAGCGCGATGAGAATAAGTTTATTTTCACGACAGAAATGACTTAGCTCCAGCGTTAGATGTGAGCGATGACCATCTATGAATATTATAACCGGCAAAGAAATTGATTTTTCTTTTAAGAAAGGGACAAACACGTTAGCGATGTATTCGAAAAAGCTCTCGGAAGTCATCCATTCATTTTCCGTTTTGCCAATACCCCAATTGTTTGGTGCTGCTGCAGCCAGTGATGCTGGAATTCGTTCGTACTTGTATAGAGTTAATGGTGGGGCGAACTGCCCCTTTGCATTAACTGCAAACAAAGTTGTTTTGTTTTCCTTATCAGAATTTGTAGATTCGTTATAGACATGCTGCCCTCTAGGTCCAATGATCAGCCCTCCTTTGGGTGCCAAGAAAAAAACATTTCTCGTCTATGTTGAACACTCTTTCAGGAAACTTCAGTACTTTCGAATCAGTTTCTAATAGCGCTAATACCTCTGAGAATCAGTTTTTCATTGTTTGTTCAGTAGTTCCTCTGGCTTTATTTACGTACTCTGCGTATTTTGTTGAGAGAATGGTATGCCTGTTTAAAAATGCATAGACCATTTTTTACCAGGCTTGTTGCCAACAAATGGAGTTTCCATGTTTGATTTATCAACGAGCTTTTTAACTGAATGAAGCAGTCCTTCTTTATTAATAGAAAACCCCATTCTTGTGCAGTTCACTAGCCAATCTACCAACAATTTTCAATTTTCTTTTCCTAAGATTGAATCTGGTCCGCAATGACGAGGGGATTCAATTGGATGCTTTCCAGATAGTTTATTGCGAAGAGTTGTGCGAGGGACTTGAAAGTCCTTACTGGCTTTTAGCACAGACATCCCATTGCTAATAGTCGAAGGGCCTGGTCGACTTTTTTGAGTGAATACTGAAATCTCTTCAATTTTTGTATTTCTTTTGTTGTTTTCGTCATATTTGGAGCCATATTTCTGAAAATTGGTTAAACGTAATGAACTAGGTTACTTTATGGGTGAGACTAAATTTATATTTGATTCTTATGGCCATAACTAGATTTCTTCAAACCCACTTATGGCCATGCCCTGGCCATAAATAGAGAAGAACAAAATATCTTTTCCCATTTATGGCCATGTGGATTATAACCTATTTTTGTCGGTATATTCAGTTCATATTACTAAACATGTAAAATATAACATATACTCTTGTACCCTAACTATTTATTGTTTAAAAATAATGGCTGATCTGTGTAATAAAAATGGATTTAAAAAAATTGATGCTCATTACCAAATATAATAAGAAACCCAAAACGGTTGGTGTTTCAAACATATGTCACCATTCACAATTCTTAACTGCACTATTAGCACCACCTAGAGTTCAGTATCAGAAGTACATATGAATGTAGGTTACTGTAATACCCCAAAAAGATCGCTAGTAGCAAACAGGAGTTTATTAATTGAAATAAATTGTTCAGGTGGCCATAACTGGTGTAGTGGCCATAACCAGAGACTCTACCCCAGTTGATTTTGTTATTCAAATCATTCTTCATTGGGCGTGTTCTCATAAGATTAGTTCAGCTCTAATTTTATGATATTTTTATTTATTATATTAAGATCAAGAATAACTGAGTTTATGAAAGAATATATTTGATTTGTATCCATTATATTCCCTTTATGTTTAAAACGATTAGTATCTAGATTAGCTGAAACTAACCGTACCCCTTTTGATTTTGCTTAGGGTGAATCAGACTTGGTTACAGGATTCAATATTTTGTTTACCTGAATATGAAGATATTTTATTTATGAGATTTTTTAATGGTGGCTTTTTTTAGAATTTGAGTTCGAGGTACTTTGCCTTTGTTTATTTTTATTTTACAAGTATTTATTTTGTTTCACGTGTTAGTTAGTTTGATAGTTTGTTAGGTTTGGGTCAAATCTTACAAGTGAATTTTGACCGACTTCTAGTCGTCCGATTAATCTGAAATTTGGCAGGTGTTCCTAATTTCGACGCCAATGCATTATGGAATTTTTGTTAGAGAAAAAACAAAATGGCGGCTCCAAGATGGCGGACGAGATTTGTAGTTATGATCCGATTTGATTCAAAATTGGCATGTAGGGGTTTTTGGGGTCAGATATAATGAATTTCCTATTCTATCAAAATCAATAAATTCGTGCTGGCGGCTCCAAGATGGCGGACGTGTTTTGTGATTATGATCTGATTAGATTTAAAATTGGTATGTGGATATTTTCGGGGTAAAAAATTATGAAAAATTTGTCAAAATTCAAAAATTTAAGATGGCGGCTCCAAGATGGCGGACGAGTTTTGTTATTATGTTCCAATTCGATTCAAAATTGGTATGCAGGGTTTTTCGGGGTGGAAGATTATGAATTTTTTGTCGAAATTCATAAAGTAAAGATGGCCCCAAGATGGAGATCGAGTTTTGTGATTATGGTCCGATTCGATTCGCAGTCAGAGATTTTGAATTTTTTGTAAAAAATTATGAATTTAAGATGGCGGCCCAAAGATGAAGGTCGAGTTTTCTGATTATGCTCATATTTTATTCAAAATTGGTATATGGGGGTTTTCAGGTTTGGAAATTAGGAATTTTTCGTCAAAATCTATAAATACAAGATGTCGACTTCAGGATAGCGGACGAGTTTTGTGATTATGGTCAGATTCTATTCAAAATTGTTGTGTGGGAGTTTTTGGGGTCGGAAATCATGATTTCTTTCAGCTTAAAACTTACAGGAAAGAGACCTTGTAGTAACGATGCTCTATTAATTGGTACCTACTTTTATGAACATTTCGCGCGACAAGCTTTTTGAAACCATATAATTCAATAAAAAATATTTAAATCATTGTCAGCGATGACTTAAACTCATTTTATAAGTTTCAGTACACGGCTTAAATAAAAGCTTGTCTTCAAAAAGTTTTTCTATTAGTTATTTTATATTTTCAAAATATATACTTATTTAAGTACATTAACTAATCAAACATAATAGAATCTAAAATAATAATAATAATAACTTTATTCAGAGAGAATGGGTTTACAATAAAATCTATAGATAGATGTGAATAAAGTTGGTTAGCGATAAGTGCTGTAGCACTTGTTTCGCAGAAAATACAAAGGAATTTAATAGAATTTATGAACGTGTAGGTGGTAGGAACAAAACATTTGAGAGTACGGTAATCTCAATGCAATATAACTGAGTTACATAACATGGAAAAATCAATATAAATAAAAAAGTATAAACAGAATAAATACATTTAGACTAACGAGAAAATTATTTTTTTTAAATTCACTTACACAGTACAATAAAAATCTGTCACAGTTTATTCGAGAAAGATGAATACACAAATATTAAAATATTAAAAGCTCAGTGTACAATTTATAAAATCTCAACTTGAAACTAGACAATTTAGATTAACATACACATTTTCAAACATTTTTCATTTCCACCAAATCAGCAATTTTTTTTCGTTGTTGACTGTATATGAATGACTTCAATTCTTTCTTATATGATACCAGATAGTTGTTTTTTTGTATATGGGTTGGGATAGTGTTATACAATTTTGGAGATATATAGTTATAGGACCGTTGGCCGATAGATTTGTGTCTGTTCGGAATTATGTGCTGGTTTTTTTGCCTTGTATGGTAAGGATGACTCGGTAGGTTGAAGTCATGTTTACTTTTATGGTATCTGATATTAAAGTTGTAATAAAAAAGTTGGCGAATATCAAATACTTGAGCTGCGGAAAATAGTGCATCAGATGGATATTTAGCTTCTGTAGACAAAATCAGCTTGAGGAATCTTTTTTGTAGAAGTTCTAGGGGATAAATATGGGTCTTCAAGGCTCCTCCCCAGACAATTATACCATATCGTAGATGACTTTCGACTAATGCGTGGTATAATACTTTGAGTTGTTGAAAATTTAATATATCTTTAAGGTATTCGAATTTATAAATGATCATTCTTAGCTTTTTGCATACATAATTGATATGAGCATCCCATTTTAGATAAGTATCTATTATTATTCCCAAATACTTAATTTTAGTTTCTGGTAAGATAGTATGTTGTTGCCCCCTTATGTCAAACGTGAGGCTCTGAAATGATGGTGAATTCGACCGATTATAGCTGAAGGGTAAGTAATATGTTTTTTCCAAATTAATAGTTAATAGCTTGTGTTCCAGCCAGTTTTTGATTGAAGGAAAATCCGTTTCCACCATAACTTTTAGTTCTTGCCAAGAATTTGCCTCATAAAAAATTACTATGTCGTCAGCAAAACCTAAAATTTTTCCACTGCTCTCAATGGAGGATATGCCATTACCATATATATTAAATAGAATGGGACCCAAAACGGTTCCTTGAGGTACACCATACTCAATTTTTCTCCTATCACTGAGTGCGTCTTCCACTCTCACAGACTGATATCTGTCGGTCAAATAACTTTCGAATAGTTTCAGACAATTATTTCTGATACCCATATCTTCTAATGTCTCTAGGAGTAGGTAATGACTTACTGTGTCGAACGCTTTCGATAGAGCATTAAATAAGCATAGACATGATATTTTTTCATCCAGAGCAGTAGAAATCTCAGAGGTGAGTGCCAATAGTGCATCTTGGGTGGAGAGATTCTCTCTGAAGCCATATTGTTTATTTGATATCAGGTTATATTTGGAAAAATACGTAGCTAGCCTTTTTTTAAGAACTTTTTCGAAAACTTTCGTTAGATGTGTTATTATCGAAATTGGTCTATAGTTAGTAATCAATGTTTCATCCCCATTTTTGAAAATTGGTACTACCACAGCTTCTTTAAACGCTCGTGGCCAGATACCTCTTTCCATGCACAAGTTAATTATATATGTAAGAGGTTCCAGAATATATGTACAGATTGTTTTGATAGTTTCCGCTTTGATTTCGTCTATACCAACAGATTTTTTAGTTTTTAGTTCACCAATAATATTCTCGATTTCCTTGTTGTCAGTTAGAAGAAGTACTGTAACGAACCTAGGCCGGACCTGTCGCCTCACACGTTGCCATCGACAGCGATGAGATCATCCCCGGAGATATTCGAGAACCATCCAGTCGCTCTTCCGCGGAAAACAACGGTCAATATTGGAAACAATTGGAACATGCCGTCGCCAACTGCCGGAATTCGAAAGATCGGGAATCCTGTGACGGAGATAAATAGGTAGCCCTCAAGATGGCACGAACAGTTTGAACGAGCCCATACGATCGAGCTATACAGTGGAGTAGTAATATAAATTAAGTTGTAGATAAAGTATGAAATAAATTAGTAGAACCAAGTTAAGTTTATTTACGTTACAATTGGTGTCGGAAGTGAGATTTTGAAAATAAACAAGTGATCGTGGAGTGGATAGTCAGAAAAATAAATTGATAGACCTTTTTGTACGCCCAAAATAGACAGTGGCCCGGTTTTCGCGAAGTGGACAATTGTGCGTGGAATATAAACTGATACACTGTTCGCGTGAAACAGAAAATAGACAGGCCCGGTTTTCGCGAAGTGGACAATTGTGCTGGGAATATAAACTGATACACTCTTCGCGTGAAACAGACAATAGACTGGTGGCCCGTGGAAAAGAATTCGCGAAGTGAATTTTAACAAACTGATAAACTTTTCGTGTGAAACAGACTGATACCTCGTCAAAGACAAAATGTGTTCAAGAAAAGTGCGCCTTGCGGATTTGAAGGTAGCGGAATTGAAACAGGAATTGGAGGAAAGGAACGGGAAACAACGGGTAAAAAGCAAGTACTCCAGGAAAGACTTGCAGAAGGACTTATACAAGAAGGTGAGGACCCCGAAACATTTTTATTCGAAGTTCCCGGAGGTGATTTAAGTTTGGTAATGAATAAACTCGAAGAAACTACTAAATCCGTGAAAGAAGAACTGCAACAAAATTCGAGAATCTGGAAGAGAAGCTTCAGAAAATTCTAGAAATCTGGAAGAGAAGCTTCAAGAAATCTAAGAAAGCTTGAAGAAAATTCTAGAAATCTGGAAGAGAAGCTTCAAGAAAATTCTAGAAATCTGAAGAGAAGCTTAAGAAAATTCAAGAATCTGGAAGAGAAGTGCAAGAAATTCTAGAAATCTGAAAGAAGCTTCTAGAAATTGGAAGAAATTCAAGAAAATCAAAGCCTGGAAGATAAGTTCCTTGAAAACACGGAAGGCCTAAAAAAGAACTCTGGGGTGTGGCGAATCGTCTAGAAAAAGAATAGGAACCGTCGAGGCAGAGATAGATAAAATTAGGAGCAAATGAACACGGAGGTAGATAAAATCAAAGACGGAAGGTCGAGGCAGAAATGGACAAAATAAAGGAAACGATCAGTAAGCTGGAAAACAAATTAATAGTGCGCCCTCCACAGAGATGGTTAACGAAAATGCAATGCTGGACTTGAGTTTGAACTTGATAAAGTTCAAGAGGGAATAAAAGATGTCAAGATCAATTCAGAAATAGGGAAGCTTTCCATGAAGCCGCCTCAGTTCGACGGAAAACTCCATGGGCAAATTACCGCCGGCAGTTTGAAGCAGCGGCCAAAGCAAACGGATGGAATGCAGGGGAAAGAGCTGTAGCACTGACACTTGCATTACGTGGAGAAGCGACAAATATTCTACAAACTCTCACCGCCCAAGAACAGGAGGACTATGATCAGCTGATTAAACATCTAGAATTACGATATGGCCACGCCCATTTGGAACACGTATACCACTCCCAGCTGAAAAATCGCTGTCAGAAATCGGGCGAATCCTTACAAGAATTTGAAACTGACATTGCACGCTTGGTTCGTCTCTGCATATCCAGCCATACCGGAAAATGTAATGGAGCGATTAGCGGTTCAGGCATTCTTGGATGGACTCCGTGACCAAGAAACCAGACAAGCGTTGATATTAGCTCGTCCAACACATCTCGTAGACGCACTGGCACGAGCTTTGAATTGAAGCAGCAAAACAATGCTGCAAAACCCAAAGTAAAGTTCAAACGATTGAGGAAGACTCACCGAGCCTGCTAACTTGGAAGCGCCATAAGAAAAGTGATGAAGGAAGTGTTGCCTGAGAAAAGACAGATAAGATGCCGGAATTAGGTAAAATTGGACATGTGCGTAGCAAATGTCCAACATTCATCGACTCCGATGCAGGAAAACTAAAAAGGTCGACGAGAAGGCAATCGTCGGCATGTGTCCGTCAAGCTTCGGTTAACAACGCATATTTCGCTATCTTTGACCTACAGAACAAAGGTGTCTTCGTAGACGGTCTCAGTCAATATCGGGTCTTGCACCATGCTGCTAGATACTGGTGCGACTAGGACAATTCTCGGCCTTCCTTTGCCAGAACACCGGAACGGATTGAACTGACAACTTGAAGCTACGCACAGCAACAGGGGAGCCAGCTACCGTATATGGCGAGCTACCGATTGAAATAATTTTGGGCAGCACTAAAGTGAAACATCAGGCACTTGTAGCGGACATCGAAGACGATGCAATCATCGGAATGGACATCATGAATTCCAGAGGGTTTGAATTGATTTCAAAGACGGCGTCCTACGTGTCAACGGAGAAGAGCTGGTGCTTCATGGGAGAAGTGAGGGGTTGATCCGTGTGTTGTTGGCTGAAGATGTAAGCGTACCTGAGAGGGCTGAAACCATTCTGGAGGCTCGCCTGGACGGGAGTACGAGCAGTGGACACGTGGTGATGTTCGAGCCCCAAACTTCATGATGAGAAAAGTTGACGAGGGATTGCACTAGGGAAGACCTTGTTGCGTGCTGACAAATTTGTGCCCGTAAGGGTCATGAATGTCAATTATTTTCCAGTGACCTTGAAGAAAGGAACAATATTGGGGCACTGCTCGCCAGTTTCCTCAGTGATCCGGAGTGTACGAGGTACGATTAGCCAACCCATCAACTCTGCCCACAGAACTAGAAAAATTAGTTGCCATCTCTTCCAAAGATATAAAACCAGCTCAACAGCCCAAACTAAGAGATTTAGTTAAGAAGTACCAAGACATCTTCGATACCGGACAAGGAAAAGGAGGTCGAACTAATGTGGTCCAGCACAAGATTGATACTGGGGGTGCCCGACCGATCCGGCAATCAGCAAGAAGACTTCCTCTTGCCAAGAAGGAAGAGGCTGACAAAATAGTCAGCGATATGGGAAAAGAAGGAGTTATCGAACCATCTGACAGTCCCTGGTCCTCCCAGTCGTACTGGTGAAGAAAAAGGATGGATCGACACGCTTTGTGTAGACTATCGCCAACTTAATAATGTCACGAAGAAGGACAGTTACCCTCTCCGAGAATAGATGACACCCTAGACACGTTGGCTGGTTCCACGATTTTCTCGACCCTTGATCTGAAGAGTGGATACTGGCAAGCAGAACTGGCTCAGGAAGATCGAGAAAAGACTGCTTTACCATCGGCTCAGGATTGTGGCAGTTCACCGTTATGCCATTCGGCTCTGTAATGCTCCCGCCACATTCGAAAGATTGATGGAAACAGTACTGAAGGGACTCTCATGGAACACGTGTCTAGTGTATCTCGACGACATAATTGTGGTCGGCAGATCGTTTGAGGACCACGTGAAAACTTGGAGGAAGTATTCCTGCGACTGAGGAACTCCGGATTGAAACTGAGCCCTAAGAAATGCCATCTGTTCCAAAAGAAGTACGATACCTCGGCCACGTTGTCTCTGGGGAAGGAGTAGCAGTGGACGACCAGAAGATCAAAGCTGTTAAGGATTGGCCCATCCCAAAAGACATTCACCAACTTCGAAGTTTCCTTGGTTTATGCACATACTATCGCCGATATGTGCTGGATTCGCCAACATCGCTAAACCACTGACCAAGCTCACGGAAGGCCAAACAAAGTTCCAGTGGTCCGAAGAATGTCAAGACTCATTCAGGAAGCTGAAAGGAGCTTTGATCAACGCACCTATACTGAGCTATCCCCTACCCAAAGGGAAATTCATTTTGATACGGACGCCAGCAACGTGGGACTTGAGCGTCCTATCTCAGATCCAGGAGGGACAGGAGAAGGTCATTGGTTATTTCAGCAAGACGCTTAGCAAACCAGAGCGCAATTACTGTGTCACCAGGCGAGAGCTGTTAGCTGTTGTAAAGGAGTGGAACACTTCTACAAGTACGTGTATGGAAGAAGATTCCTGTTGAGAACTGACCATGCAGCCCTCAAATGGCTCTTACAGTTCAAAAATCCTGAGGGTCAAGTAGCACGTTGGATCGAGAGACTCCAAGAATTCGATTTCGAGATCGAACATCGAGCCGGAACTAGCCATAAGAATGCAGATGCCTTGTCGCGAAGACCATGTCCAGATGATTGCTCACATTGCCGACGAGCAGAAGAGAAAGAAGCAACACTTTGTAGAACCGCGGCAATGGATGACAACTGGAATGACAGCAAGATCCAGAAAGACCAAGAGAGAGACCCCTGACCTTGGCTTAGTCGTCAGCTGGAAGAAGGGCAATCGAAGACCATCATGGCAGGAAGTCGCAGGTTACTCGCCGGCTGTTAAGTCCTATTGGGCACAATGGAACTCTCTTATTCTGGACAATGGGATCCTGAAACGTGTGCTGGAGGCCGATATTGGTGGGGAAGACAGACGCCAAATAATTGTTCCCAGGAACAGAAGAGAGGAAGTGCTGCGGGAAATCCATGATGGAGTCGCCGGAGGACATCTGGGAGTGACGAAGACCCTGCAGAAAGTGAGGCAACGGTTTTACTGGGCCAATTGTCAGCTGACGTCCAGGACTGGTGCAGGAAGTGCGCTGTATGCGCTGCTAGCAATGGACCTCGAATACGACCCAAGGCCCCGATGCGTCAGTACAACGTAGGCAGCCCTGTTCGAGAGAATCGCCATTGACATCGCCGGCCCGTTTCCCGTATCCGACCACGGGAATAAATACATCCTTGTGGCAATGGACTACTTCAGTAAGTGGGCGGAAGCCATGCCCCTGCCCAACCAGGAAGCCATCACCGTCGCCGACGTCTTGGTGAAAGAGTGGATATGTCGATTCGGTATTCCAATGGAGCTGCACTCGATCAAGGCAGAAATTTCGAATCCAACCTTTTCCAAGAAATATGTCTACTGCTGAACATCCGCAAGACAAGAACCACGGCCCTACATCCGCAGTCCGATGGAATGGTGGAACGGATGAACAGGACGATCAACCGCCACTTGTCCAAGGTTGTTCTGACCATCAAAGAGACTGGGACCAGTATCTTCATTTGTTCCTGATGGCCTATCGATCCGCAGTACACGAGTCAACCGGTCAAACTCCTGCTAGTATTATAATGGGCCGAGAACTGCGACTGCCTTGTGACCTGAAGTTTGGGATACCGCCAGGACAAGACACTGCGGGAGAGGACTACGTCAGCAAACTTCGGCAGAGAATGGACGACATCCACGAACGAGTCCGGTTTAACATCCAGAGTGCCAGCGATAAAATGAAGAAGACCTATGACATCAAGGCCGACGCTGGAGGATTTAAGGTTGATGACCTGGTTTGGCTGTACAACCCCAAACGTCGTCGTGGACTATCACCAAAGTTGCGGAACTCGTGGGAAGGCCCGTATAAAATCGTGAAAAGGATAAACGACCTTGTGTACCGAATCCATAAGCCACCCCGAGGGAAACCAAGGGTCGTCCATTTCAACAGGTTGGCCCTTACGCTGGAAACCATGACCAAGTTCGCACCCTCAAGCCACCGGAGGATGATATGACGTTCGAGAAGTTTATGTCCTTGTATTCAAACGGGCAGAAAGTTCTACATGGGGTTACTAGAGAGGAGTCACGAGACCTTTTCGAGGTGCCTGCTGACTACGCACTAGCGCACTGTGTGGCAGAAGATCTTCGAATGTCCAGGGGCATCGCCGTAGTGTTCTCCAAGAAATTTGGTCAACTCCAAACACTGCGGGAGCAGAATCCAGAAGTTGGTGGGGTGCTACAGTTGAAGAAAGGCCAGAGAAACATCTACTATCTAGTTACCAAGAGGCATTCCCAAGATAAACCGTCCTATGAAGATGTCTGGAAGAGTCTCACCAAACTAAGAGATACTATGGTGGACCAGAATCTGGCGGATCTAGCAATTCCAAAACTATCCTGTGGTATTGATGGGTTGGACTGGAGAGTCATAAGAAGTATGCTGGAGGCGATATTCAGATCCAGCGGCGTCAGGATTTTGGTTTGCTGTAACCCTCTTCCACGACCGATCATGAAGACCGTGGAGTGTTACTTCCATCGAACTTCACGGTGCAGATATGGGGAGTCATGCAGATATCGTCACACTCCAAGGATGAAATTTCGGGACGAAATGTCTTTAAGAAGGGGGCAATGTAACGAACCTAGGCCGGACCTGTCGCCTCACACGTTGCCAGCGACAGCGATGAGATCATCCCCGGAGATATTCGAGAACCATCCAGTCGCTCTTCCGCGGAAAACAACGGTCAATATTGGAAACAATTGGAACATGCCGTCGCCAACTGCCGGAATTCGAAAGATCGGGAATCCTGTGACGGAGATAAATAGGTAGCCCTCAAGATGGCACGAACAGTTTGAACGAGCCCATACGATCGAGCTATACAGTGGAGTAGTAATATAAATTAAGTTGTAGATTAAGTGTGAAATGAATTAGTAGAACCAAGTTAAGTTTATTTACGTTACAGTACGAAAGAGTTGGGAGAAATAGTTCTCTTCGGGAAATAATTGGGATTTTTTTTATATTGTTTGCCATTCTTTTTCCTATTTGAGTGTATACATTGTTAAACTCGTAGCTATTTTTTTTTTGTTAGTTACAGATTTACCGAGTCGTTTTTTATTTCTTTCATGTTACGTGTCTTTCTCTTGGTACTACTTATTTCTTGCACAATTTTCCATAATTTTGTTGTATCTGAGGTGTTTTTTATTATTTGTTTTTGATAATATTCCAATTTAACTTTTTTTATCAAGTTGGTGAATTTGTTTTTGTAGTTTTTATAATAGGTTTTTAGTTCTAGGTTATTAGGATCATTCTGTAGATTCCTAAACAGTCTATTTTTTGTGTCCACGGATTCAACGAGAGCTATTGTTATCCATGGTGCAATTTTAGTATCTTTCCTCTTTACTCTTGTTAGAGAGGTAGACTCGTTTATAGCACCAGTGAGAATATCGATGAATTCGTCTGTTCCAGCGTTAGGGTCACGTGCGGAATATACAGGGTCCCAGCAGGTATGCCCTAAGTTGTTTTTTAGTTTTTTGAGATCGATGTGTTTTTTGTATTTATTTGTATTACTTGTAACATTTTCATTCTGGTTAAGTATCATTTGGAGGGCGGTTGTGTTATAACATCAATATGATATAACAAATATATAACTGTCAAAATTTGACCTTCTAAAATATGACGGGCTCCAATTCAAGTTAAAAGTAATACTATAATATGAAAAAAAAAACTAGTTAACACAAAATTCTGATTAACGTCATTATCCCTGTTATTTATACTTATGTTTCGTTTTGTCTACTCGTAATTTATTAATTATTCATTGAAGGTTAGAATGATATGAAGACAAATTGCCAAAACTGCATAAAATTATTTTAAATGAAACAAAATGCTTCAGCAACTTCTGGCCCAGAACTGCACGAGAAATTTTGTGAAACATTTATAGGTCACCAATAGCTGTCTATATAGGCCACATCTATAATTTTGGCATTTCACATCTTTGTCCTTGGCCGGAAGGGACAATTCTCTAAGTTTGTTTCATTGAAAAACACAACCTCCTTGATATTGGAACAAGAAAAGTGTAGCCGGATTTGCTTTCTGACATGAAAGAATCCTCTTCTTCTTTGATTATTTTTTTGTTACTACTATAGAAAAGCTTGGTGTCATGGATTGGCCTATACTGACAGCTGTTGGTGACCTATCGATGTTGCACGAAATTGCCTGCCATTGAACTCCACTTCATTAGGCATTAGGCACATATTATAGATGGCATATCTATAATTTTCTATATATATATATATATATATATATATATATATATATATATAAATAGAAAGAGGAGAGGTGGTCTTTGCTGACTAGTTAGGAAAACGTCTGATAAATTCTTTGGGACAGCAGCAAACGCAAATGTACTCTTATAACATCCTATTTCCAATGAATATTCACGGCTTTTAGTAAATTTACCAGTAATGTTTTTGTTACAAATATTATTCCATATAAATCTAATTGTTGCTCCATGTTTCTAGATGTTTTAATGCTTCTTTTACATCTTTTTGTATTTCACCAAAAACGACCATTCTTACTAGCATTGTAAGTAAGGTTATTTTTATATTTATTAACATACTATAGTATTTTCACCTTTGTAGCTCCCTGATGATGACAATATTCATTGTCGAAATATTGGAAATATAATGTAATATATATATATATATATATATATATCTATATATATTTATATGAAATGTGAATATCGACAACATTCGAAAAATATAAAAAATTAAATTAATTTGTTTTGGTATTTTTTGAAATAAACTAATATTTTTTTATTGCATATTGGTATATATGAGGAGGTGTTCCACACCCTTGAATTTGCCCACTTCAACTAGCACCTACCCCACGAAAATAACCTCTATACCAAATTCAAATCTTCAAGACTTATCTATCATAATTTTTTTCTATATAGATTAAAGACGTGTCAGTTGAAATTTATGTGTTCGAGTAGATTGTTGGTAGCGTAATTTGTTTAATGCCATCAGCAATATGCACGTCATTCCCCTGTTGATACTGGAATTAATCTTATTTCACTTCAAAAATGCAATAACATGATCGATCTTGTTTTTCGAGTATTAGTTCTAGTCTATCCAATATCAATCTTGATACAAGATTAATCGCATAAAGAGATATAGGATGAAAAATGAATTAGATATTCATACAGAGTTTAAATTTTCATTATACATGAACACGGTGGCTCAAATAACACAAACTAGATCAGTAATAAAACATCCTGACCGAAAGACTTGTAAGTAATGTTAAAAGAGAACTCTTTACTCCACAATGTTTATTCCTTTCTCAAAAAGAGATGGTACATATTTCGGACCCATATAGGTCCATCATCAGCCAAAAAAGGAAGACGAGAATTTTGAAAAAGGTTAATCAATGTCGAGATTGAATTGATAAAAACAATACCAGACTCATGGAACATGTCAAGAATATTGAAAAGCCTCTTCCAACCTATCATGGGACACCCTTGGAGGATTCGTAATTGAAGGTACCGTCACATAATGAAGTGATAGGCAAACTGTTGATCGACCACAATGATCGTGATCTCAAAGGAAAACCGAACAATTCAACGGTTTATAGTATGCACAAAAAGCAATTACCATGAGAGACACATCATTAAATTATAAGCCCAAGATTTTTCCAGTGCTATTTATTTCGTGAATTGACTCCCAATCTTCTACACTTTCACGAATACTTGATACTCAGTCTAGTACGCCAACCATGTCAACATATATATACTCTAGTATATTAAGTATCAAGAACGCAACAAAGTCTTCAATATTGTCTGAAATCAGTAAACCTTACTTTTGGCGATGAATAAACTATTTTTTAACCGACGAAAAAAAAAGGAAGAGGTTCGCTAGTCGACGCGTATATATTTTTTTATCATACCTGCATCATAATCCTTGTTTTATGAACTGAAAAGTGCGAAATCTCAAGATTAAAACACGCCGTGTTTTAATGGAAAAAGCGTGCGGAATCTCAAGATTAAAAGATGCCGTGTTTTAAAGGTTGCTAGGTAACAAAAACAAGTCCAACTTTTTATTTATGTGTCAAATTAGGTCGAAAATATAATTTGTGGTGGGATGCTAAATCTATTCCACTTTTAATTCTCAGCATCGCTAGTAGTTTCGAATGGAGACACCAAAGCGTGGAAGATTTATATTTCTTGGACATTTCCATCATATATGCTGGCATCACTGATCCATTCACAATTTGAGTCTGTTTCTTCCCGATCCATAGCATTAACTTTCCAAATTCTCTACAAAACGAATTTCTGGATTGTTCATCAATTTTGATCCAGCATCCCATATAACTCTGAAATTTCGCATGAGAGTTCTCCTTGATTCGCAATCATTTTAAAATTATAATTCACATGAACTGTCAAATAAGCTTGAAAACAACAATTGCAATATCCATGTCAACAAGACCAGATGTCTATTACATACCTGATTAGATGTATTGAATAAAAGGAACAATATCCTTCGAAATTGGTCCCATTTGAACCTGAAAAAAATTTAAACCCTAAGGGTGTGAACCGATTCTGTTGAAACTTGGCACACATGTGTAGTTCTGATGACCCTACAGCATAATGAAGGCCAGGAGCTGATCTGATGATGGAGACGGAAGACATTTGAGGGATCTCCTCAACGGTTCACAGCAGCTACCTCGTGTTTGAGGTGATATGTATATATATAATAACATGCCCTGACTGACTGACTCACTGATTGACTGATATACGATCAACGCCCAGACCAAACCGCTGGACCTAAGAGCTGAAATTTTGACAGCTTATTTTTTTGATATTCCATCCTTAGAGGGGTGAAAAGGTGGGTGAGAAGAGAAAATACAGTTGGTTTTGAAATTAGAATCATGGAAATTAGAATTTGGGCTCTTCTTCACGAATAAAAATAAATGCGTTTCAGGGTTTCTGAAAATTCAACCCTATGAGGAGTAAAATGGGGGTTGAGAGTCTCTATAGTCAGTTTTAAAGTTAGGTCCTTGGAAATTTGTATTTGGGGGTCTTTGTTATAAATAAAAATACGTGTTTCGGTGTTTTTGAAAATTCAACCCTTGAAGTGGTGAAATGGGGTTAAATTAAAAAGTTTGTATGGGAATTGAGTTAGTTTTCAAGTTGGCGTCATGAAAATTGGTGTTTGAAGTCTTTGTTTCAAATAGAAATATTTTCGGTCACATACCGAAAGCCTGGAAAGAGGCTGCAGGGGTGTTTATATGTAGTTGGACGAATATGTAGCTGTAGGTATTTGTTTTCATTGATTCCCAAATAAATTTTCGAAATGAAAAATATGTAAAGTTGCATAGTATTCACAAGTATTCATTTTTACCTAATTCGAACACTCGGGCAAGAATACCTTCAACCTGAGATTACGTATACAGAGCTTAAGACTTATTTTGACCGCGAGGAATAAATTATTTAAAACGGTTGCGTTTACCTCTGCCCAATGTGATCTACATGATCCAGAATAATTATTCCAATAAAATAAAAACTAGGGATGTTCTTCCAAAGACATTTAAGCGTGTGTTCGTCCCGTTATACCAAGAACGCTCTGGATGAATTCTTCAAATTATAATAGGCGCACATACAGGTCGAATTCCATGCATTTTCAACAGAGCGATGAAGTCGTATTTTCTAAAATAACACGTTGACAGTTTTGTCATTCGGAATGTTTTCATAATAATCGAGTATAATAATAGACATACATGATTTATGTGAAGGAGCTGCATTATAAAAACGCGTTCGCGTGACTGGGAATAGCTGTTCCCGTTTGAAATTTGGTCCCGTTGGAGACGTCCGGTAGACGAGCCAAAGTCTTATCGCCCCATCAGTCTTACCTCCTTTCTCCTGAAAACAATGGAAACAATCATAGACTGTTATATAAGAACTGAAATCCTCTTGGAGAGACCACTTCATAAAAACAGTTCGCCTATCAAGCAGACAATGCTTAGTTGAAAGCATTGAAAAGACATACCTGGCCAAATAAATGGCTCTATGTGCATTCATAGATATGGAGGGTGCCTTCGATAACACCTCACATGACTCCATCATTAGATACTAGAGGAGAGGGATATAAATACCTCACTGATCAGATAGATACATGCAATGCTGAAAAGCAGAATCATTGTGGCTTCATTTGGGGAGGAACCGGTCAGAATGATAGCGGAAAGAGATTGCTCCTAAGGTCTTTGCTGTGAACAGTGACTATGGATAATCTGATAGTGAAGCTACATGACTCTGGAATCACGACTCGAGGTTACGCTGATGACCTTGTCGTCACTATTAGGGGCAATAATGACGGGATAATATCCAATCTCATGGAGAGGCTGGTGCACAAAGGGAGGTGAATCCTAGCAAAACGTGCTGGTCCCATTCACAAAGAGGAGAAAGTACGAACTGAAAGCCCCAACCCTGAATGGCACTTTCTTCAATGAATTCAAATACTTGGGCGTTATAATCGACGAAAAACTATCGTGGAACAGTCATATCAATCGCATTCTCTCCAAGGCTACAGCGGCAGCCTGGGCGTGCCGCAGAGTATTTGGTAAGACATGGGGTTTGAAGCCAAAAATGATATAGTGTCATACCAAACAGTCATCAAACCAATGGAAACATACGCATCCTTAGTATGGTGGCCGAAAATCCAACAGTACTCGGCACAAATTAAGCTGCAGAAAGTGCAGCGGTTAGCCTGTCTGGGAATCACAGGGGCAATATCCACGTGCCCCACTGCAGCACTAGAGGTAATGATGAAACTTCCGCCACTGCACTTGTGTGTAATGAAGGAAGCGGCAGTGAGTGCCTTGAGACTGCACCAGGCATCAAACTTGAGGGCTGAAAATCTGACTGGACATCTGGAGATTCTGAAAAACATTCCCCTAGAATCCAGGTAAAAGCCATCAGATACGACTTTGAAATGAATTATGAAGTGGATACAAACAACCACCATATATTCACAACGAACGGGCCTCCACTAGAAAGGATTGCATCAGTATGGTACGCTGATGGTATATGATGAGTGAAAGGAAGAATACGAATATCAGCCATTATTCCAGAAGAGTTAAAAAATATTCTCAAATTGTATATATCCTTCAAAATTCACTCAGCGTTTTCTGAACAGAAAGTGAATTACTTACCGACTGTTATAAAGAGAGATGTGGAGAACATTCGAAAATAGTCCGGTCCTGCCAAAAATCTTAGAGACTCATTATTATTCATTGCCGATAAGGCTCAGCAGGAGACCAACTGCAAGCAGAAACGTACTCGATATAATGAAATTTTCACACAAGATGATAAGTTTTATGGACGGCTCGGCTTAACAAATTATTTCGGTCTTACGAAATACCATATTAACTTACAGGTGTGGAAAGTGGAACTTTATAGTAAGTTCGTAGAAAATGTGTTTTTCTAAACTACTAAACTGCAGCAACCTTTTTATCGTCTAGTAGGCGACAAAGTACAGTTTTCCAAATACCAGTAGAAAGAGAGGTACTTATTTTCTTGATGTATCGAAAAAAAATAAAAAAATATATAAACGTAAATATGATGTATAAACGTAAATATGATGTGTAATAAATACACAGTATGGAAAAGTACAGTATACAATCAATATAGGATAGGATATAGGATTTACAGGAATATTCATTTTCCTGCCGAAAGTCGACGCAAGCTGTCATTAGAACCGGTTGATTCTATTGGTTCGTTATTATGACCATATGCGTGTATGTTATTTGGATTTATTTGGCATTATCAGTATATAGCGCCAGAGCACAAATCAAACTAACATTCACGCCGCTGTCTACAGCGGAGTGGGCGTTAACTATTTGAAATCGGTGTTGTGGGCATCCAACCTTCTCGCCTGATTAAAATGCGACTAATGTATTTTATGCACGTAATAATATGTGAATACCTACAAAATATACTTAATTTTAGAATATAAAAACTCAATCTGATTTTTTCTTCGAACCACTCCTTCTAAAAACCACCCCTTTGTGACAAGATTTTCGTTTATATTTTTCCCATGGTTCACGTCAGCCTTTGCAACACCCTTTATTTTTAAACCCCAAATTGGAAGTATCTGATTCAAATTTAAGAAGGTGAAATCACTTTGCCGATAGTCTGCTCAGATGGATACGGTTAGGCCGTGAGTAAGGTTCAATTAATGACTTTTCCTAGTTTATCAAATTGGGCCACTAAAAAAATTATACATTAATTAACTAGTCCAAAAGTTGGGCGCCAGTCTTGCTGAAGACAAAAGCCAAATATAAACAAAATTAAATAAATGTCACCTAGCTTGTATGGGAAGGCAAATAAATATGCAAGAAATCAACTTAACAAACTTATTCCGGACAATTGGAAAAATTACTGGTTATTATAAAAACTTTAACAAGTGAGTAGAATTCAAAAAA
The DNA here is from genome assembly GCA_018342105.1 of Gonioctena quinquepunctata. Classification (NCBI taxonomy): domain Eukaryota; kingdom Metazoa; phylum Arthropoda; class Insecta; order Coleoptera; family Chrysomelidae; genus Gonioctena; species Gonioctena quinquepunctata. The sequence continues at coordinate 312,402 of JAFIRS010001479.1, read as the reverse complement.
TAAATAACAAGATTACTTGAAGAGTACAAGAATTCAATAAAACAATTGAAAAAAATTACATAAGTATTAAAAATTTTGACTCTAATCAAATTTGAACATTTACAAATGTCAAGATTCCTCTAGATGTCGGTGATACAGTATATACCTGCGGTGATCGTCAATGGAGGGAGATGAAGAAGGCTGGTTTATGCGAAGCTGGTCTCAGCGGTACGACGAAGAAACTGATCTCAGCAGTACGATGACGAATCTGGTCGTGGGTGGTTATATATTGACTTTTAGACCCCCTTGTTAGCGTGAGTTGGTTTGCTCTTCACGAACCAGGCTGAATTTGATGTGCTGTATGACCTCCTAGGGTACCAGTCCTTCTGTCTCAGTAGGTGGCTTCACTCCGAGGTATATATCATGCGAAGAAGATGATAGGAATCAAAATTTGTACAAAAAGGGGAGAACCAAGGATATCCTTTGAACCTCAAGTTTTTATGATTCAAATTTTAATCTAGAGTCAAAAGATAGATACAAATGATAGCATACAAAGAAAAATATACCTCAGTCCATATATTAGACTGCAGTGAAAGAACAAAGATAATAGCAATCAAATCTGCTATTCTGGATTTAAATTGTCAAGTTAATTTTAATAATTTACAAAAATTATTAACAATGAGCAAAATTCAAAGCCAAACAAACAAACCTCACCCAAAACGTTCTTTCAGAATTCAGTTAAATTTTGAAACAAAGAAGCTTTGATAAGGTTATTAAATGTACTTGAAGAGTTCAAAAAAATGGAATAAGTAAAGGTATTTGAAAAAAATATAAAAATTTCCTTGAAACTTTGCCAGAGAAAAAATATAGTATTTTAGAGCAAAATACTCTAAAGTTGCCAGAGAAAAAATATAGTATTTTAAAGCAATATAATTAAATGTTGCCAGAGTAAAAATATACTGTGTTAAAGCAAGTACCATAGGAAAATATAGTGTTATGAACCAAAATACTTCAGTAAGCTACAAAAAATTAGTGTTCATGAACCAGGCCCTAACGCAAAAGTATACGATTCAGTTAAGATAAGAAGAGAGAGACTACACGTCTGTCAGTGGCACAACTCTCTTAGATAAAGATAAAGTTAAATAATTCTTTTTATTGAAGAATTTCAGAGATAAACCGAAGAGGAAGACCGCACGTCTTTCAGTGGGCACAACTCTCTTAGATATAGATAATTTCGAAATAGGGCGGCAATTCATTTTCGAATCGATAAACCAGGTAATTCTCAAAAAAATTGAATGAATTTCCCTGCTCTTGGCGGCAAGGTTGTAACTGAAATGAATTGATTCTACAACGATCAAAAATCAAATAACCCTCACTGTGAATTGAATGGAGTAAATCGATAAAAGGAACTCATTAAATGTGAATCAAATTTTATGCTTGAGGAATATATTAAATCGAGTGTTCTGAGACAAGTTAAGCAGAGGTACAATCCTCTCCAGAAGCAATTCTTTCTCAAGAGAAAACCAAAATAATCTCATAAAGATATAGTTATGAAAAAAGGGAAATTGCTTACCGGAGGGCTGTCCTATACTGTCATAACTGTCCCAGAATAGTCGAATACACCCTTTGCAATCGGAATCCTTAGAATAATCCCCTGGTACAGTGAAGTGAGCACTAGTCTACCAATTATCTGGTACCTAAAAGAAGGAAAAGCGTAGAACTGATTTCCAAAAAAAATTAGTCCCAAATGGTCAGCCACATAGATATGTGCAGTAAAATGCTTGACAAAATGGCCGAAATATATTTTTTTTGTGGTTTTTTCTTTACTTAAATCCAAAACACAAATCAACCTTGATAGAAATTAGCCAAAGGGAGAATCATATACGATATGTTGGATATAAAATAATATGAAAATAATTCAATCGGAAATTCACTGATAATTCCAAAGTGACGAAAATCTGAAAGTATAGATTTAAAACCATTCATTACCATCCAAGAATTCGAAATTACAAGCATAAAAAAGCGAAAAAATAATGTTGATCATCTACAACATTAATTGCAAGATAAAGAAAATAATTATACTCCACCAAACTCAACAATGATAGCCATTCAATTTAAATCGTAACGTACCAAATCAATTCACCACCACACCTGCCTTTGTTGAGGTTCCATCGAAGAAAGAGATCATTCTTTCGGTTCGAACAAATCACCAATTCCCTGTTTTTTTCAAAAAAACCATTCTCGGGTTTTTCTCTATTTAAAAACACTTATCGAAAAAACAACTGCTTGACGACATGAATACAACTGTCATGATACCATTTTTAAGGGACGATAATAAAGAGCGCATTCTTCACGACCTGAGCAGTGACTACTGACCCGTACCACCGTAAAGATAACCAGAAAAGTTATGAGAAATTGGTTATGTATAAAAAAGTGACGAAAAATTCGTTACACCTTAAAAAAAAATCCGCGAAAAAAGGCTTGAATCTATTTTTATTGGAACGAAGTTCCTTTACGCGGCTTGCGGTACGTGTTGACTGGTAGAAATCGTCACGTAAGAAAAAAGCGTTTTGCCCCTTCCATGCGACTTTCTCTCTTTCTCTCTCTGTCTCTTCCTATTATATGCGAGTCTGTGTGACCTCAGTCTTTTCCGGTATACACTAAACGGATAATAATTCATTATCATATCCTGAAAATAAGATTACCGAAAAACACTAATTCTAATAAATTCTCGCATAACATGTAGGAGGCGAGACAAATTTCCCCAAATCCCGTAAAAACAAACCTAGTAATTACCTACTAACCTGCCTAACATCAGGCAGAGGCATCCCCTCCACTCACCACCCCTGGAGGGGCAGGCAGGATGCCTGCACACTCCAAGGCAAATTTTGGGGGGGGGGGGTTCGGTTCTGAAGTAAATAATGCAATATACATTTTATCAAATTTTATTACACACATTATTTTTTGACTTATTCTAGATATATTTTAGAGATTTTTGGAGGGGGGGCTGACTCCCCTACCCCCCCCGTCACGTCAATTTGATATAATATAGCGAATAGAATTATCAGGAATAAAATACCTTTTACTGTTGCGGAGAAGTTTGGAAAAAGAATTTATAGGTATAGTATTGCATGGTATAATGACAATTAAACGTAATGGAATAGAAAACGTCAACTTTCAAAGGTAAAAATAATGAGAAGAGAGATGAGATTGACGGCAACATATTCTGCTACCTCGATATTAATTGATTTATTGGATCTGGAGGGAGCTTAATGCTTTTTCCTTACGTGACGAAAATATACATAAGAAATATGGATCTCCATATCGAATTACATTCGAAGTTGAAGAAAAAGCGTAAGGAACTTCGTTCCTGACGGGGGTCCCCCGACCGCACACGATTTTTTGTCTAACTACCCCTTTTTAAAACCACCCCTTTGTGACAATTGTTTTTCAATTTTTACCATGATTCCTGTCAGCCTTTAGAGCAATTCCGCGAAAAAAAAAGACTCAAAACTGTTTTCTTAACCCGCCCTCCTGAAAACTACCACTTTTTGACAAAAAAAAAACATATTTTTTCCATGATTTTTGACAGCCAAATTTTCCCAGCTTTCATTTGGAATACTCTGCATTTCTTATTGAATCAAAGCTACCACAGGTGAATTTAGAGTTGGCGAAACATTATTCCTACTTACCGATGCTTTCAGCTCTACCATGTGTTCAATTGGATTGAATATGCAATGGTAAGGAGGAAGTCTTACCACCGTATGACCCATTTCTTCTGCCAATGGGTAACAATAATATAATTTTTCCACTAAAAATTATTTTATTATTTCCAGCAACTGTTTTTTTTTTGTATAATTATTATCAAAATTGATATCGGGAAAGGATCACACAAAGTCGTCTCCACAACGTTTGATTTCGTTGGGTATCAAAACCAAACTTGCTGAATTAATTCCTTCAAAGTTGGGAATCAAGTCCGAACTCTTGATTAGATGTTTCAAACGTAATACGTCCATCTTCAGTAATTTGGTAAAAAAATGGTAAACCAAATGTGGTGGATGAAAATAAGAAAGAATAACTATACAATATTGAGGCACATCCTTTTCTTGGAATAGTTCCTCATTCTGGAATATTCCAACACATGGATGTGCGTTGATATTGTATAGTTAATCTTTTTGTACCAAATTACTTAAGATGTACATGTATAATATAATCAAGAGTTCGGACTTTGAAGAAATGTATTCATCAAGTTGGGTCTTGATACCCAACTTCTGGAGAAATTAAACGTTGTGGAGACGACTTTGTGTGATTATTTCCCAAAAATTGATCTTGCACTTTGAGAATGTACTACTTCTTTTGCAAAAATACATATTATTTTCAAGCATATAGTCTTGAAAGGTAAATTTTGTGTCATTAGAACACGGAACTCCATTCCTTTCACTGTGGTAGCTCGCAATATCCATCACAATCACTGGTGGTATATTTGCTAAAAGTTTATTTTCAAACCAGTTTTTGAATAATTCTATCGTCGTGATAGTCAACACAGGATTACCTACTTTATACTTCTGCCAAAGCATTTGGTATAAAACCATTTTTTGTTTCAGCATTAATTATTGTAACATGCTTTCCTTTATTCGATGGAGCGTATGAAAGTGTAATATACGGGAGAATTTATGTATTTTCAAATCCGTACCTGGAATCCCCAGATCCCTTTCTAAGAATGTCACACCCCAAACAATGAGCCATTATTAGATCATGGGATAAGCATTTATAATGAGTTTCTTGAATATCTGGCACGAGTATACAAAAATATTATGAAGAGGTAAAATCTGTTTGTTTGTTTGTATGTAGGAAGTAATCATTGGAACTACTGAACCGATTTCCAATTTTTTTCCACTTATAAAAAGCTATCCGTGAGTTACATAAACCATAATTCGTTTTGAGTTCGAAATTTAAAATTTTGTGAATAAAGTCGGAAGAAAAAGCGCTGCTGGGGTGCTTTATCGGCGTGCGCTGACCAAATGACTATACAAATAATTTGAGAAACCTCTACCCTTCAAGTCAGGCTTTCTGTCGATGATGAATGACTCTATCCCTAATCCTCATATATTCAATTGAAGATAAGATGATTTTTAATTTCCAATAAATTGTATGAGCGGACAAACATATTACTGGTTGATATTTCTTCATTGACATCAGAACTTCTATAGAAAAACGTTTTCGATTAGTCTGTTAACAATGTTATTCTTTACCATTTTGCCAGTATTTTTTGTTAGTTTTACAGTTATTTCAGCTTCCTCAGAAGAATATAATTGTACCATTACGCAACGTACTCAAGTATCAGGAGTCTTGAGTACATGTGACAACATCATTGTGCGAAATCTCTTGTATGCGGCTAACAGAACTCTAGAACTTCCTATGAGAAATGGGACTACCCTTACTTTCGATGGAGCGTTTGTATTCGGTTTTGCAGAATGGCACGGACCCGCAATAAAGATTATGGGAAATAACATAACAGTTCGGGGTTCTGCAAGTAAGTTTAAGAATAGTTGGAAATTATTAAATATCTTGTTCTACGTTGTTGGAGTTGTTAATCTAACAATTTTTTCTGCTGGAAGAGAGGTGACGTCGAAACATTCTGATGTCATCCTCATAGAATATTCAAAAAAATTAATGGTTCTGCAATGTGCAGCTGACAAACCATAACAACTCACATATGTATACTTTTTTTAAGAAGTTTTTCTTCTATCTCTGAAACCTCATTTCCTGTAGTTTGGATTTACTTGTAAATATTTCATTTCGAAGTTTCTGGTAATTTGTTGTTTCAATAACTATTCTTCACGTTGTGTACACGGAAGCATGAAGAAAACCTACCTTTTTTGGTTTATTGAGAAAAAATGCCCAATTAACTAGATTACCAGTAATTTATTCGTGGTGAATGATTTCATCCTCTAAAATATATCTGTTGAAATGTAACCTACATGATTATGTTAGAGTATACCATGCTGCTGAGGCAGAAATTGAAAAAAAAATCCAATAGGGTCGTGAGCAGATTTTCTAAACTTTTTACTGGTTCTCTACACCTTGCATGTATCGAGTCAGTACTTAGTTATGGAGAAAGCATTACTTATATCCGGAATAAAGTTTTCTGGAAAATCATTAATGAAAAGATTTTGCATATGATGCAGACATATTGAGTGTCACTGAATATCTATTAATGCAAGAAAGGTGCATGTATCATTTTGGTGTAGTAGGTGAAGATAAAATATATGAAAAGCAAAAAATAAAATAATCCTTCTTAGTCTTAATGATAATTGAGCTCCTAAACTAATGTGAGTAACTAATTTTGAGTCGGAAGTAATCAAAACGCCGCTATGCATCTCGCTGCCATCATTTCACGCTTTACCTAATTCAATTGCTAGTTTGTTTGGCGCCGACTCAAAATTAGTTACTCAGATTAGTTTAGGAGCTCAATTATCACTAAGACTAAGAAGTTTTATTTTATTTTTTGCTTTTGAGTTGATTTTTTCATCAGTTTAATTTTTTGTTAAAAAGTTTTAACTTTTCAATTTTAATCTACCAATTACCACCTACTTAATTTTTGATTACTTCCAAAATACTTACTAACCTAGCTTACTTCAACTATTATCTGTTGAATAATATGATTATCTACTTTAACTATTTATTGTTATATAATATAAATTATATTTGAAAGTTCTGGTTAGATGATTTCATCACTTTGTATATAATTCCATCCCTTCATGGAAAGTAATTATTGTGACGGATGTAGGAGGATCTGTCAATGTCAACTACATGTTTGCCAATGTTCACAAGTAAAAATCAATCATCCCCCATTTTTCTACCCTTAGGGGTGGATTATTCCATTCCAAATTGAAATTTTATCAACTTTGAGGTATACCCTATCCAATAAAAAAAAAACATCCAAATCATAGAACCCACTACAAAGTTATGCCTGATAGAATCGGTTAACGGACCAAAATTCAGAGGATGAACGATAAAAATCCTCCATTTTGCTACCCTTAGGCCCGGTATTTTCACCTCCGGTTATCCTAGGAATAAATTAACCAATGGTTAGATTGTGCTATTGCATTATGAATAAACGTTAAGCAAAAGCATATTCTAACCGTTGGTTAATTTATTCCTAGAATAACCAGAGGTGAAAATACCGGGCCTTAGGGATATATTTTTTCGTTCCAATTCAAATAGGACCAACTTCGAGGAACACCCTATCCAATGAAAAGAGAATCATCGGAATCGAACTGCTCTGTGAAAAGTTATGCGTGATCATACACCAAAAGAAATATACGCGTCGACTTCTCCTCCTTTTTGATTTCGTCGGTTGAAAACTGGCATGGACAAAAATGGCAAATTATGAAGATTTGTTGATTAGAGAATAACAGGGGCAACCAAAACAATACCAAACGCAGTGATGAATCTACCCCGTTTCAGTTCATTTTATTGATGGAATCAAAAACTGATTGAAAAATTCAGCATAATTAACCGACGAAACCAAAAAGGAGGAGGTTCTCTAGTCGACCCGTATATTTTTTTTCCATCATTTTTTTTATGTATGATCACGCATAACTTTTTACTGATACGTCCGATTCCGATAATTCTCTTTTCAGTAAATGGTGTACTTCGAATTTGGTGCCATTTGAATTTAAAAGATGAAATCCACCCCTAAGGGTAGCAAAATGAAGGATATTGATCACTTACCCTCTGAATTCTGGCCCGTTAACCGATTCTATCAGGCATAACTTTGTACTGGGTTCTTCGATTTGGATGATTCTTTTTTCAATAGATAGGGTATACCTTATATTTGGATTTCGAAAGGAATTAGCCACCCTTACGGGTGGAAAAATAGGGGATAATTGTTCACTAGTGAACATTGGCACACACATACGTAGTTGACAATGACAAATCGCTACTGACATTATTCTTGTTCGACATCCGTCAAAATCAGTATATCTTATGAGAGGATGGGATGATATACAAAGTAATGAAATAAACTAACCAGAACAACGAAAATAATTCATATTACAACAAATAGTAAAAGTAGATAATCATATTATTTAACTGGTAATAGTTGAAGTAAGGTGGGTAAGTAAGTATTTTGGAAGTAATCAAAAAACAAGTAGGTAGTAATTGGTAGATTTTAGCCACAAAAAATTTAAAAATAAAAACTTTTTAACAAAAAATTAAACCGACGAAATACGGAACTGAAAAGTAAAAACTAAAAACTTTTTAACAAAAATTAAACCGAGGAAAAAATCATTTGAAAAGCAAAAAATAAAATAAACCTTCTAGTCTAAATGATAATTGAGCTCCTAAACTAATGTAAGTAACTGATTTTGAGTCGGCGCCAAACAAACTAGCAATTGAATTAGGTGAAGCGTAAAATGATGGCAGCGAGATGCACGGCTGCGTTTTGATGACTTCTTTCATAGATAATGATCTTCGATAATTGGTTGTTTGGCGCCGACTCAAAATCAGTTACTTACATTCGTTCGGGAGCTCAATTATCATTTAGACTAAGAAGGTTTATTTCATTTTTTGCTTTTCAGTTGATTTTTTCGTCGGTTTAATTTTTTGTTAAAAAGTTTTTATTTCTGAATAACTCGAAGGACATCCATTTGAAAATGCTGATCACACTTAGGACAAAGTTAATTATGACTATAATGAATGAAACACATATTGGACTAAAACTGAAAATAGAACCAGAACTGAATTGAACTGTGTGGGGAGAATATAATAGAATAGAAGATAATTACATGTCCGTATTCAAAGAATCCAGTGTGTAGGGGCAAATGATATAGGAGCACGACAAACTCGTCTAATCAAAATTCTTGCTGGGGATCAGGCTGCCCCTAAAACAATAACAAACCCAAAGATTATTATCCTCGTTCCAGACGTCCATCGTCTTAATGGATTCGAAAGTATCTCACGACGTTTCGATTGCTTGTATCTGCAATCGTCTTTGGGTGAATACAGAAAACTTTCAAATCCGTTGAGACGATGTACATCCAAAACGAGAGTTATCAAATGACTACATCGTCTACAACCTTCAAACAAACACAAAACCTGTCAAATAAAATTACTATACGGAAGGACAGAAAAACTACTTCAAAAGACTTTTAAAAAAAAATTGAACCGACGAAAAAAAAATCAAAGCGAAAAATAAAATAAACTGTTTAAGTCTCAATAACTAAGCTCCAAAACTGATTCTGAGTCGAGCAAATTAGTTACATAATGCGTAAAATCATGCCAACGGGATGCGCGGCGCAGCGTTTGATTATTTCTTCAAAGTAATTTAATGATCATCGTTGATTGATTGTATGACACCGACTCAAAAATAGTTACTCAAATTAGTTTGAGAGCTCAATTATTAAGACTAGAATGGTTTTTTTTTATTTTTTTATTTCAATTTTTTTTCCTTGCTTCAATTTTTTGTTGAGAAGTTCATATTTATTAATTTCTTGTGGTTCAATTACCTTCAGGTCTTCATTATGTGTCATCAGAACTACATATGTGTGCCAAATTTCAACAGAATCGGTTCACAGAAGAAAAATAAATCATCCCCTAACTACCTACCCTGTTTGGTGGATTTAATATTCATGTGGGACTAACTCTGAAGTATACTATATTCAATAAAAGTAGGATCATTCAAATTGGATAACACAGTTCGAAGTTATTCGTGCTAGAATCGGTTAATATGTGATAAAAGATCAGTGGGCTATCAATCAATCCCCTATTTTCCCAACCTAAGCAGTGGAATTTGTTTCAATTCAAATGGGACCAGGTATTCTATATCCGATAAAGGAAGAATAATCAAAATCGGACAACTTTGCATTTGTACCTAATTATAACTATATGTATATATTTCTTTATTTTATTACTTTTTGTATTTTTGTTTGAATTTGAATGATAAAAAAAAATTTTGTGCCTATAAGTAGAGGTATAATTTTTTTATGTCATTCCCCCTCCCCTTCCCCCAAACATAATTCCTAGATACGCCACTGTACATAGTAAGTAAGTAAGTATTAAGTAATTTTATTCAGTTAATATATGACAGAGCACAATAGAAAATGAATCCGTTATAAATATAATATAATCGAGTAGCCTAAACGTAATATTAGTTACAAACATAATATAGCAGCCGGGGATACACGTTTATAGAGAAGGAGATGCCACCTAAGCAAGCTTGTGTTGTGGCATCATCGTTCTCATTATATGGATACAATTCATTTGATAGAAAATGTAGACTAGTTCGTCGAGAGCAAACATGTGTGGCCATTAAATGTTTTCCAGTATAGCATTTAAGCAATCAAAACTATTCTTCATAAAAAATTTCAATTTTGGTTTAATTTTTTTATACTAGTAATATTCTTCAATTCAGAGGGTAATTTATTATAAAGTTTGGGTCCAATATATGTTACAAATCTCTGATTATGCCGAAGTCTAACAAAGGGAACATCAATGTTCTGGTTTGTGTTAAGGCGGGTGTTATGCGGGTGTGTTTTAAAATTCAAGGGTGTGTTCATAATCCACAGGAGACAATGATAAATATAAAGCTTCTTCACATTGAAGACATCTGCTTCTTCGTAAAATTTCGGGGTGGAGAATCTTTTATTTTTCTTCAATAAGATTTTAAGTAATGTATTTTGGACTGTCTCCAGATTCCATAATGTAGTTTTGAATGTTCCCCCCCAAGCAATAATACAGTAACGAATAATGGATTCTGATAGTGCGCTATAGATCATCATGAGAGTTTTTTTATTCAGAATATTCCTGAGTTGGTAAAATTTGTAAATCAATTTACGAAGTCTTTTTGTAGTGTATGTGATATGCTCATTCCAGCGCAGAAATTGATCTACCATAACACCCAGGTATTTTATGGATTGAGTTATTGTTACGGAGGGGCATTGACAATTAGCGGATGCATCACAGTTGAAATTATGGATATGTAGGGTCTGAAGAGTGGGTTGATCTTTGGCCGTCGAAGAGAATGCCATGAATTTGGTTTTTTCGATATTGAGGCTTAGTAAACTATTACTGAGCCAGCTAGAAATTAATGCCATTCCCTTTTCAGCTTTATCGTATGCTTCATCCCAGGTGTTACCTACAAAGGACACAGCGGTGTCATCAGCATAAGATATTAAGTTGCCATCAAGTTGTTCAATAGAGAAAATACTGTTTATATACAACAAGAAAAGGATAGGGCCCAAGACTGTCCCCTGTGGAACTCCCATGGTGACTGGTAATGGATCACTTAAAGAAGTATTCACTTTAACTACCTGCATTCTTTTCGAGAGATAATCTTTCAGTATATCCAATGACACGCCCCTAATTCCACTGCACTCCAGACGATTGAAAAGTATTTCATGATTGACAGTATCAAAAGCCTTAGCCAGGTCTAAGAATACTATCAAGCATTTTTGTTGATTTTGAAAACAATCAAATACCGAGTTTGTTAATTGAAATACCGCTGTTTCAGTAGAGAGGTTTTCCCTGAATCCAAATTGGTTATCCGACAGAATATTATTTTTAGTACAAAAATGGAGTAGTCTGGACTTAAAACATTTTTCAAAAATTTTTGCAAAATTGTTTATTACAGTTATTGGCCTATAATTGGTAGCTTTTTTTTTGTCACCACTTTTAAATATTGGTGTTGTTGTTGACTCCTTGAATCGGGAAGGCACTATTCCACGGCTAAAAATCAAGTTCAAAATAAAACACAATGGTTCAACAAAAAATGTATGAAATTTTTTTAAAAGATACACAGAAATTTCATCGGGTCCCGATGAGGTATTATTTTTTAGAGACGATATAACGTTGACCAATTCGGTTTTCGTTACAGGGTGTAAGAATAGCGAATCTTTGATGTTCACCTTTCTTTCTGGGGCAGATTGATCGGATTTTAATATTTTTCCTGCCATTGTTGTACCTATATTGGAAAAGAACTTATTGAAGTGATCTGCAGTTTTTTTATCCGTGTTTAGTTTTTTATTTTCATCATCATGGATATTGAAGGTGTATGAGCCTGAAGATTTTTTGTTATGCGTAATTTCTCCGATACACTCCCATATTTTTTTTGAGTTGTTCTGTGCCATTTCGATTTGGTTCCTGTAATATTGATTTTTTGTGGTCCTCAGGAGGTTGGATAAGAAGTTGCGATATATTTTATATTCAGATTTAGATTCGGGACTTTTTGATTTTATAAATTTTTGTTTCAGACGATCTCTGTGTCGTATGGAATTCAGCAAACCAGTAGTCATCCAAGGTTTAAGCTTTGTACTATCATTGTTCAAGTGAATTACTTTCGTTATTGTACTAACGTCGATATAATGAGATATTTTTCCAATGAACAAATTATATGCTGTTTCTGGTTCAACCGACTGATAGATTTCCGCCCAGTTTTCTCTTTTCAATAACTTATGGAGTTTATTATGATTGGTAGATTTTTTTTTTATTATATCGGAATGTTCAGTCACCTTTATTGGAGAATCCAGATGGACGGACAGCATAAGTGTATAGTGATCAGTTATGTCGGTAAGGTTTTTTGGTTTTTAAAAATTTTAAGATATATGATCTGATTCTTGTATCGTTATGAGCATTTGCATTTTGCATCTTGTTATATTTATATCCCCGCAAAAAATATTTATATCATGATGAGTATCTAGCGAGGAGAGATAATCTTCGAATTCCGTTAGATATAGATCCACGTTGGTGGAGGGGGGTCTGTAAGATGCTATCAGAAGGAAAGATAGGTTATTCAGTTCGAAGGATAATTGAACTAGGTTAGTTTCAGATAGGCGTTTGATAGATGCATTGTAGTTGATGTCCTTCCTTATGAACAGGATCAAGCCATCATTTCGGTTAAAATGTGAGTCATTATATATAATATCAAAATTGGGAAGATAAAAAGTGCGAATATCATCCAATAACCAAGTTTCAGATAGGACTATTACACCGGTGTTAGCATTATTGAATGACTGAATATAAAGAAGAAGTTCATCAAAGTTCTTTCTCAGACTTCGGATATTGAAGTGAAGGATAACTCTGTACAAAGTTATGCGTAGTCGTACACAAAAAAATATATACGCCATGACTAGAGAACCTCCTCTTCTTTCGTAATTTTTTTCGTCGGATAATAAGAAAGAGAGAAATCAGTTTGAGATTCTGAGGGCATCTGGCTGAAGATAAGTCTGGAGAAAGAATAATCAAGCAAGCAGATGAGCTGTGCCACTATCAGCGCAGTTGGCGGTTGGGTTCGGCGGCGGGGATGGTGTCTGTCATGGGTGGTTAGTTGCAGGGGGATTTGCTTTTCAGAGCGGGTGGGTCGATTTTTTTCCTGAACAATTTTTGGGCGATTACAGATATATTCCATTGTGAGATCCTTTTCACCGTCGCGGTTACGCTGCTCAAGTTGTTGCTTCAAAGTGTCCAAATATTTTTGCTGATAGGGTGTCAAAACAGCCCTAATAGCCAGGAAAATCAGTTTTAGATAGCTTATTCTTATTCTTGAGTATCAATCGCACGGTGTCGGAGGAAGACATGCAAGCTTCCACGGGTATATGGATATGTATGTAATTGTCGAAAGTATGGTTTTACTGCCTGGCAATCCCTTGATAATGATATTTTTCCCGTAACATCATTCATATCCTGCGATGTTCGAAATTCTAGGTCAGTAATTCGTTTCTGGAGTGGTTCGTTAGCCTTTTGTACGCAATTGTTTTCCACTTCGCAGTTTGCAATGACATTCGTGTGAGTGGATATCATAGAGCGTAGTGAGTCCATTCGTTCATTGCAAGATTGGATAGAATCATTAACAGTAGAAAACTGATACATAATTTTCCAACGTGTTTGACAGTCAGAGGGTGGTCTTTGTCGGTATCCGCCGTTGACTTTTGCGACTCGACCTTAGAACATATTAGGAAAATCCAAATTTTCGCATCCGTTTGACGACGAGATTTTTGGGAGTCGATCATACACTACGTGTGTCAAACGTTAGCAGACTGAACACGGGCGGGCAGTCTCGGCTAGCAGATTTTTGACATCTGCGCACACTCCGCTGAGAGATGCCCGAGTACAGATGCCAAGAGAAAAAAATTGTTGAAATAAGAAAAAAACTCTCGGTGTAGGTACTCACTGTTTTTCACAAGGAAATAATTTTCAACTTAACACAGAACTAGTGCACTATTTTATTAGTGTGATCAATTTTAAGTAACTCGTTTCAAATGAGAGTAGATAAAATACGTCCGAACGATACGAAATCTAAACCAAACAATTTTCAATTGAGAATGTTTCCCTTTTCAACATTTTGCTGATATTGTCCAGTCTATCTATAAAAAAACTATCTGCTTTGGTCTTTGGATTTTTCAGGCAGAAACCAAAACATTTTGAATACCATAATTCCTTGTATGCTCATCACATTGATTGCTTGTCTAATATTTTACGGTTCTTCAATAAAGCTGGTGATTTTTTTTCTTGTTGGAGAGGTTAGTATGAATAAAATAAGCATGGGTTATATTTTTTATTACTCGTTACTTCACGAGAGGAAATCACTTTTCTAATCGAAATAATTTACATTTTATATAGATTCATCCTTTAGGTAACAAAATTCATCATTTATACAACAAACTATCAAAAATTGAAGATTTGAAGAGTCGTTTCCCAGCGGAAACTATGCAGCTGTTAGGTCTCAGTGCTTTGACGCCAAAGCATGTGTTGAAAGTGGATCCATTGTACAGCGATTTAACCACCCATATCGCACTATTATGAAATAAGAGTGTCTCACATGAAAACCGTAATAATTTTGAATCAAGTTTGTAGAAATAGAGGTGATTTGAGGTAAAATCAAGTACAGAAATGAGTCTTTATATATATATATATATATATATATATATATATATATATATATATTTTGAAGTGTGGGTTTTCTTGAATCCTGGTATATATATTTTTTTTGGTTGGGGGTTCTTAGGTTTGGGATTCTTGTGTAAAAATAAAACTATCGTATATCATGCTAGACGTTTCGCCCCTGGCCGGAGGCATCTTCAGTAGGTTTTTTTTAAAATTAATTTTTAATTTTTTCTTCTGATAATTAACAATGACATCTGAATAGTAAAAACATTTTGTGTTATGGTTGAAATGAAAATAATCGTTGTTCACATGTGCAAGGGAGAAATGTTTGGTCTGGGGGAAGGGTGTGGTAGAAAAACGATGTTTGTACGTACCTTGGCGATCATCATTGTGAAGATGACTCATTTTGTATGATTTATATTTGTTATTCCTTAGTGTGGTAAGTTCTAAAGGTTTTATTCTAACACAATGTCGAGAGTGTCGACGTGGCATTGGCAGTGTATTCGACAGCGAGAGATCAATGTGTTTATGGGGTTTTGTTTTGCGGTAAAAATTGTTGGTGTACCTGTTGGGTCGATTTCTATTCTTACTTGAGTGGGTGGGGATCTTTGGGGGCGTTGGGTTTTAAATTTTTTTTTTTTTTTTTTTTTTTTTTTTTGTTATTATACTATCTATGGTGGAGAGTATTTGTGAGGTTTGGGTTTTTTAGTTTTGGGTGGTATTAAGATTTATTTTTTTTTTCCTTTTTTTTTTTTAATGTAAATCATTTCTTTTAATACTCTTTTCTCTTTATTGTTTTCGTGTGCCAGAATTTTTGTGTTATCGAAATTAGGGTTGAGATTCTCGGTTAGGATATGTTTGTTCAAGGCAGTACTGGATCCTTTCATGTACTTATGCCCATTAAGTCTGTTACATAAGAGTTGGGAGGTCATACCGATATAAACTTGGTTGCAGTCGTTGCACGGGGTACTGTATATTAAATTAGCTTTCTTAATTTTTGGATCTTTACTTTTAATAGGAGTGTACAATTGTTTGAGTAAATTATGGGATTTGAAGCTGGTTTGTATGTTGTGTTTGTTTAAAATGTTTTTTATGTTCTCTGATAGACCTGGTATATATGGAATAGTTGTGAAAGTGTTAGTAGTAATATTATTCGTGTTATGTTGTGTTGAATTATACATTTTATGTGTTCGTTGTTTTATGATTTGGTTTATTAGGTGTATTGGGTAATTATTGTTGATGAGAGTTTTGCGGATTTTATCTAGAGCGTTTTTTCTTAATTCCGGACTGCTTAGTATGACGTCCCTGTCAGCTAGGTTTATAACTACCCCTCTTTTTTGGGACATTGAGTGGTTTGAGTTGTAATTCACGTATCTGCCAAAAGATGACGGTATGATTTTGTTGTTCACAAAAAATTACAATTTACCATAGAAAAAGAAGAAGACAACAAAATCAATTTCCTGGACCTTACCCTAATAAAAAGCAACTACAAAATCATAACAGAATGGTACGCAAAACCGCCATCTTCTGGCAGATACGTGAATTACAGCCCAAACCACTCGCGGGTTCCCGGGTGATGTGTGTCCGAACCACAGCAAAAGATTGTATCTTCTGCATTGATCAAAATTATAACAATATAACTATTATAAGTACAAAGTGGCAGTGTGCATTATTTACTTATTAACAGACCAAAGACTGGGCTAGTTGGCGCCCAACAAAACAAAAATCAAACGAACAATTCCACGTAAAACGTGTACAAGAGGTGAGAGCGTTGCTGAATAGGGAATTCCCAAATAAGTGGATAGGGCGATACTCAAATAATCCGTTGCCTGCTAGATCTCCAGACCTAACTCCTATGGATTTTTTTGTAGGGATACCTCAAAGGAAAGGTCTTCAGACAACTGCCTTTTAGAGATTTTCAACATTTGGAGGATACAATAAGAAATTGTTTTCTGATGATCACCCCGCAAATGCTCATAAACGTACACCAGGAAATTCATAGAAGAATCATGGGGTGCATTCAAAATGAAGGACGATACATCGAGTAATACAATAGGAGTTCCGTATTATATTATATTTCATATCGAGTTTGCTTTTTGAATACCTTTATTGAAAGTGAATTGGTTATTGGTGCGACCTGTCTTTTGACGTTGGTTGCAACACAGTTCGATTGCTTTCAATTGATTTTGATCTGCAGATGTCATTTGTTATACCTTAATTATCAAAAATATCTTTTTTCCTTAATGGCAACAAGAAATGAGATTTTGTCGGCAACAAGAAATGAGATTTTGTCGGCAACAAGTTCGATTAATGCAATTTTCTAGTTGATAGTTGGACGGAACTTAACTTCATATGGTGATTCAAGTAACATTCTATGATAAGTGTTTGTTGTTGCGAATAAAGCACTCCTTCAATTACTTGTTACTATTTATTCTACAACTGTTGAATGCTGGTTACATTTATGATGAAGGATGGAATGACGCTTCAAACATTCTCTTGTGATCGACTGACAGTTTGCATGAGGCCGGGAACTCTGACGTTTATCCCAGTGCCGTAGCATTATACATTTTAGCGGAACATATTTTAGCAGAAAGAGTCTTTCAAAATGGAATACCCACTTACATCTAAATCAAACTAAACAATATAAAATAATATAAACCCCAAATACAACACTAAAGTTCTTCGTGCAAGTTTCCTCAACTGAAGGTAGTTTCTGCCTCCACTGGAAAGTCTATAGGTAAGGAGCAGATTTTCTCAAACGATCGCTTGATCAACCCCTTAGAAGTTCGGATGGTTGCCACTCGCGCAACTCCATCTGGCCCTGGATGCAATTGGACAATCCTACCTAATGCCCAAGACAATGATGGGGAATTGTTGTCCTTGATCAAAACCATCTGATTATTCTGGAGCTTTTGTTTGGAGGTTTTCCATTTTACTCTGCTCTGTAATTCAACGATGTAGTCCTTTGACCATCTCTGCCAGAACATTTGCTGCAGACGTTGCAACTTCTGGTAGCGAGATAACCGATTTTCGACAATATCCTGGAGACTTGGATCTGGTACGGCCGTTAACGATCTCCCAATGAGAGTGAGCTGGCGTTAATGCCTCGAAATCGGAGGGATCGTTGGATAAGGGAGTGATGGGACGAGAATTGAGAATTGCTTCGATTTGGGACAATATCGTAGCAAACTCTTCATACGTCAATTTTGTTTCTCCCACCACTCTTTTCAAGTGAAACTTAAATGATTTTACACCCGCCTCCCATAGCCCTCCAAAATGGGGTGAGTACGCGGGAATAAATGACCATGTTACCCCTTCTTTTGAGAATGAATCCACCAAACATTCTTCATTTGCCTGTACAATTTTTTGTAATTCAAGCAGTTCTGACTTTGCTCCTACAAATGTGGAACCATTGTCTGAAAAAACTTTCTGTGGTTTACCCCGGCGTGAAACAAATCTTCTAAATGCTGCAATGAACGCTTGGGTGGTGAGATATGTTACCAATTCTAAATGGATTGCACGTGTTGCAAAACAAACAAATACCACCACATAACATTTCGATGTTGAACTTCCCCTACCCAATTTATTTTTTATTATAAACGGTCCCGCATAGTCCATCCCGGTTACAAAGAATGGAGGTTGAGGAGTCACTCTATCCCGTGGCAACACTCCCATGATTGGAGCCTCACACCGAGGTTTGGCTCTGAAACAACGTATGCATGTATAAACCACCTTTTTGCAAGGTTTCTTCCTTTAATGGGCCAAATTTCTTCTCTGATTGATGATAACAAGCTTTGAGGGCCAGCGTGATATAACCGGTAATGCTCAAAATTGAATATACTTTTTGTCAATTTATGACTTGCGTGCAACAACACTGGATGTTTTTTGCCGAAATTGAACGAAGATAATTGTAATCGCCCCCCTACTCTAATTATCCCTTTTTCGTCCATAAATGGATTCAACCTTGCCAAACACCCTTTCCTGATATTTTTATTTTCTTTCAACACCTGATATTCCTCAGGAAAACTTTGTTGCTGCGCTAATTTGACCAAATCTAAAAATGATTCTTCGAGTTCCTCCACTGTCAAAGGACCGGTTCTGCGGTCTTTATTTCGACAATTATAGGTGAACCTTCTACAGTAGCCCCACACCCTTTTCATTCTTTGGAAACTCGAAAAATTATCAAAGGGAAACACTAGTTCAACTTTAACCAAGAGTAGAGTCTGAACTTGTCGCTTTTTCTCTGGAAGGTCTGGCATTGGTTCAAATAAAGAATTTGGTCAAAAGATCTCTTCCTTCGCTAACCACCCAGGTCCGTGAAACCATTTGGTATTATTGTGCAAACCTGAGGTCATAACTCCCCGGGATACTAAATCCGCTGGGTTTTCATCCGACTTAATATAATGCCAATTTTCAATATTCGTCATATTTTGAATTTGAGTCACCCTATTTGCCACAAAAATCTGAAATTGATAAGCTGAAGACCTGATCCAGCTGAGTGCCACTGTCGAATCACTCCATAAATATATTTTTTTCCCTTCATAATGGATTGCCGATTTGACCTTGTTTACTAATTGTGCACTCAACAAGGCACCACATAACTCCAACTTGGGAATCGTTACAGTCTTTATTGGCGCGACCTTACTCTTTGAACACAACAATCTCACCGAGATATCATTTCTATCGTTTATCGTTCTTAAATAGATACAACATCCATATGCCTTGGTTGATGCATCCGAAAATGCATGTATTTCAATACATTTTGGATTTTTTTCCCAACACATGCCTATCTATTTTCAAAGAATTCAACAATGGTAATTCCTCCCGGAATTGCAGCCATTGTTGACAAAAACTTGATGGTATTTCATCATCCCAAGATACCTTCGACAACCATAATTGCTGTAATATTATTTTTGGAATTATAACACAAGCACTCACCAACCCCAGAGGGTCGAATATTTGAGAGACCTCTGACAATATGTTTCTTTTCGTAATTTTCCCTGAAGTTCTAGAGAGATGTATCGTGTACATCAACACATCCTCATACTGTTTCCAATATAATCCCAAAGTTTTCGTTTTATCCTTTTCTCCAAACTGAACAACCCCCAATGATTCTTCAGCCTTAACCTGTTGAAGAATCTCTCCATTATTGGACTTCCACTTTCGGAGCTCAAATCCTCCAGAAGCCAAAATCTGAAACACTTCCTTGCATAGTTCCACCATTTCGGTATTACTATTGGCACCACCGAAAAAATCATCAACGTAGAAGTTTCGAGCTATTGCCTTTGATGCCAATGGTGAATTCTCGACATTTTCTGTAGCCAACTGTTTAAGACATCGTATTGCTAGAAATGGGCTGGATGCTAAACCGTAGGTCACCGTGTTGAGTTCATATGTCCCAACTTCCTCACTTAGGTCATATCTCCACAAAATTCGTTGGAGAGATCTTTGTGAATTTTCTACCCATATATTCCTATACATTCGTGCTATATCGGCGCAAACTACAAATTCATGCGTTCTAAATCTGAGTAGAATGGTTACCGAATCATCTTGGATGGTTGGACCAACATATTGTAACTCATTTATCGAAACCCCAGTACTTGTCGTAGCTGAACCATCGAAGACTACCCGCAACTTTGTCGTTGTACTATGTTCATTCATGACCGCGTGATGTGGTAAATAATATGCAATTTTTTGATCATCCTCATTCTTCACCTTGGTCATATGCCCTGACTCCTCATATTCTTTCATGAAATTCATATAGCCTTGTCTAAGGTCAGAATTTTTATTGAACCTTTTTTCCAATCCTAAAAATCTATTCATTGCTGCCTGTCTAGATTCCCCAAGTTTTGCCACTGATTCTTTGAAAGGTATCGATACAATGAACTTCCCATTTTGATCTCTTTTTAAATTTCTCTAACTGTCCCTGTATATCGCTATTCAATGTTAACCCACAATAAACATTCCCCTCTGTTGACTCTGTATGTCTGACTTGTCCGGTAATGATCCATCCCAATTTGCTATTCTGCAACACTGGCATGTATTTTCCTAACCCAATTTTTTCTGAACAAATCAACTCCCTGAATAACCCTGCTCCGATCAATACATCTATTTCCCCTGGCTTGTGAAAACTTGGATCAGCCAACTGTATGTTTTTTGGAATTTCCAAATGTTCCCGAGAAAGTGACTGCATTGGCATTCTTTCACTAATTTTATCAATTACAAAGCATGACATCCTACACTGAAATTTCCCTAGACTTGATTTCAACTCGATCTGACATTTCTGTGTTATTGGAGCCCTGACCTCGCTCAAGCCTATCACTGAAACATTGACTTCAGAAGTTGACAAGTTCAATTTTTTACAGAACTTTGAGGATATATAATTTGACTGCGAGCCACAATCTAATAGACAGCGACCACTTTGAAATAACCCAGATTGATCACGTACATAAACCAAGGCTGTAGATAGAATCACCTCTGAGCTTTCTTCCATATTCTGAGTAGAAAAGGCAGCAGTGCTATTGCCTACATCATCTGTTCTATCATGTATGTCATTCCCGTTGTCATTATTTTTATTATCTGTATTCGTGCTATTCCCAGAAGATATCCCCTCTCTGTCGAGATGTACCGGGATGTTATGTCGGTAATCGCATTTTTTACAACGAATATTAGATTTATAGAACCGACTAAAATGATTCGGCTTAAAACAACACATACACAACCTCAATCTTTTCAATTGTGAAATTCTCAGTTCTACCGACAATCTCCTGAATTCTTCACATTCGGTGAGTCTGTGGGATTTACCACACAAAGCACAAGGCCTTTCGTCACTATTTACTGTCATGAAAGACTTTGTTTTTGTATTATTTTCTCGAGTAATTTCTTACTTAACCTTGTTTTTGACACCGTTTGACTCAATTCTAAAGTTTCCAATAAATCTGCCCTATCTTTCACAAATTTATTGAAATCGCTGAGTGACGGAAGAACTTTGGTCCCCTTATATTTTTCCCATTCCCTCAAAGAACCTTGATCCAATTTACTCGCTACGGAAAATATAATAAGTGTGTCCCAGTGTTTTGTTGGCTGCCCAAGATTCTCCAATTCTCTCAAATGTTTAGTCAGTGTGTCTAGGAATTTTCTCAACCCAAATGAAGATTCCTGTGTCATTGCCGGCAAGTCATAAATTGCTTTGATATGGTTATGTACTAATAACCGTTTATTATCATACCTATCAGTTAATAACTTCCATGCAATATTATAATTTGAAGCTGAAAATTCCAACGATTGTATTACTTGTTTCGCCCCGCCCTCCAAAGCTGCGCGTAAGTAATGAAACTTCTGAATGTCTCCTATTTCCGAGTTTGCCTGACTAAGCGATTCAAATGTATCCTTAAATTCCATCCAGGTTTCATAATTACCGCTGAACCTTGGAAGTTGTATCTGTGGTAGACGAACATTCGATGTTTCAGAATTGCTAACCGATCTCACACCACCAATTCCATTTATATTGACATTGGTTCCACCCTGAACGGACTCCGAATTATTTTCAACTACCCTCGTCTTTTCCTTGTAATCATTTATTATTTTTGTTGCCAATGAAAGATGCTTGTAATATTCACTCTCAAATGTCTCACGCTCCTGTACCTGATCCTCGAGATTTTCCGACAAACCCTCAATTTTCCCTTGAACTTCCTGAAATTCTTCCATTACTGGAATCATCCTATCTAACCTAATTTCAAGTTCAATGAATTGTTCTTCTTCTACTTCAGTTACTGGATTTTTCTGAATTAATTTTGTTATTAAATCGTTAACAAATCCTTTGAATAACGTAAGACGTGATTTCAATGTGCCCCGTTTCCTAATTAACAATTTCAATTCTTCCGATGCCATATCCGTTCTTTCAAATTCCCAAGTTCCTAATTCCTAATACACTCAAAACGAATGAATTTTACCACAATATTCACCCAAACCAAAGCGGAATAATGCAGTTTTTCAAATAAATAAAAAAAGGAGACATGGAACGATCTCACCCGTTTTCCAGTCGACCAGCTCACTTCTCGTGTTCGGCTATGCGACTTCTTCCTCCTGCTCCTCTCGTTCCCAAATTGGTCCACTCTCCTCTCTCTATCCTTCGTTTGTTTTCGTTGTTGAAACGGTAATATGGAGATGAATTGTTCCGAATGATTTTGCTTTTCGGCTTTTTAGAAGGACCTTTTCTCGATCACTTTCAATGCTTCATCCTATGCGGCTCGATTGGACCATTATGTTGTTGCGAATAAAGCACTCGTTCAATTACTTGTTACTATTTATTCTACAACTGTTGAATGCTGGTTACATTTATGATGAAGTATGGAATGACGCTTCAAACATTGTCTTGTGATCGACTGACAGTTTGCATGAGGCCGGGAACTCTGACGTTTATCCCAGTGCCGTAGCATTATACATTTTAGCGGAACATATTTTAGCAGAACAGTGTTCTATTACAAATTCTCATAATGCATAGGGTGGTGAATTAAAAAATGGAAAGAATCAGTAGGAACTTGTTTTTGGAATAGGAGGCTGTAATTCTGAATTTAGAATATTCTTCAAATTGCCATTTATTCAAAGAAACTTCAGGTGTATTTTGAAAAATAAAGGTACTCTACTCTAAAGCTACTTTTAAATTATTCCATCTCCCTCATACACGAATGAAAATAAATGAAATTTGGACAGTGCAATTCGAGTTTGAGCAGAGGCAAAAACTTTTATGAGAAATAAAATGGCTCCAATTGCCGGTTCTATAATTTCTGTCGGACACTGTATATATTCATTTTGTTTTGCCTATGCTTTTCGTCATTTGAGCTTTGTACAATTGCCTTATTGAAGAACAGTTTTTTAAGGCAGCTGAATTGTAAAGATGGGTCAACATATCACCTGGGGGAACTGGTGTACCTTGAACATAATGTACCTTGGAACACTTTCTGGTTTCATACATGTCCTGACATCTAGCGACGAGTAGTCGAAGTATGGTATGTATTGTGCCCTGTCTAGTCATTCGAACCATATTGGCAGTTGTTTACAACGTTATGTGCGAAGTTTTGTACTGTTATTTTTTGAGAACTCAGAAATCAACGGAATTAGTAATTCATAAAATTGTAATATTTTTTCTGTATCTGAGTTGTTGAAACCTACTGTGCTTTGGGAACTCATAAGACTTTATTTCAAATTATTTTTGCATCAACCACGCAGGGTTATTAGCAACGTAACGGTATGTCTAATTCGCTAATATACATGTATATTTCTACATTTCAGTGTTTTCTAGATTTAACTGATGATAGCAATATCTGTTAAAAAGGAAACAACACTTCAAATGTTATAGCTGACCCCCAGAATTTGTTCCCTAGTCTGACCTAGACCATGTTTCTGCGAACTTGGAACATTCCACAAGTATATGTTTGACCGATACTTGAACTTGGCACCTATCACATATATCGATTTCCTGACCTTTCAATAAGTGCTCATGCATAAACTTGGTATGCCCTATTCGTAAACGTGATAGGATTACTTGTTCCCTCCGTTGGTTCGGGTTGTTCTTCCAAGGGATGATTGACCTCTTAACCTCTGCTGATTTGGATCCACTCTGTTGCCAATGTTTTTGGAACGCTCTCTTTACATGGACTTTCAGGTCTCTATGTGTCGTTGAATTTTTCTGTTCTGCATCTTGGTCACTGAGGGCTTCTCGGGCTATCTTGTCAGCGCTTTCATTTCTCGGAATTCCGATGTGTGAGGGATCCCACATTAGTTGTTTCCAATTGGTTCCCTTGTGCCATTTTGTGTATTTTTTCTTTCAGCCTTATAATGAGTGGATTATCTAAATATACTGATCGTAGATTGTTGATTACACTCAAAGAATCACTGATAATCAAGGTTTTAGTTAGTCCTTGCCTTTCACTATACAAAACCACTTGAAGAATGCCATATGTCTATCCTGTATATACAGTACTTTGTTCCAGAAATCTGAAGCCAGTATGTGAGTTAGGTGTTACAATTGCTGCTGTACTCTATCTTCTGATTTCGATGCATCCGTGTTAATTTGAGTGTAGTCTTGATGTTCGAATAATATTTGCTTAAAGTCATTGAGGGTTATTTTGAAAGGAGTTTCATTTTTGGTGAAATTTGTATTGATCTGAGAAATTACGATCAATGAAGGTGGGATCTTGGATTTATTCATAGGATACACTATTGGGAAGGTAATTTTGATGTCATGTTTGTATCTATTAAGTCGTTCATAGAAAGGTGGTGTGATTCGTGGTTTGTTCTGATATATGTTCTAGAATCGATGAGCATTAACGTTTTGATGCACTGACTGAAGACTTTATGGTGAGTGTTTCTACATTATTGGAAATAAAATGAATCATAATCCATAAAATCAGTTGGCCTGTTCAAAATGCACCCTCAAGTACCTTGGAACAAAGTCACATCATGTGTCATGGAATATTGTTACAAGTAACAACAAGTGATATAGCATTTTAGTTGATTTTTTGAATTTTCTTTCAAGTATCATTATGCCGAGGAATAAAGGAGTATTTTCTCATATCTACATCATCTGGCTTACCAATGTTAGAAAACAATATAGGCAAGTACCAATTATTTGTTTGTCCTGAACAAGTTAGTCCATTCCCGAAAGCTGAAGCAGGAATAACTTCAAATAGGGACAGGAAGCCAGGAACAACTTGCATAGGGACAGATACTCCGGAAGACAAAAAAAGAGATGAGAAAACAAAAAGAAGAATCACAGAACACTCCAATGCAAAAAAAGGTTCGAAGAAATCTTTTTACGAATGCTTCCGACGAAGATGAAGGAGATATCGTCTAACACGATGAAGATGATGAAATGACATTAGCATATTGTTACAGAAGAAACTTTCATCGGGAAAGATCAAGATGACCTCTATATTCGAGATATTGAAGATCACGGGCTAGTGCGATTCCAGAAAACAGGCCGAGCACAATATTTCATTTCATTTTTATAATCAAACTTTGATTTATTTGTATATTTGATTCTGAATATATTTTAATTTTAATTTCACGATTTCATTTTTATATTACTTCTCTGATATTAAATAAAAACCTTCACTTTTAATGAAAAAAAAACTATAAAATATTTTCTCCATAGCAAAAAGGATATCGTTGCAAGATATGGGACATGTCGTTTCAAGGTACAATGACATATTGTACCTCGAAACATTTTTTTCTAGAATTTTCAAGCAATTTTTTTCCATTGACTAACTGAGGATGGATGATTTGGAATTCGTTCAGGATGAGTAAAAGAGAAGATCTTCCCGTTGTAAATTTATCATGATTTGGATTATTAGTTCAGCACTTATGTTGAAAAATCTACAAAGTTTTTCATGGTTCAACAGTTCTCCCTACTTGATATAACTTATTTTCCTAAAATGCTCCGTTACTAAGTTAAGTAAACATTGAAAATCAACCAAATTTCCTTCGATGAGTTCTCATGATCCTCCATAACAGAATCGAAGCCTGGAAATAACTGTTGAGAAAAATAATATTGTCATATTTGGGCTAGGAAGAAATAACTGCACCCGCCATTTGCAGATAACTCAAAAAATTATTGGACGTTGATGTATAAGTATCGGACTCAAATAACTTGTACAGATTGGGAAATAAAGATAAAAACCCCGTTAAAGTTGAATTCATCTCATACTCAAAAAAACTTGAGATTATCAAACAGTGCAAAAAGTTAAAAGGAACGAGTGTCTGAATTTCGAACGATCTTACATACAAAGGTGCGAAAATAAAACTTTGAGACACCACTTGAATAGAGCGAGACAAAATTCTTCTTATAACTCTTAAAAATAATAACGCGCTTAGGCATAATAACAGGGGTTTCATGTAACACCAGTTTCACAAAACCATATTCCTCGGCGTTTTCCCATGGAGTTGGTTCTTAGCTTTAAGTTTGATTCCCTTTGATCACCATGTCATAAATCTGTCTGTAATATGATGTACTAACTCATATGGGAAATGGGAAGACCCATTATGATCATTATTATTATTATTATTATATAAATTGAAACAGGTTGTTTATCAACAACAAAGCTCACACCGTCGAGGAACTTGGGGGGAACGAGCAAACAATACTCCGTCAACCCCAAATTTTCGAAATCCCCAACCTCTTATTCAGTCAGAAGAATGCAATATTCCAACAGAAGAAAATATCGACCATAACGTAACACCGAAAGATACCTCTCAAGAAAAAAAAGCTAAAAGTACCTCATCGAAATCTGAAAGAGAGAAGAAGGTTACAAAGACATGCGCCCCCCACAACAAAAGCACAGAATAAAGAGCTCAAGATCGGGTTCAACAAACACTCGCTCTTAACATCCCTAGGAATATAAAATAATTTGGTACTTCTTTTTCTTCAACCATTCATTGTTTTTAGCTACAACCCTCTTCCTCGGAACCGGAATATATAGTGATACAGTGTGATGGATCAATACTTAGGTGATTTTGAAAACAAACATATAGAAACATTTGGACTAGATACAGTAAATGAATGTACTAAAATACTACAGGTCAATCAAAAAAACCTCAATTTCAAAATACTCCACATGAACATCCGAAGCATCAACCAAAACCTGGACGAGTTTAAAACTCTATAACTCTTGACTGTGACATATACTGTTTGATACTTAGTGAAACACACGGAATACATAATCTAGGTCTACTCTAACATTAATGGATTCAATATGATTTATAACGAGTCATGATAATCAAAATGACGGAGTCGCAGCCTATCAAAACCTACATAAATTCGAACATCATATCGAAAAAATAATCAGTGGAATAAACTCCCTCAATATAAAATTGTATCTAAACAGCAATAAAAAAATGATGTCACTGCATTTTGCAGATCGCCAAATACAAATGAGCAAGAATTTATTGACGGGTTAGAACGATCACTAAATAAACATCGAACCAAGCCAGAAGATATCAGTATATTTATGGGTGATATCAACATTAATCTACTAGAGCCCTCTCAAAACCAACCTCAAAATATTTGAAACTTTTAAGCGAATACGGTTACACATCAACAATAAATAATATACCCACCAGAGTTTCTGGGCAATCTAAATCATTCATAGACCACATCTTCCTTAAATGAAATGTTGACATAAGCAATATTATTCCCATTCTTCTAGAAACTCATATCACAGATCATTACACAACGATTATTCATTTTTTCCCTAATGCAATAAAACCATCACCAATCACGATAAAATCAATAACACAATCAACAAATAAAAAATTAACGATACATTTACGGCAATTACTTGGAATCCGGTACTTGCTATGGAAGATCCAGATAGGGCGATGTGTAAATTCATTGATATTATCCTGTAAAATCTAGAGAAATGTACGGAACATCGCAAACCAAGGAGGAAACACGACAAAATAGCGCCATGGATGACAAAAAGTTTATTAAAATCAATAACTGAGAAAAACAAAATGCGTGCCTACTACTACGAAAAAACCCAAATAATTTTGAACTCTGCAACAAATACAAAAAATATAGAAAAAAAAACAAATATGTCAATACAAAAAAGCAAACCTAAGTTTTACAATAATCAAATAGAAGCTAACTAAAACAACTAAAAAAAACTTCGAAACATAATTAATGAATCAAGTATAGCAAATTCGACAAAAAAAAGTATAAAAAAAAATTAAAAAAGTATAAAAAAAAATTTACTTATGTGAAGTATTAACTGATGAAACAGAAATAGCCAACGAATTCAATAACACCTTCGCAAAATTGGAAAAAAACGATTAAAAAAGACCCCAACTATATTCTGCCCAGACAATCTATAATGAACTCATTTGTGTTTAAACCAGTTGATGTTGAAGGAATAAAAACTGTAATTAATGATCTCAAAAATAAAAAGAGTGTTGGCATGGACAATTTTTGGGCTGAAACTATAAAAATGATAGCACCATTTACTATTGGGAATTCAAAATAAGGGATACTCTTTCTGGCGTCGATTTTGGAAACTATACTTACATTGATACATTGTTTACTTTTCCAAACATTAATGTTTATAATATGATTTTAGCCATCGTTTACCTAAAACTTGTCGAATCTCTTGTGATTGTTAACATTTAATGAAATTCTTGTTTGTCCTCGAGTGAAAAAATGAGTGATTCAAGTTCAAATCATTATTGTTGTGTACCTCAATGTGACTCTTGGGCAAAACGATCCCGTTGCGTTGTACTGGAATAAGTTTCCATCATTTTCCACGAGAAAATGAACGTTACGTTCTGGTGCAGACCAATCTAGGATTGAGCGAGTTTATAGACAGACGATGGGCTCTTGAAGAAGAATCCAGTCCCTACCCAAAATCCTCCTGTATCGTCTGTGGCCAAGATAAAAGCGAAAAAGAGACCGTTCAACGAGGGTTGTGAGTAAAGAAAAGAGAGTTAAGAAGAGAAAAAAGAGATATTATTCAACATACCGAATATTATTCATACAGTATGGAAAAAAAGTTACTATATATGTATATCTAGGTGATAAGGACACATTTTTTACTTTTCGAAACATTAATGTTTATAGGATTTTAGCCATTGTACACTTAAAACAATTTTTTCAATGAAATTCTGGTTTACCTGGTAAATATTCTGGTGACCATTGTACGTGAAAAAATTAGTGATTCCAGTTCAAATCATTATTATTGTATACCTCAATTTGACTCTTGGACAAAACGATCCTGTTATACTGGAATGAGTTTTTATCATTTTCAGTGAGAAAATGAATGTAACCTACTGGTGTAGACTAATCTAGGATTGAGTCTATAGACAGACGACTGGCTCTTGGGATCTTGAAGAAGAATACAGTTCCTTCCCAAAATATTCCTGTATCATGTGTGGCTAAAAAAAAAGTCAAAAAAAGAAACTTCGAAGAAAGTTGAGAAAAAAATAAATAAATAATAGTTTAAAAAAACTAAAAACACGGTTTTATAGAAAACCAGACTAAAAAAATATAAAATAAATTTTATTTAAAAAAAAGCGTGGGGTGCATGGTATCGCCTCGACCAACAATTACCTGTGATCTGGGACATTTCTTACTTTATTGCCATAGGTGTGTGATGTATGTACTATATCATTATTGATACCATGCACCCCACGCTTTTTTTTAAATAAAATTTATTTTCTATTTTTCTAGTCTGGTTTTCTATAAGAGCGTGTTTTTTAGTTTTTTTAAACTATTATTTATTTTCTACTTTTTAGTGTGGTTTATTCATAAAAGCGTATTTTTATAATTTTTTTTCAAATTAAAAAATGGATTAATCTTATCAAATTAGGTAATCATAATCTCCGACCCCAAAAACCTCCACATACCAATTTTGAATAAAATCAGACCATAATCAAAAAAAAAATTAACCCAAAAACCTCCACATACCAATTTTGAATAGAATCAGACCATAATCACAAAACTCGGCCACATTTCGAAGCCGCCATCTTGAATTTTTCCATTTTCACAAAAGAATCATAATATTCGACCCCACAAACCCCCACATACCAATTTTGAAGCGAATCGGACCATAATCACAAAACTCGTACGCCATATTGGAGCCGCCATTTTGTTTTTTTCCCACACAAAAATTTCTTAATGCATTGTCACCGGAATCATGTACATCTGCCAAATTTCAAATCATTCGGAGGTCTGGAAGTGGGTCAAAATCGCGCCCAAAGGAGTCGGTTACAAACAAACAAACAAACAAACAAACATACAAGTGAAGCTAATATAAAGCGTGTAAAAAAGATATATTATTCAACATACCAAAGATTATTCATACAGTATGAAAAAAAGTGACTATTTATGTTTATCTAGGTGAAAAGGACACATTTTCACACCATCTTGTTTGTTTTAAATGAAATAAAAGAAACTGTTTTTGTTAGTTTTATTTTCAATTCGAACATTCACAAATAATTATGTGTAACATTTTTTCAAAATAATTCATCATAATTCCCGATGACTTCACTAAGCTGTCCAGAAACTTCGAAAAATATTTTTTTCGCAAGCTGTTTAGAGCATACTTTGTCTCCTTCAAAGAGAGTTTTCGCAAATGATATTGTCATGAGATTTAAATACACCACTTCACTAGAGGCTTGAAATGAATAATACAACACAAAAAATCTGGAAAATTATACCAAATGGAAATATTTTCAGAAAAACTGCGAACACAAGTGCATAACCTCTGAGAAAACAGACAAACAGTGTAAGTATGTCTGGTTTGAATTTTTGCCACTCTGGCGTTCGCATCTAATTTTGAATTCCTAATAGAACCACTAACATACCTACTAAACAAATGCGTGAATGAATGAGTTTGCTCCTTCGCCTTCAAGCAGTCTATCATCACGTCACTACAGACCAATATCATCAGTTACACATATCTCTAATATATTCGAAAAAATCATGAAACTTCGACTCGATTCATATCCACAAAAATATAAAATTCTATCTGATAATCAGTTTGGATTTAGGGCAAATACATCTACGGAAGATGCAATTTTAGCCCTCACACAAAAAATCACAAAATCCTTGAACAAATCGAAGCCATGATTTGTATATTTATAGATTTGTCCAAGGCATTTGACAGTGTTAGTCACAATCTTCTTCTGCAGTCACTAGGTGATATTGGAATAAGAAGTGGTTGCCTGGATCTCTTCCAGAGTTACTTGGAAGGTAGAACTCAAATTTTTAGACATCTCATTTCAAATCCTTCAATGTCACTTGAAACGTCAAAGCCATAACACCATTCCGACAAATGTTTACATATATTTTACTTTTTTTTTCAAAGTTAATGTTCATCAAGCAACAACTCAGATTGCTGTAAGTACTCCCTTCATTTTGAGTATTTTTTTTTCTCAATAATGTAATTTACATATTTTAGGACCCTAAAGAAGTTTCAAAATTGAAACGAAAACTCGGTCCAACGTATTAAAGAGATTTTCATAATTCAACACTTGTGCTGACTGAAGATCCCCATTATTCCCCACTGTTCATACCAATTTTCAGTCGTTATATCTAAATTTATATATTGGCTCAAACATGGGTTATTAACCCTTAATATAGAAAGAAATAACCAATTACTTACCATTCAGCTGCAACTCCACTGGCGCCCCTCCCTTTGACAGGATCGACGTCAGTGTTGGAGCAGAAGTTTTCACCATGAATTAAATACTTGGGAGTAGTAATGTATCCACGTTTGAGATGGGACGTACATATTCAGTATATAATGAGGAAACTAAGAACAATTTTGTATAAATTTCAAGTTATGAAAAGTACATTACCTTTGCGACATCTTAAAACCATCTTTTATTCGCTAGTTGAAAGCCATCTCCGATACTCAATAATAGTGTGGGAAGGGACATCAAGAACACATGTTCACCCTTTGGAAGTTTCACAACGCAGGTTCCTAAAATTAATATTTGAAAAAAAGCCCGATACCCCACACAAGCATACACTCCGAAACGCAAATTCTTGATCCTCCGCAATTGTTCTTCCCACAGTCTTATACCAAATACCACATGTCTAAAAACAAAGCTCAACTATCAGCACACAACTACGACACCCGTCAAAAAGACTTGTATATTACTCCATTGATGCTGAAAACCACTACACAAAGAACACCAAATCTTTACAACAGAATTCCTGACTCAATCAAAGGTATGCAGCCAATAAACTGCTTCAAGAAATTCCTAAGGAAATTCATCTCAAGTAACCCAATAATCTGATGTTTCAAAATAACCCCTATCCACAACAATTTTTATTCTTATGCTACTATTTTTATTCTTATTCTGTTATTTTTATATGATATTATCAGCAACACAGGAACTGTGATGAATCATCTCGTGTGAGTTGAAATTCACATTTTACCATAACAAATATGTTGAATTTTATTATTATTATCATTATTATTATTGAATGTTATAGTATTACTAAATGTAAATGTGATTGTATCCGTGTGTTGGAGTGAATAACTGTATGTGTTTTCATGTTCAACATACGTAGATCTAGCATTTAGCTGAATATGAAGACATGTTCACTCACCTCTTCACCCTTATATTGCTACTTAATCCTCTCTCGAAACAAGTGTTACACACTTATCGAGTATTTATTTATTCACCATCAACTCTTACCTTATATCTAATTAATGTTATTTGTGCGTCACCACATGTATTCATATATACTTAGTGAATAAATATTATTATTATGCAGAAGTTAGTTGGTTCGCTACTAAGTCAGAAACGGACTGCCCCTGATGGTCCACACCCCAAAACTTTGAAATTACCGTAACTTTCGAATATTATCAAAAAAACAAGTTTGCCTGGACATCTCTAATAAAAGTCGATCGAAACAACGATTTTTGATAAAAATTTACATTTATTTGACCACATCCAACCCGAACGTCCACCATTATCTGAAATGGAAAATGTTCAATTCCAGGAATGTCCCTGGTTGTCCACACGTGTGATGTGAGTTATTATACTCAAGCTCTGATAATGGTGTTACAGATCACAAACTTGACGGAAGAGGTATGAGATGGTGGAATGGTAAAGGAGGTCCTGCTGAAATAAGACCAACATTTCTACACATTAAAGCCACCAATTCTTTAATTGAGGATATTGAAATGATTGACTGTCCAGGACGATGTGTTGATGTTGATTCGAAGTCCTTGACCATAAGAAATTGGCTAATTGATGTTTCCTCTGGAAATCCATCACCCAGAGGGGTAAGTTTCTTGTCACATATCTCTCTCGAATAACACTATGTTCTTAGATATACGAATTGATCGAGGATTCGACTGGACATATTGAAATAATTGAGTAGAAAAATATTGAAAATAGATTTAAAGATAAAGATAGTTTCCACTTGAAAAAGCTATAGTATAGCGAAAACGTGAACCAATTTTGCGAAAATCGTAGTGAAGTGTTATTTAGTTTAGTTTAAAGATATCGAATAAAGCACAGGCTTGTTGATGCGCCTATAAGTATTCTAGAGTTATTTTATTATTTCTCTTGGAAACCAAATTGATTGAAAGGTTTTTTTTTATTGAAATTAACGTGTCTCGATAACAAAGGACATTTACACATGAACAGTACCGCAATATGGAATATATACAGGTCAGTTTGTTGAAATGCACTGAATGGGATATATACATTGTGAGGTAATATCAGATATTATTATATAAAGCAATATCTTTTAGAAAGAGAACAGTATTTTTCATTTCATATGCATCAGTAAGCATTTCTGCTAGGCCATGGATGTGATGTTTTCTACGATTCGTGGCGAAATGTGCGCATTCGATCAGGATATGCTTCACAGTGATTGGGACATTGCAGGTTGTACAAAAAGGGGGGTCTTCAGAGGCCATCAGATGTCCATGGGTTATTCGGGTATGTCCAATTCTTAGTCTGCACACGATTACCTTTTCTTTTCTTTGGAGATTAGGTAATTGGAGTGGAGCTGTTGTCGGCCTGATCTCATGTAGTTTAGTGTGGTTTTTATTCCAGTGGGTTTGCCAGGACTTTTGGACAGAGTTTTTGAAAAATGTTTTCAGGTCAGTTGGTAACTGTATGTTTTCGAGTGTTAAACTTGCAGACAATGCACCTTCGGCTGCATCGTCAGCAAATTCATTCCAAGTAATTCCCACGTGTGATGCTGGGGTCCAGATTAATGTTAGAGACACCCCCATAGTAGCGAATTCACTGGAAATATCATGTATAGATTGTTCCAGTGGGTGATCTGTGAATATATTTTTGATGGAGTGAATAGAGGCTAGGGAGTCTGTGCAGATTGCAACCTTACCTTAGTCCGGTGTTATAGAATTAAGGGCGATTGAAAGGTTTGAACCCATGACTGAAGCATATGTAAAACATATCTCAAAACACGATCATTTGAATTCATCATAAACCTCCAACAAATAAGTTTTTCCCATCCAGAAAGATAAGTCGATAATTGAAATAGAATAGAAAAAGAAACGCACATTCGGAACGTGAAATTGGGTAATCACTAACGTAAACATAAATAATGTTATAAGCTTGAGCACTCGTGACTATTTAGCGAGGACTACTTCATTGAGTATTGTTTGTTTTGCAATGGGATACTATTAATTTCTCAAAATTACAATATGTAGAATAATTTTTCTTCAAAATTCTAGAAACTTAAATTTTTTCATAACGTTGGTTGTTTTGGTGCAGAGCTGTGACTGACGAAAAGTGCTTCGATCACTAAGCACTCTTGAAAAGTGCTCCCGAATCTCGAGCATTAGGCACTTTAATTTATGAAATGTTCGCGATTACTAAGCACTTTCAAAAAGCAATCGGACTTAGCGAGCACTAAGTAGGCTCTTTTCAAAACGTCGAGACTGTTGGTTACTCAACTTTTCTCTGGAATATGCATAATATAAGGACGCGGTCGCTAGCAGTAGTTCTTGGGGGTGCCTACGGCCGCGTTTCTATGTTTCGACCACATACTTTATAGATTCATAGGTAGGTAGGCTTAGTGCTTAGTAATCCTCAAATGTTTTCCAGAGCACTACAGCCCTCTTCGGGATTTCACTTTGGGGAAGGTGGATGAAATCCTTTATGGACACCATGCGGTATTGGAGGAGTCCCTGAGACATATTTACCCACACCACAGGCTCGTCAGGCCGTGGCCTCCGATGAGCCTTTTGGCACATTGTATCCTACCTGATGAAAGTACAGGTCCGAGAGATCTCAGTTGATCTGCTACACAATAGCTCTCCGCTTGTCCCTTCCAGGCCTTTTGTTTCACCTCAATTGCAAGTACTGCCGTGGCTACCTGAAGGTTCATCTGAACGGCTCCTATCATTTGTTCAGCACTCTTCCGATCCCATAGAACGCTCGGAATCACATCCTCTTCAGTGCTCTGAAAGAAACCGAGAATTCCAAGAGTTGTCCTCCCTTTCGATATTTTGGCTCAGAGGTCATTTGTTTCCACGAGTGAGTGAGAGGGAAGGGGTTAGTCCAGCCCTGTGGCGCCCCCTGCACAGGACTAAGGCAGATTACTCCGAGATTTCGTCCTGTTTCTCGGAGGCTCCGTTGCGGCACCGTTTCTTCTGAGACCCCGATGCCATGGAGCTCACTATTGATCCTAGTAGGTTAGGGATTTGAATAAAACACATGATGTGTTTGAACCGTCTATTTTAAACGTATATACGATCCGTACAAAAGCTGAGTATCGACTAACTATGTGTATATTATTCCTGAAAGCCTCTCTAGCATATTCAGGATTATGAGAGCCAGAAGTGTTTATTACAGTTCATAAATCAGACCCTCTTGAGAATGCCGCACAGAGTATTTTTCGATTAATCATAACTATTCGAATTGTTTTTGTCTCGTTTATCTAGAGGTGAACTCAACACTCACAGCTTGGATTCAGTTCTGTTCGGCATTACTAAGCACTAACCTCTTCGTAAAATGCTCGAAGCACTAAGCTCTGAGCACTAAGCTCGGGAGCACAGTGCTTACGAACACAAAAGTGCTTTGAATGCTTTCACGAGCACCAAGCACACTGCGTTGGCACAACTCTCTTTCAGATAATGTTTCTTATTCCATTTTTTTCAAATGAATATTCCCCTTGAGCTCTATTACCATGCCTCATTTGAACTTGCTACGAAGAACGATCTCTGACAAAAAACAAGTGGACACGTGAGTTATTTTTTAAGGGGTTCGTTTCTTCGATTTGATATAGCTGAGTAAACATTCTGAAAAGAATGAACTTTCAACCCAATGCTGATAATTTTAAGACCACGCTTTTGGTGAATTGTGAACGGTTTTGGTGAACTGTGCGCTCCCGATGAGTTGATTTATATTGTGCTCAGTATGAATTGAAGGAATGGCTGAGAGGGATCTTGAATGAACACACAA
Organism: Gonioctena quinquepunctata; assembly: GCA_018342105.1. Classification (NCBI taxonomy): domain Eukaryota; kingdom Metazoa; phylum Arthropoda; class Insecta; order Coleoptera; family Chrysomelidae; genus Gonioctena; species Gonioctena quinquepunctata. The sequence goes on along the minus strand of JAFIRS010001479.1, from coordinate 275,586 downwards.
AGATCTTGACTCAACAAATCGATATGGTGGAGGAAGAAATAAATATCTTAATCTAATATTGATATGATAAAATTTCTCAATTAGGAAAAAACTATGTATTCAAGTGAAAGAAATTCGGACCTACATAATTCACTCGAATCAGTTCCATCCGCTGATACTATCAAAATTTGAACAGTGTATCATTCTCCAAACATCGAAATAAAAATAACGAACGTTCGGAACGATATACAAACGTGCCGAAAAAGAACACACTCGACTGTTATCGTGGGTACTGGAAGTCAATCGTCACTACCGATTGAAAATTCAGAGGGCGCCTCTGTCGAATCGAAACATGCCAGCGAGAGATTTGAAGGAGCATCGAAAAGACTGTGGCTCTACGTTATGAAGCGTAAACCGTGGTCTACGCTGGAAGGAATAAGATAATACGTGGAAGGTAAATCTCCATGTCACATTTTGGAAGTCACAAAACTTAATTCACTGGGTCAAAATTTGTCGTTTAAAGTGGAAGCTGACCATGAATCCAGTAACGTATTATACAATGCTAGTCACTCGGAGAGTAGAAGTGAAAAATTCGTGCACGCCACTGAGTCGTTCAGAGAAGACCTTGATGCTGTGGGAAGATCAATGGAAGCTCTCCTCTAACGCTTGGCTGCTCCGACAACTTGGACATCCTCTAGAATGTGGATCACAGGTGGAGAGATGGGCGGCAATAATTGGAAAATTGATATATCTGCTGAAATATCTGCTAACTGACTTCGTGGCACCTCCTTTGCATCCATCAAAATATATTGGTCCATATTGAAGTCCAAGTCTACGTCTTTCGACACTGCTCCATCACCACAATCAGCAAGTAATTTAGCCAAAATGCTGCCGTCATCGGAATTCATGGCGATTAATTTGTAAATGGAACTTGTAGTAAAAAAACAACTGATCTGTGCACATGAAACTTGAGTTAAGAAGTGAAGAAAACAATTGATGTTGATGTAGAAACTCTGCACTTCATATATACAAATTCAACTCCCTCTCTCATTCGCGCATGCCTAGTAAAGCGGACTCTTCTGCGCCATCACCGCCATCTATTCTTATGATTTCAAAGTGACCTTGTTGATATAGTTGTAATATTCCCATTCGAACAATATGAAATGAAAATATGAATACCATTCACCATATAGTAGCATGGAATTTTGCTCACAGACATGCAAGAAATGTGTACTGGGAATATATAGCAATTGATCGAATGAGATTCCAGAGGAGAATACGTGAATCTGCAAACATAATTGATCAAATATTGGATGTTACACATAGACAAAATATAAAAAGTCAAAGATTTTGCGATTGAATAATACTTGGAATGATAGACGGATGATTATAATGATATAATGGAATTAAAAAAATGTGTAATAAAATATTGATATTGCCCCAGCCGCCGCAATATCACGTGCACATCAACCAAATAACGATATGTAGCCCCTTTGTCCATTTCATCACAAAACAAAAACCATAATTAATTGTTACAAGTAACACAAACGTCCCGAGGCCTTATTGAAAACAGTGCAGTCTCACACACTCGACAATAGTCATGCGTCTTTTCACCATAACCACACGTTGTGTGTACATCTATATGTCTATATACAACATCTGCTTGGCGATGTCTTGATTGGCGATTGTGTATAGATTGAAGCACAAAGCATACAGTTTTTCGGCACTTTCCTCTATGGTTTGTAGCACCACAAATGTTATGGTGTAACACACTGCACAAGCATCTATCTGTTCCATGGTGAGATCCTGGAATCGACTCGCCAAGTCTTCTATGACATCAGCAGCAGATGGAACTCAACCATCCTCAACTGCTGCATCATCACCGCCAACTTGTTTCACTACTTCTCTCATCTCACCGGTTTCGTCGTTCACAAGTACTTCTACTTGGACAAAGTTGTTGACATCAATGGATGCCAACATGTCTAAAACTACCACTTTACTTTCCATGATAAATAGTACTTGTCAAATTGAATACAATTGAAATACTGATTTCTTCAGCTATGCTCACTCATATTTGAATGGTTCCAGATAGAGGGCGCCACCACCACTCCGCCTCAAATATAATAGAATATTCCTCCTCCACTTCAATTATACTACAATCCTGGAAGGTATATGAGTCCTAAAAATTCTAACATGCGTTCAGTATTGTGCTTACTGACAGTTCTTCAATTATATCATCATGCATTTTACAAAACAGTGGGATTCTAAACCAAAAGTGTGTGTTTACCCATACAGAATAGGTGAAAATGTGATCTGTCACAATTGTCAAGGTGGCTGGTCGAAGGAGCATCTGAATCCATGCACCGGCCTCTATAAGGAATGCATCAAGAAAAATACAGACACAGTTCACAATAAGGCTACAGTAGCGCCACTTAAATCGCGCTGTATACGTTGTGATGAACATGCGGACAATTGTTGGAATAATTTATGCAGTTTTTGTCGAGAAAACTGGATGTTATGCGAGCACAATGGATACTTATTTCCTAGAGAAAAAATTCATTTCCGGGAATGTTTCTGTCTTAGTCTGTATCAACAATTGCACCGGTTGGCTTTATATGGTCGTCGTATACCAACTTCCAACACTATAATAGAACCACAAAATAATGTATAGTAATTTATATGTATCATTGCTAATAAACTTTCTTATACTTTATCATGTTCCATTAAAAAGTGTTCCCTATACCAATGTACATAATCAAAGCTTTATCAACATTATAAAACATTTAATCCTTCCGTTGTAATGTGAACGAAGCATTATTAACTAAACACAAGCATAGAACGTTGAACGTTGAAAAAGCAAATTTTGGACACTTCAGCTTATATTATATTAGATTATGCCGCATATGGATTAAACACGTATAAAGTGTCCGAAAACATTAGTACATACAGCACAATTCTAAAGTGTTGCAACTTCCACTCGAGAGATGTCGTAGGCATGCACTTTCTGTATAGGTGACAAGACTGGTTGTCTTACTTTGTTTTTCAACTTTCAAATTTGAAAATACCTTTTTTAAAGAGAAAATTGTGAATCTCAAGTCATATATATACCATCAAACTCCAAAAATGGGTTTTTGAAAAAAAAAAGTTGGTTATTAGTATGAAACCCAAAATTTTACTTTATGGGCTGGATAAATTTTCATAGTCGTTAGGAGTCCAGTGGCGCATAGTGTATATGCATAGGACTCCCCTGAAATGGAATTTCATATCTATCTCATTTCTCCGCGGGAGGGTGGGCATTCTTAAACTGAAAACTCTCCTATCTTAAAGCACCACAACATTTTCAAAATCATGTATGCATACTGTCAATGTATTACCAATAAAACTAAGAAAGTAGACATTTTGATTCATGCGAAAAATGTTCTTTGTTTCTCCAAAATCTGGTGTGATAAATCAAATATATAAAAAATTCAATTTGAAAATTAATTTAGAAGCTATTAGGTTGAAAAACCTAACATGGGGTACTTATTTTATAAAAAAAAAAAATTTTTAAAATTCATTGTAAATACAGAGATATGAATTCAACAATAAAAAATTCGGTTTGATCGTTGCTCATAGACCACCTAGTGGAGACATGACAATAGTTTGGGATACTGTTATCCAAATCCTAAATTTTTGTTCAATGAAAAAATATGAAAAACTTATTCTGTGTGGTGATATTAATAAAGATTTTTTTTTATGTTCTGGTTCCCACGAAAAGGGATATCCTGTAATGTTCAGAGAACATCGTGGGAACCAAGGGAAAGAAGGTAGGAGTTGGTGTTCTTCTTAAATTTCTGGAGGTTGTATGCCTCGGGGAACACCTCCCTAGGCAATGAGTTCCAAAGCCTCGCTGTTCGTTGGATGAACGAGTCTTTGGGAAGTGATGTTCTGCAGGTCTCCAAAGTGACCACGAAGGGGTGTGATGACTGAACTTGACGGGTTAGTCTCGAAGAGACTGCCAAAGCAGGAACGATTGTTGATATTTCAGAAGAGCATCGCCCATGAAAATATCTATAAAATAGAGACAAATCGCCAACTTTTCTACGGTGTTCCAGACAAGTGAGCGAGTTTGTAAGCGAGGCATCACCGACGAGACGAATTGCCCCTTTTTGGACAGAATCCAATAGCCTCAGGATATGTTTAGGTGCCGCGCTCCAAATATGGGAACAGTATTCTAGGACAGGTCGGATCTGTACCTTATAGATCATAAGCAGCTGAGTGGGGGTGAAATAGCTCTTGGCACGAAACAAAAAACCAAGTTTTTGGGATGCACTTTTGGCAATGGACCTCACGTGATTTTCCCAGGAAAGGTTATTGCTGATAGTAATACCAAGCATCGATATGGATGACTTCAGTGGTATGGTTACTCCTGACAAAGTTATGTTAGGCACAGTGAGATCGGCTTTTCTAGAGGAAAGACATGCTTGTGTTTTGTTTGCATTGAATTCTACCAAGTTATTAGATCCCCACTCGAGAATTGTTGCTAAGTCCATATTTATATTATTAACATTTCTTCCTCGTTCATTTCTGGTTTCACGGGCTGATATAGGGGCCCTGGAAGAGAAAGCGGTATGGAGGGTACTATCATCGGCAAAGCTGTGTACTGGACATGAAGTTGCTTTCAACAGGTCGTTGATGTGAAGTAGAAATAGTGTTGGTGCGAGAATAGATCCTTGCGGAACACCAGCATTTATGAGTGTCAGATGAAACTCCATCGACCACTACATGGAGAGACCTGTTTGAGAGAAAACTAGCAAGCAGAGAACACAGCTGAGGGGGCAAGCCATAAGACGGAAGCTTGGCGAGGAGTCTCTGGTGCTAAACTCGATCGAACGCCTTGGAGATATCTAATGCCACAGCTGAAGTTTCTCCATACTTTTCAATAGATAGCTGCCATATATGTGAGACGTAAGCGAGCAGGTCACCAGTTGATCTCTGATGGCGGAAGCCATATTGCCTATCGTTGACAATTCCTGAGTCTTCCAGATATTTCATAAGCTCGATGTTGATGACTTTTTCCATGACCTTTGAAATAATAGATAGCAGTGCGATAGGTCTGTAGTTGCTAGGTAGGGCATTTTTGCCTTTTTTAGGGACTGGCTGTACTCTTGCAATTTTCCAATTGGACGGAAATACCCCCAAATTGTAAGAGTGGTTGAACAACTTGCAAAGAACAGGTGTTAGTTCGGGGGCACATTTCTTGAGAACAATCGGCAGGATTCCGTCAGATCCACAGGCTTTGTTGGTGTCGAGACCCAGCAAAATCTTTCTGATAGTACGTTGGCGAAAGGTGATCTCGGGCATGTGACTGTCAATAGGTGTAATGTTCGGGGGTTGTTTTCCCGAAGAATCCAGAGTGGAATTTCCAGCAAATAGGTGCGCAAAGATATTGGCTTTTTCCTGGACAGTCGTTGCTAGTGTTCTATCTTCTTTGGTTAGAGGAGGAAATGAGCTGGAAGTGAAGTTTCTTCCCACAGCTTTGGCGAAAGACCAAAATGAACGGGATCCGTTAGGACATTCAGCAAGTTTTGATCTTATTTTGGCATTGTGGGCATCTTTTGAGCATTCTATGGTCTCTTTGCATATGCCTCTAGCCTCGACATATGCTGCTCTGGTCTCAGGGCCCGGATTTTTCAGCCATCGATGGTATGCTGCCTGTTTGGAAGCCACAGCTCTAGAGCAGTTTCTGTTAAACCAGGTCTTATCGGATGATGTTCTTCTTTCGGTATTCGGTATGTAGGTTTGCATCCCCAACATGATGATTTCAGAAATTGTCTCAGCACATCGTGTTGGATCTACTGAAGAGAAACAAACTCTCTTCCATGGAAACGCTGAGAAAAACATACGAAGACCTTCCGAGTCGGCCGAATTGTAATGCCACATGAGACGGGGTGGTATTGTGCAGCTCGATGGTGAATGGAAAGAGCATATTGTGGAGATGAGGGTGTGATCAGAGTTTCCAAGTGGGACACAAACTTCTATTCTATACGGGTCAGGATTGGTGGTGAGGAAAAGATCTAGTGTATTGGCAGACTGGTTGTTGACATCAGGGATGCGGGTTGGTAGCTCGACCAGTTGTTCTAGACCATGAGTGATGGCGAAGGCCTCGGCTTGACGATCCGCATCATCTGTTTTGTTAGAGAATTTGAGCCAGGTAGCGTTATGTACATTAAAGTCTCCCATGATTATGGTTTCAGCTGTTGGATGGTTCTCCTGAATGTAGTCCAGTTTGAGTGATAAAAACTCAAAGAGGTCGTTATATGAAGGTTCATTAGGTGATAGGTAAAGGCAGCAGAGGAACTTAGTCAGTTTGGTATCAGATAGCTTGAACCACATCACATCAAAGTCTTTCGGTTCCAAACTCTCTTCACGCTGGCATGAAAGGTTAGCCTTAGCGTAAAGGCAGACTCCACCTTTGAACCTGAATCGAGAATGGAGTTCGTAACCGGGACAAAGCATATGGACCTTGTTGGTGGACGAGTTTACTTGTGTTTCTGTTAGAGCCAGAATATCCGGTTTTTTCGTCTGTAGGTGATGGTGGACGTCATAGATGTTCTTGTTGAGTCCGCGGATGTTGCAAAATTAATCTTTAATGTTGAGTCCCTCGAGTACCTCTCGCCCGGAAATCCGAATGGAGAGGTATTTTGCTTCCGGAGTGTTTTACTCTAGGAGACTTCATCATTATTACTATCAGGATGCACCTGAAAATAAAGGAGGAATTGGGGAAAAGGAAAGAGGGAGACCGGAAAGTATCGACCGAACACTGAAACATGGAATGATCCATTTCACAGCACACAAAGTCGATATGGTGGTAATTCACCGGGCGATGAGACCATCTTCCACCTACGGTTATCCTTTTAGTCGCCTCTTACGACAGGCAGGATTTACCATGGGGCTATTCTAAAGCCGACCCCATATTTCACCCCAGATTTTACTAAACAATCAAATCAGAGAAATATGTGGTTAGATAAAATCGAAAGTTTCAACCTCTGTCTTTAAAATATCAAGCCAACAAGAATTTTGAGATGTGGATTTCATAGCAGTAAGTCAAAAATAGACTATATTGTAACTAATATGAGAATGTATGCAATTTCAAACTTGGCGATCACTTAGGAATAATCATGAGAATAAAAAATCATTATAAAAAGAACATGAATTCGAAACGTATTTCATTTAGCGACATAAATGAAAACAATATTAGAAATCTTACAAACTTCTTCGAGGGCGAATTTTTCATTTCAGTATACAATTGTATCGAAAACGTTGATACATTATTGAATAATTTCCTGGAAATTATCAACTATGCACTTGCATTATTTTGTCTATTGATTACTAAAGATATTCCAAAAACGAGTGGGTTAATAAACAAATCAATGAAACGGGCAAAAATTTAAAAATCTTGTATTGGTTGAAAATGAACACACCTGGACACACCGAACTTGAAGAACAATATAAAAATATGAAAAAACAATATGAACAAAAAATCACTTTCACAAAATATAATCATCATCAGTCGCGTATAAATGACAAACAAAATATCACTGATAAGCAGAAGTATATTTGGAAATTAGTTCGTGATAAACCAGGAAAAACGAAGGACAATCAATCCATGGAAATGACTATAAATGATCATTTGACTGAAGATAAATCTTTAATAGCGGATGAACTTTGTAAATATTTTGCCAAGTCACCTGAAACCTCAGTGGATTTTTCTTCAGAGCCACCAACCCCATAGGAATATTAGATATAATAAATAATTTGAGAAATACTGATAGTGTTGGCATAGACTGTATTTCTACAAAAATTATGAAAAATAGGATGTTACTTTGCAGAATCTCTCTCGTATATCATCAATTCCTCTATTGAACTAGGAAGATTCCCTCAGAATTCGAAAATTGGAACGGTCATACCAATCCCCAAAAATATATCTCCCAAATACTGAAAAATCATAGACCCATAATGATTCCTACGGTAATATGTAAAGTAATACAAAAAGCATTACAAAATCGAATTATAACTTATATTGAAAAATATATCAAATCATCAGTAAATGTGAAAATGGTATTTATCCAGGGAGAAGACTGTCGATGGCACTCTCTGTTGACGAGAGTGCCATCGACAGTCTTCTACAGAATATTCACAAATTTGTGGATCAGAAGAAGCATGTGAGGATACTATTTTTCGATATCACCAAAGCTTTTAACTGTTTCAAACTCAAATTTTTCGAAAAAAAAGCTATATTCTATGAGTATTAGAGGACATTTTCATTAGAATGAATGGAATCGAAACAAAAACGTATGATATGAATCTTGGAATCTTGGAGTTCCAAACTACATGAATACAGATTACCTGTATTATACGCAGTTGATATATCACTGCAGCATATGGTAATAATCTGCATGAGCTTCGAATGGTCATGCAAAAATGGTTTAGTCGACAACAAATTTCGTTCAAAGAGGTTTATTTAACTTCACAATCTCCAGTAGCTCCTTTTTCAGCATATCTTTGTGAAATGGCTCCTTATTTGAAGTAAGCCAATGAGATGTAATTTTTTTTGCAAGAAGACATTGGTATTTTTTCGGATTTTATTATCCATGACTATAACAGACCCAGGAGGAATAGGATCTAGCATTTGCTGGAAGTATTCTTCAAAAACATCAGTGTTCATGTCTTCATGATAGCTTTGATTGAAATGCTAGTAAGCCACCATCGACAAATTCATTTTTCTACCAATGTGAGTAATAATGAATCTTTTACCATTTCCCGAGGATGCTTTCATTTCAGTGGACCACCCTTCCATGAAAGCTTGCCTCGCTTATTTTTATCCTATAGTATTTTACCAACGGTATATCCTTCATTCAACCAAGTTTCGTCCATACAATAGATATTCCTGTTTTCCCTTCGAAACTGTCTAACTTCTCTCAAATATCGTCTTTCTCTATTAAAAGTGATTTACTGTTTTGGATTTTTTCATAGCGAATATAAATTTCCTTCAAAGTTTTCCACACTTTCTTCCCACCCATGGGTGGAATGAAATCATCCTTTTTCATTTCAGACATTATTTTGTTCAATGTAGGTATTTGTTTTTTAAGTAAAATGCTTTTCATTTCAGAGATTATTCTGTTCAAGGTAGGTATTTCTTTTTTAAGTAAAATGATTCTTTCATTCATAACAGCTACTTTTCTTCCTGTATTTCTCTTTGGTGACCTATGGGGCCAAGTTTATCCTCGTGCACAAGTCGATATATTGTTGACTGTCCGACTCCAGTCATATTCGAACACATTTCAACTATTTTTGTAACTCAGAATGTTGAGTTTTGGTGGCGAACACATTGAGAATGATAATTTTCTCATTTTTAGAAAGCGCACTTTTACTAATCCATTTCTCAGCAACAAATAAAGAAACCCTAGCCATTTTTAAGAACGAACTTTTCCAACAACTACCGGAAAGTAAGTAAACATTTGAAAAAAATTAAACACTGAAGCACATGTAGGTAAACCACTCGGACCTCTACCTAAGCTTATAATCGTTTTCTTAGAAAAACCCTCCATTTGTGGAACAAATCCGACTACATTGTTATCTCTTATTGCAGGGACGAATTTATATCTACATAATATTAATTGTTAAAAAAAACTTTTGAAGTAAAGAAATTATTATTAGGTAGGTGAAATTTATTATTTCATTGTACGTCGAACAGCAAATAACAGAGCATACTTTGAGCATACTCAAGCGTCGTCAATTGTTAGGGGCTAATCATATTTACAGTCACTAAGCTGGTACGAAATATCTTTGAACCAACTTTACAGGGTTATTTGTTATATTTGAACCAATAGATATCCTCCTTATTTGAAGATCTAGAAAAATGGTTAAATAAGGAGAGTTGTAGTATTTTTTCTGACCGCCGGGAAATGTGAATAGAAAAACAATTGGTTGTTGCGTTGAAAATGATATAAACTTTTGTTTTTTCTAATGGGACACTCAGAATATTATTGTATTTTTGGGTTCTAGATATGTTTCAGTCATGGTGTCCTATATCTACTTGCACCATCCTATCTTAGTTTTTCATAAGCTATCCAATGACATCAACTTTAGATTTAACCTCGTACGCCTATGGAATACGGCGAAAACGACTCGGTTTACAGTTCAATGATGATTTATTACTATCTCTCATCAGGAACAGAGTATACCTGTCTTGACTATTTAACATGATACATCGTGATTGATGAGTTGGTATTATCTTCACTTGAAAAATCTATCGTATAGCAGAACACGTGTCGTGGTTTTGTAAACGCAGCTTAGTGAAAATCATTTGGTGAAGTGAGTGTCTTTTATTTACCAAAACTTCTGTTTTTGCTTCTTTTCGCACTTCTTTCAGTTCTATGATTGGTCCCTCGATTATCTGGAGTATTTGCTCGAATCGAAGAATGTTTTCTGTTGTTCCCATTTCTTGTTTTGTTCTTCAAGAATTTTCCGGATTTTTTTTTGCAGTCGTTCCTCTTTCTTTTGTCGTCATTTCTCCTCCTCTTGTTTTTCTTTCTATCTCTGTCCCACTAGCTCTTGTCTTTCTCTCTGCCGACGTTCTCCCCCATCTTTTTCTTCTTTTTGTCTCTGTTCCTTCTCCTCTTGTTCTTCTCTCTGTCGATATTCTTCCTCTCTTTGTCGACGTTTCTCTTGCTCGGCAAACTGCTGCTCGATCATTTGCATTACGGCCTCCATCTCGTCGTACAGTGTATTTCTGATATTCACCATTAGTTGTTCTCAAAAAGTCGCCAAAATCCTCACTTCCGACACCAACTGTTAGGAAACTGGGGTTCCATTATTGAAACTCAACTCTGGCAATACAATACTTGTACACAACTCAAAATGAACTGCCCTAAATGACTTCACGTTGAACTACTTTGTTTTTCTGTACAACAATATTCACAAAACTAACTGTCGCGTATATAATTCGCACCATTTTCGGATTATTTTCATGATTTCCGTAACACTATGTTCCTCAAAATGTCACAACAGTTCTTGATGTAGAAATAAGTAATCAAATTAATTCTCGAATTGACTCGTATATCTTTCATGAAATTTGAAAAAAAAACGTATTTAATTTAATAAAGTTAATTTTCCATGTTTCGCTTGTTTGTCATGTCATACTTTACCTTATCCCGAAGGACGGGCTGTATACCCTCTGGTCATCTTTGGTTCTGCTAACTGCAGGTTCTCTCTCTTTTTATTATCATGATTGAGGAAGAGAGAAAACCTATAGTTACCTTCACTAAAGGATCACCAGGTGAGTTACAACCCGCCCTAAGTGGCATTCTATAGAATTTGTAGGCATTATATAAATTACGGAGACAAAGTATGTAAACTTGCATAAATATATTGATTTTCATACTTTACATACAAAACTACGATATCATTCAGAATGACTATAATCTATAGAATACCTGATATGGGTATATAAATTTCCGGTAACATTAAAAAGACAGTGGTTGAAATGTATTCTTGTAAGTTAGTGTTGATAAAATCTGTCAAATCCAAAAATATAAATACAAACTAATTATTTCCAGACGATATTAGGAAAAGACACTATCGGATTCAACATCACAGATTCAAGCAGCCTTGTCCTAAAAAACATAACTGTCAAGAATCAAGCTGACTGCGTACTTGTAGAAGGTGGAGTGAATTTGACATTCACCAATTTCTCCTGCTATGGAGGCAGCGGTATAGGTATTGTGGGAGGGCGAAACATCTCGCCTAGTAGGAACGTCGTAAGGGATGTTGTATTTGAGGATAGCAACGTGATTAACTCCACATACGGAATTCATATCAGGACCATGGTGGATGGCAGCAAGGGACGAATAAGTGATGTTACTTTTAGCAACATACAGTTTTCAGGTGAGTTATGCAGGATCAAAATGAGTATTTTGATGAATCCGGTGTTTCACAAAATGAAATAGTACAGAACTACTCTCATTTTGTATTCCGACAACGTTTTTTCACATCGTATGATATTTGTAGAAAAATTCCTAGGAATGAATCACACCAAAATCATAGATAAAATCATAGTAAACAAGAAACAGTTCATTATATTACTTTCACTGAGTTGAGTCACGTCACATGTTTCACTTTACAATAGCTCCTCCAAAGGGAGATGAACTATACACCTGTAAAAGCTATTCTATAATTAAACCCATTTTAGTGAAAATCGATAGAAAATGGTTTTTTGTTTACTTCAATATTTTCATCATCCGAGTATCGTCCGCGCCAATTCAAATATTTAAAATGAAATCTAATATTTTCAGTTGATATTACTGGAATGAGAGTTGTCGTGAGAAATGCGCTGTGGACGAAATTGATATTCCGACAAAATATTCAACGTTTTTCTACATCGTATGGTATTTGTAGAAAACGCAGAGTATGATGAAAAATTCCTAGGAATGAATCGAATAAAAAATCACACCAAAATCATGGAGAAACAGTTTACTATATTACTTTCACTGAATTGAGTTACAAAATCATAGTAAACAAGAAACAGTTCACTATATTACTTTCATTGAATTGAGTCACGTCATGTGTTCCACTTTACAATAGCTTCTTGATGAACTACATTCCTGAATAAGCTGTTCTACAGTTGAACCCATTTTAGTAAACATAGATAGAAAAAATGTTTTTGTTTACTTTAGTATTTCCATCACTTGAGTATCGTCCGCGTCAATTGGAAAATTTAAAATGAAATCTAATATTTTCAGTTGATATTACTGGAATGGAAGTTGTCGTGTGAAATGCGTTTTCGACGAATTTCGCCGAATTTCTTATAAATTATCCAAAATATAAGTACCTATCTAATATCATTGAAAAATCCCTTCCAAAAATTAACTTAACAAGTATATACAAAAGTACGCATCGAGCGATTTGGCAAAACTACTAAGACAATGTAAAATGATAATGTTATATTTAGATATTCAGGAGAAAAAAATATGTTATTGGCCCTTTATTCATTATAATTCATAAACGAAAATATCGACATTTTTATATAATCGAAGTGGTGCAAAAAACATAATAGGATTGGCCGCTTCAATCTAATATGCCGACCATAGGTAGAGTTTTTTTCTTTCACTTGAAATGTAACTTTGCGTATTTTTGTTCAAAAATGTGTTTTCGAAGTTAGTTGAATGGGCCGAGAAAATGGAGAGAAACGTAATGGAACTGAGTTCGTTGTTTTGATTTCGCATCAAATTCTTCAGAAAAATAGAATTGCATATGAACCTTGCTTGAGACCGGCAGATGTTATCACTAAGCGATGTATTTACTTATTTATTTATTTACAAATTTCAGGTTGCTAACAGAACAGAATGCAGTGCTTCTCAAAAGTCCTCTCCCCCCCCCCTCTTATTTTTGGAACGATTATACATAATCAAGTGAAATTTGGAAACTGAATATTAAAGGTTGTAAACTTCCCCCTACTAGTGATGATAGATAACGAAATCGTCAAAGATGACGTCACAAGGCAGGCGACACCTCTTTTAAAAGGTATCGAAAAAACCTATTCAATGATACTAATTTTGTTTGTGTTCATGGCAGTTTCAATGGCTCATTAGTAAACATTAAAATTCAAATTCCATTCGGTATGATATAAACTACAGATTTAAGAGTCAGTATCTACTTAAAGAAATTGCTCGAAGTGCTCCATTTACTTCCTGACAGTGAAATATCCTATTTTTAAACTCTTCTCGTACTTTTGCAAATGTGTCTGCGGAAACAGCCTCACATTCTGCAACAATACGTTGTTTTAAAACGTCAATATTGTCGGGTTCAGTGCGTTAACCTTCGATTTAAGGTACCCCCACAGAAAAAAATCCAAAGGTGTGAGGTCCGGTGATCGAGCTGGCCATTCCGTTGAACCTCGTCGTCCAATCCAGCTACCACGATACTCCTCATCCAAATTCCGTCTTACTGCACCGTAATAGTGTGGAGGAGCACCATCCTGTTGGAATGTTATTTCCAAATTGCCGAATTCATCTGGATTATCTTCCAAAATTTCATGGATTAACGGTTCTATTGCGTTTTGCAACAGCTCCAGATAAACCTCACCAGTTAAATTAGTATTTCAAAAAAGAGGCCCAACAATGTGGTTTCCCAGGATACCTGCCCAAACATTCACCTTCTGGGTAAATTGGGTATGTGTTTCACGAAACAGGTGAGGATTTGCGTCACTCCAATACCTCACCTTCTGTGTATTTACATTTCCATTTAGATAGGAAGTTCTTTCGTCACTAAAACAAATTGTTTTGACATAGTCTGGCTGTTGGTTAATTTTAGTTTCCATATTTTCACAAAATCCTAGTCTTCGGTCTGGGTCGTCGTCTGAGAGTTGATGAACCATTTTTAATTTGTATGGATGATTTTTTTTTTCAACACCCTGTGTACTGTACTCCGACTGACTTCACAGGTAGATGCAACGTGAGTTGTTGAAAAAGTAGTAATAACTATTACTTCTGCCAGTATATAAATTTTTTTCTCATCAGAAATTTGTGGTCTGCCAGATCGTTTCGCATCATTAATACTACCCGTTGTTTCAAACTTACGAAGATTCTCCCTCAAATAAGTCCTCGAAACGGGGCGATCGGGAAACCTCCCATTAAAAATGCGTTCTGCTGCATGTGTCCAGTTTCACCAAGAATTAGGATCGCTGCTACTTTATCACCTAAAGCACGTACCATTTCGCTTCTTGAAGCACATAAACGTTCGGCTCACAACAGTTTAACTAATTATTAAAATGTCAAAAATAATAAAAAACCAAAAGCTGCTAAAACAGTTAAACGTTCGATCAACAAAAGCTTGGACAATTACAAAAACGTCGACTTAGGGAGACTAACAAAAACGTCAGCTTATTTGACACCTATCCAGAGGCGGAGCTTTAATTTGGAATTTTAGTATTAACTGATTTAATTAATCACACCTTTGCGTTTTTTGAAACCGAGTTGCCAAAACTGCCATAAACACAAACAAAATTAGTATCATTGAATCGATACCTCTTAAAATAGGTGTCCCTTGCCGTAGGGTTCCATTCAAAATGATTGGTCACAATGGCCTTGTGACGTCATCTTTGACGATTTTGTCATCTATCATCACTAGTACGGAAGTTTACAACCTTTAATATTCAGTTTCCAAATTTCACTTGTTTATGTATAATCGTTCCAAAAATAAGAGGGGGGAGAGGACTTTTGAGAAGCACTGTATATATACATAAATGTGTTATTGGAATTGTTCAGTTGGTAATTTTTTGTTTGTATAAATACTACTTACAGAATAGAAAGCTAGAAAAAGGCAGAAAAACGACATGTACTCTTGTTCTAAGTCCAGAAATAGTTTTTTTACCAAGTTTTTGAGTTGATACAGGTTGATAGAGAAAATATCGAGTGATAAATTAGAGTTGTTATAGTGTAAGTTGAATGACCTCTGCATATGAACTAATGGAGAGTTTTGTGCTAGATTCGATCTACAATAGGGAATATTGAAGGGGACATAGTATCTTAGATTATTTTTAACGGGAACGTTGAAGTTTATTTTCGCAAGTAGATGAGGGCAGTCGATTTCATGATTGATAATTTTGTAGAGTGTGAATAGATCTGACATTATTTGTCTTTTACAAAGCGGCATAATTATATATTGTGTTTGTATCGGGTGATAATTGTGGTCATGTATTGGTGTGTTGTTTTCAAAAGCAAGAAATCTTATCAATTTGTTTTGGACACTCTGTATTCTTGATGACTGAACAGTGTATTGGGGGTTCCAAATAACTGAGGCGAAAGTGAGCTTACTGTTGACGAAGGCGTAGTATAGGGAGATGATAGTTTTTGAATTATAGAAATATTTGCTGTTTCTTTTTATGAAGCCAACCATCCTGTTTGCCCCGTTGACCATTTTCTCTATGTCAGTGTTGAAAGTCCATTTCGTGTCAAGTGTGACACCCATATTATAGGTGTGAAAAAACCGTCAAAATATCAGCTTTTTTAAAAAAGTCGGTCGGCTTTTTGTTCGTTGAAATCTCTACTTTCTGATGGTATGAAAAAAATACACATTACTATGGTAAATGTTCTCAGAAAATGCAAAGAATTAATAGGTAGTAAGGCCCAGACCCTCCTACCCCCTTCCCCACTTCTCTATGAAATACCTTTTGATGGGCTAAAATTTTCCGTAGGTCACTCAGGTATATAAGTTATTTCAAAATAGCAATAAATAGGCATCTACGCATATAATTTAAAGATTCTACAACTTTCTCAAAATATTGTAGATCTCTTAATAAATATTAACTTTACGTTTTCTGAGAACATTTACCATAGTAATGTATTTTTTTTTTCATACCATCAAAAAGTAGAGATTTCAACGAACGAAACGCTCACCGAGCTTTTTAAAAAAGCTGATATTTTGACGGGAGAATTTTTGATTGAAAATTAGGGTGCTTTTTCGATATTAAGTCAAAATAAGGTGAAAAAATGAATATTTTAAATCAAAAAATTACAGTGTATTTGGGACATTATAAGGTGAGTTTCCACCGAATTTCGTGAAAAATTTTTTTTTTGGGAAAGATAAAAATAAAAAACCAAAAACTTGGTTATTTGAATTTTTTACATAAATTTTGAGGTTATGTGAAAAAAGTGTGAATACAAAAGTTGTGGATTTTTTATAACCTACAACTTTGCCATTTAACTTTTTTCCATAGGACTTGTAGTTTTGCCGGAAATCGAGATAAACCGTTTTTTACCCTTAAAAACTCACCACCTTCCACTTCCCGACCTCGGATCGCCCGTAAATTATTTTTCCTTTCATTTTTGTTATATTCTCTTTGTTTTCCAATGGGTTTCATCCTACTATTATTTTTTTCACTTTTTACCATTTTCAAAGGCGTCAGCCCTGGTCTATAACCTCCATGTGTGTTGTTGAATACTTACTAGTCTGTTAATTGAAACTAAGGAAGAGAAACATTCCTATATTCTATCATAAAGTATTCTGCCGAGATCCCCGGCTGGGAAAGAAGATTCAAGAACACTACTCCAGAAATGTATATATATTCATATATATATATATATTTTTATGTTATGTTATGCCAGTTATAAGTTTTAAAAGGAAAAAAAAACCACAAAAAAAAAATTACTAAATAGTTATCAGTTTCAAGAGATTGTTTTTACATAATTTTGGAAGTTCTATTTATTTATAAGCCTATGTATAATATGGATAGATAAAAATGTCAAAATACTATAACACAATCAATTTCATACACTGTCATAATGATTATAACCCATAATTGGTGAAAAGACAACAAAAAGTCTAGATTTACAAAATTTTCATGAATAAAAAGTGATCAACACATTTATAAATTTGAAACATACAGTATATGAAATTGTAGATAACTTAAAGTAACCAATGGTAGAACAGCAAACTTCTTGATGACAATAGCCAATCAGGGAATAGATGGTCATATGGAAAATTGGTAATTGTGAGAGAATAACAACGGGGTGATGTCATAAGCAATTATTATTGAAATTTATACATAGTAATAAGAATGGAAAAATAGTTGTATATATAAATTATTGTAACGAACCTAGGCCGGACCTGTCGCCTCACGCGTTGCCATCGACAACGATGAGATCATCCCCGGAGATATTCGAGAACCATCCAGTCGCTCTGCCGCGGAAAACAACGGTCAATATTGGAAACAATTGGAACATGCCGGTCGCCAACTGCTAGAATTCGAAACATCGAGAATGCTGTATCGGAGATAAATAGGCAACCCTCAAGTGGAGTCGGACAGTCTGAACGAGCCCATACGATCGAGCTATACAGTGGCGTAGTAATATAAATTATGTTGTAGATTAAGTGTGGAATAAATTATTAAAACCAAGTTAAGTTTATTTACGTTACATTATATAAGATGAACCCAAACAGTGATATGTGACAATTTGGTGCGCGAATTCAAACATTCAAATGAAAAAGAAGAGGGAAAATTGGTATCCAAGGGAGCAACAAACAAAGCCACATGAGATCGAAAATAAATTTACAAGGGAATGCCACGCAACATTTTGGGAGAAAGAAAAATGAAATAATTCCAACATTAGAAGAAAAAAACCAATATAACCCTAATTATACAACATATCCAAGTGTCCATAGCTGATTTCTGCATCTGTATGGTTCCTGATTCATGGTATTGGAGTTCCTGATAGCGCTTGGAGTGAGAAGGGATCCAGTTTCAGGGCATATCTTGAACACCGACATTTCCAGCCAGGTATAAAAACTTCAATAGTGCACATCCGGTCCTGAACAATTTCACAAATAACGTATCTCACATCTGAAAAAGTTTATTTCACTTTATTTTGAACTATAACAGAAAACTTCACTCTCAAGGAAAAAGTGAGGTTGTGTCTATCCATCCATGATTTGATTTTATGATTATCCGTGAATATTTGTAGATTCACATTAGAATAAGTTATTTCTCGTAGGCCAGGTAAAAGTAAGTCTTCCTGAATAAAGGAAATAATTGCTTTTTGATACTTTGTTGTTTGTTTTCTACAATGATCAACAATCATACTTATGACCATTGAATAAATAGGAATTTGACATATCAAGCTAGTGGCTCAATTGCCTGAACCGGCTATCTGAGATAAGTGGCGTACCAACTGTGCTTAGCTGAGGTAAGGAAAATAATAACAATTGGCAGCAACGTGACGAGAGAACAGTGACGTAGCTAGCAATTATTATTACATTGCAAAATATATTATACAGGGCACAAATAATTATCTATATCATATCAATTTGGCTCACTAAGAAGAGCGAAAATTATTAGCAACCTTCATTATATAACAACAACTATTATTATTCAAATCATCAATACATAACAATATATATATATATGTAATTATATACATATAAATATATATATATATATATATATATATATATTTATATATATATATATATATATATATATATATCTTTATATTTATATCAAGTGTTGTTAATTCTAGCACTTTTTCACTGCACTGATGAGGGCCGAAAGCCCGAAACATGTGTCTACGGTTACACATTTCTTTCATAAAACTTCTTCCATTTTTTTGTAACAGTCCTCTCGATATTCCTCCCATTCATCGACATTTATATGTATATATATATATATATATATATTATATTTATACTTCGTCCGCGTGGAATTTGGTTTTTATCGTGTTTTTCTTTGTGTTGTTCCATCTAGCTTATGCCTGTGGCTTTGCCCGCTTTCCGTTATCCCGTTATCTCGATTCCTCTTTATACATATATACAACAGGAAAATACTCCATATTATGCACTTGGTTGTGAAAAGATATTGTTTCATTGTTATATCTACGGTTCCCGTCATCGTAGCGAGATGAAATACATACCAGTTTTCAAGGTATCTCTGTATAAACACGTATCAGCCAAAAGTTTCGGCCACTGCGTAAAATCGAATACTTATATGATGGTGCCAGTCTCGAAATTTCAACAGGGCCTGTACACTCTGAATCGCACCTCATGCATTGGTGATATGCGCTACACGTATAGAGAGCGGTGCTGTTACCGGCGCAACACCGCACATTCAGCGTGTATCTCCATCCTTCTAAGCCGATTGATATTGATGCTTCCATTTCACATACCCAGACTCTACCACGCCTCCATCAGTTTGCTGCACCGTACACTGTTGTCAATTCGTCACAGTTGGTCGTGCTTTCGTTCTGTGTCGAGTATAATCAATATTTTTCATCAGTCGACATCTTCGAAACTAAACGGTGAAAAATTATCATTATTTCTGTAATCAATCCAAAATAGTAGTGCACACACGAGTGGTTTTTCAAAAAACACTCAAGATCCGTTCAGCATCTATAATTACTAGTTCGAATCGTATGTACGTTGAGTTTTAATAAGTATATACTGAAATGTCGCGATTTTGTAAATAAAATCAACAAGTTATTAGACAAGAAATTAAAAACCCAACACCAGGTAACACTAGAAAATCTAAAGCAAGTGTATGCAATGAAAAGTCGCATAATATTCATGAGTCCATGAGTGTCGTACAGCTGGCTAATATACTGAAGGGCTATGCGTTCAATATGAAAAAGACAAATTTTGAAGATTACAAGGAAAGTGTTGGATTACAAGAACTTCATACGAAAAATACAGAATGAAATTTAATCCGTTTTCTAATGTTGAATTTGCGACCGCCAGAGCTGCTCGAGATGCTAAGCGCAAAAAACTGCAGAACAACTCATTAAAACGAAAAGTGAGTGCCTCAGCCTTAACCAGTGACGAATATAACATTTTTTATTGAAATCTGGAACGAAGATACTCGACAATCCACAGGTGTCCCCTTGTTTAAGAAGTTGATTGAAAAGGGGGAAAATCTCACCAAGACCGAGAGATTGTTCTTAACCCCAAATACATACTGGAGTTAGCCCAATTCGAAAGGTTGGCACAAGAACATTCCAGTTGGTAAGAACATTATATCTTCAAGGTTCACATCAGCAGCCTCTGATATAGGAACTGACACTTAACAAAAATCACCAACCATTCTGCAAGAGCAACAGCTGTTTCGTATTTGGCCAAAGAGGGTGTTAGTGAACAGTAGCTCATTGAAATTACCGGTCACAGTAACAGCCAATCAATCAAACTTTACTTACAATTGGACGTTGAACATCATCAAGAGATAATTGAAGCCATGAGGAGAACTTTACCAACTACTAGCAAGTTTATTTTTTTATTTATTATCAGCTTCAGGATACAAACAGACTGCAGTCCACAACAATATCCACTAAGTACATAAGAGTTTACATCGATATTGGATCAAAAGTGAGAATACAACATACCTAACAATACTAATACAAATGAATAGACATCGGTTATCAATTTAGAGAGATAGGCCCCTAATGTGTTTCCGAAAACGCAAATATGTACAGTAAAACAGATCAATATCAGAATGAAGACATTCTAGAGATTGGAGACTTCTGATACATATAAGTTCTAGGACAGCATATTTATAGAACAATTGTCTACTTCTAGTACGCCTCGCGGAAACCAGAAAGGGAACCGAGAACAAAAGATCTGAAGAGTCAATCATACCATTAACTATTTTGAATAATATATAGATATCGTTTTGCTTTCTTCTATCTTCAAGAGTAAGAAATGTGTATCGTAAACCACAAGTGTCAGAAAGTTGGTAATTACCTGTTACTTCAAAATTCAGGTATCTAATGAATTTGTTTTGAATTCATTCAAGTCTTGTTATATGAAGGTAATACCTTGGCGACCAAATGGCTGACCCAAAATTCAACCTACTGTGAATAAGGGCATAATATATTGATTTGAGAGCTTTCGCAGAATTAAAGTCTCGACAGATACGAAAAATATACCCCATTAACTCATTACATTTTATAGCTATATAGTCAATGTTTTTTTTTTTTTTTTTTTTTTTTTTATGTTCTGGTTCCCACGAAAAGGGATATCCTGTAATGTTCAGAGAACATCGTGGGAACCAAGGGAAAGAAGGTAGGAGTTGGTGTTTTTTTTAAATTTCTGGGGGTTGTATGCCTCGGGGAACACCTCCCTAGGCAATGAGTTCCAAAGCCTCGCAGTTCGTTGGATGAATGAGTCTTTGGAAAGTGATGTTCTGCAGGTCTCCAAAGTGACCACGAAGGGGTGTGAAGACTGAACTTGACGGGTTAATCTCGAAGAGACTGCCAAAGGAGGAACGATTGTTGATATTTCAGAAGAGCATCGCCCATGAAAATATCTATAAAATAGAGACAAATCGCCAACTAAAGGACATTTTGGAAAAAAAAATATACCCAGATCTTTTACATTATCTTTCTTAATTTGTGAAAAAATTATCTCAAAGTGGAGTGGAATGGAATATTCCAAGAAAACTCTTAATCATACCCCACAATGTTTATTACCCTCCTAAATAGGGATGGTACATGTTTCGGACCTATACAGGTCCATCATCAGCCAAAAACGAAGACGAAATTCTGAAAAAGGGGTTACATCAATCTATGGATTCAATATAAAAATTATAATTTACTCACATGGGATTTGAACATGGAAAAAATTTGTAACACATTAAAACATTTTCAAAAATGTTGGAGGACAATCATGTTTGGTGTGGGGGGTCACAATAGAAATAAAAACAAGTATCAGAATAAAAACCAAACACAAAGACATCGTGACGTTCACTAAATACATGATCCGATCCATCAGCAAGGAACTGTATAATGACAAAAAGAATATTGATAACAAGGTGATTTGTTGTGGATACAGTTCCTTGCTGATGGATCGGATCATGTATTTAGTGAACGTCACGATGACTTTGTGTTTGGTTTTTATTCTGATACTTGTTTTTATTTCTATTGTGACCTCTCACACCAAACATGATTGTCCTTCAACGTTTCTGAGAATGTTTCAATGTGTTAGAAATGTTTTCCATGTTCAAATCTCATGTGAGTAAATTATTATTTTTATATTGAATCCATACATTGATGTAACCCCTTTTTCAGAATTTTGTTGTAATATTCTATTTTAAATAACGTAAATTTTTGGTGAATGAAATTGCTGAACTTTTTCTGTTGTTGAGAAACAAACAGTTACATTCACAATAAAGCATCAGGTTATTCAAATCTTGCTGGATCCTATCACCATCTTCAATTTTTCCAATCACAGTAGATAGCTTCAAGTCGTCAGCATAGAGCAATAATTTACAGTGATTAAAACACTGGTTTATGTCGTTGATGTAAATTGAGAATGGTAATGGTCCCAGATGGGACCCCTGTGGAATACCAGATGTTGCATAAGATGGTGATGATTTCCACCCAAGAATTGAAATTATTTGCGATATATTGCTAACATAGGGTGCTATCCTATCAGATTGCCGTGTACACCGATTTTGGCAAATTTCATTAAAAGAATATTATGGTTAATTTTATCAAAAGCTCTGCTAAAATCCATGTACACAGAATTCACCTGTATGGGAGAGCCCATGCAGTGGGAAATGAACTCGGTGTAACATAATGAATTACTTTCAATTGAGTGACCTAAAAAAAATCCGTGCTGTTCTTCCAAGATTAGAGACTCAATACTTTCGATTAGACCATCATATACTATGGATTCGAAAATACAAAGTTTTTTGATACCGCGATAATTATAGGTAGCATTCTTATTAATTGATTGAAGTTTTTTGGAGCTGTGTGCACGTAATGAAATAGGTTTGAAAGAAATTTGTATTTCGTGCCTGAATTTTTGGAAATAGGGATCAAGTTAGAGTCTTTTCAGATAGTAGGCAGTTCACTAGTCTGAAGTGACAAATTGTACAGAATGAATAGCGGCATCGATGAAGATTTAGCCCATCGCTTTGTAAAATACGATGGGGTATGCCATCGGGACCAGCTGCTTCATTTTTATCCAAGGATGAGAATTTATTCTCAATCGCAGCAATAGTAATTTGTTTAATATATATATTTTGATAGTTGATATTGTGCGGGCTATAACTTACGAAATTATGCCAGTAAGGTTCATTCAAGTTGAATCATGATCAGAGCACAACGCAAGATAAAACAGAAAGTAATACAGAAAGTACCCAGATTCAAACCACGAATTCAAGCCAGCCTACAACCATTTATAATAATTGCGTTTTCAATAGTAATAATACCTATAATTATTAAATTTGTTCCAGTATTATTTCGCTTATTCACACGCTTTATATTAGCTTCACTTGTATGTTTGTTTGTTTGTAACCGACTCCTTTGGGCGCGATTTTGACCAACTTCCAGACGTCCGAGTGATTTGAAATTTGGCAGGTGTACATAATTCCGTTGACAATGCATTCTGAAATTTTTGTGTGGGAAAAAACAAAATGGCGGCTCCAATATGGCGTACGAGTTTTGTGATTATGGTTCGATTCGCTTCAAAATTGATATCTGAGGGTTTTCGTGGTCGGAGATTATGATTCTTCTGTCAAAATTGAAATTGAAAAATTTGGGATGGCGGCTCCAAAATGGTGGACGAGTTTTGTGATTATGGTCTGATTCTATTCAAAATTGGTATGTGGGGGTTTTTGGGGTCGAATATTTTGATTCTTTTGTGAAAATTGAAAAATTCAAGATTGCGGCTTCAAAATGGCGGCCGAGTTTTGTGATTATGGTCTGATTCTATTCAAAATTGGTATGTGGGGATTTTTGGGGTCGGTGATAATAATAATAATAGTTTGAAAAACTAAAAACACGCGTTAATAGAAAACTGAACTGAAAAGTTGGGAATAATTAATAGTTTAAAAAAACTGAAAAACACGATTTTATAGAAAACCAGACTGAAGAAATAGAAAATGAAAAAATATGTATTTTATTTAAAAGAAAGCGTGGGGTGCATGGTATCAATAATTATATAGTACATGACACACCTAGGGCAGTAAAGTGAGAAATGTCTCAGATCACAGGTAATTGTTGTCCGAGGCGATACCATGCACCCCCCGCTTTTTTTTAAATTAAATACATTTTTTCTTATTTTCTATTTTTTAGTCTGGTTCGTTATGAAAGCGTGTTTTTTAGTTTTTTAAAATATTTTTTTTTTATACCATTAGAGATTTTCCAAAAAAGATAGTTTAACATGAAGTAGTTTTGATGAAATTCAAAATAAAGGTATATCCACCATATTTTGTTAAATAAAAAAAATAACTAACTTCAGTTACACCAAATGCTAAAACTCAGATGGGTAGTAGTTCAATTAATCGCTCTTTGGCAATTTTGGAATTTGGAAAATTAGGTATACCCCTTTAAAAAAATTACAACTTTTTATATCGAATGCTAAAACTCAGAAGGGTAGTAGTTCAATCTATCGCACTTTGGTAATTTTAGGTCACTAAAGGTGGTAGAAATATATTTTTTACAAGTAACACGACGCAATTTCGAAGAAATTTATATGTAGGTATATCCACCATATTTCGTTATACAGTGCGCGTCAAAATTATGGAACAAATTCGATATTTCGCAAGCCATGTAGTTTTGACAAAAATCCTAAGATAGGTCGATTTTTATTTTGAAATGCCCATTTTTTTATGTATATTCTAAAGAGGTTATGTCACTGGTTTTGACATGGTGACGTAATCGGTAATTTTTTTAAATTGGAATGGATGTATTGTGATACCTCACCTGAAAGGCCTTCCAATACTGTATTCAATGGTAATAATTAATTAGTTTTTTTTTGTACAGGGTGAACAAAAATTAATATTTTATTTCAATAAGAGAATAACTTTATGTCCAACAAAATAGAACAGTTAAATAAGATGGTTGAAATGCCATCCACCAGTATTGCGAATAACTTCCGGAGTAATTCTGTTAATTTCGATCCTAATTCGATTTTTCAACTCATGTAGATTTTGCGGCCTATCTACATGGACCTTCGATTTCAAATAACCCCACAAGAAAAAATCCAGGGGCGTAAGGTCTGGAGATCTTAGGGGCCACTCTATCGGTCCGCGTCTACCAATCCACCTCCTAGGAAAACAGTTATTCAAAAACTCGCGAACATCACGTGCATAGTGCGGGGGTGCACCATCTTGTTGCAACCAAATACTTTCATTTGGTGAGTTAGGATTGTTGGCGTTTTGAAAAATATATTTTTATTATTATTACATTATGTTCATGAAATTCTTGTATTGTCATCGGTCCTTGATATGTTTGACAAATTTCAGATTATTCGGAAAATTGGAAGTGGGTGAATATTTACTTCCAAGATTTTATTACATTGTGAGTTATTTAGTTACAAGTAAAGATAATAAAAGCTTGTTAAAAAATGCAAAATTCTAGTCTACTACAGTGCTCTACTACACAAATAGATCGTTTCCAAATATTAATAGTTAGCTATTTCCTAGTCTAAAATGGAAACAAAAGACAATCACAAATTAATGCCATAATAGGCAAGTTAGTGTCAAATAAATGTAAGTTGCAATATCAACAAATATTCTTTACAAAGTCTAAGTGAAAAGGTTCTAAAAGTAAACTATGGCTACTTCAAGTGGAACCCAACGCATATAAATTTTAATTTTTATTGGATGCGGGGATAGAACCAGAACTCAGCAAGAGGTATGCGACTTGTTCAATGCGAGGTATCCAAATGGACCGATCAGTCGTTCAACAGTCAGTGAGATTGGGAAAAAATTTTGAGAAACTGGTCATGTCAAACATATTCCGAATGCTGGACGTCCTAAAATAGAAGAAAACGTAAAACTTGATGTTCTATTGGGTGTAGAGAATAATCCTCACAATACTTCACGACAAATTGCAGCAGACCTTGACATATCCCAAAGTTCTGTATTACGTATTCTAAAAGCAGAAAAGTGCCATCCATACAAAGTACAGCTACATCAACAACTCAATGATGATGATCCCGATCGCCGTGTGGAGTTCTGTGAAATAATGCAGGATTTGTGTAACCGCAATCCACGTTTTATAAAACAAATTCTGTTTTCCGATGAGGCTGCGTTTTGCCTAAATGGTTCAGTAAATCGTCAGAATTGCAGATATTGGAGTAGGGATAATCCTCACTGGATGATGGACGGGCATACTCAATACCCTCAGGAAGTCAATGTTTGGGCAGGGAGAATAAACGACAGGATTATTGGACCGTATTTTTTCGAAAGAAATCTCACAGGGGAGCGTTACTTGGAATTTTCAAGAAATGAACTCATACCTAGCCTTGCCGATATTTTTCCAAACTCACCAAATGAAAGTATTTGGTTGCAACAAGATGGTGCACCCCCGCACTATGCACGTGATTTTCGCGAGTTTTTGAATAACTGTTTTCCTAGGAGGTGGATTGGTTGACGCGGACCGATAGAGATAGAGATAGAGATCTTACGCCCCTGGATTTTTTCTTGTGGGGTTATTTGAAATCGAAGGTCTATGTAGATAGGCCGCAAAATCTACAAGAGTTGAAAAATCGAATTAGGATCGAAATAAACAGAATTACTCCGGAAGTTATTCGCAATGTGCAAGAGGAATGTGTCCGTAGATTTGCTTATTGTCAAGAGACTGGTGGATGGCATTTCGAACATCTTATTTAAGTGTTCTATTTTATTGGATATCAAGTTATTCTCTTATTGAAATAAAATATTAATTTTTGTTCACCCTGTACAAAAAAAAATCTTAATAATTATTATCATTGAATGCAGTATTGAGAGGCTTTTCAGATGAGGTATCACATGACATCTATTCTAATTTTAGTTCCAAACCAGTGACATAACCTCTTTAGAATATACATAAAAAAATCGGCATTTTAAAATAAAAATCGACCTATTTCAGGATTTTTGTCAAAAGTACATGGCTTGCGAAACATCGAATTTGTTCCATAATTTTGACGCGCACTGTATAAAAAAAATACTAACTTCAGTTACACCAAATGCTAAAACTCAGATGGGTAGTAGTTCAATCTATCGCAGTTTGGCAATTTTAAGTTTTAAAATTTGAAAAAACCTTGAGGTATATCCACCATTTTTGTTAAAAAAATTAACAAATTCAGATATATTAAATTATCACACTCGAAAGGTAGTAGTTCAATCGCACTTTGGTAATTTCAGGTCACTTAAGGTGGTACAAATATATTTTCTACAAGTAACACGACGTAATTTCGAAGAAATTCAAAAGTAGGTATATCCACCATATTTCATTAAATATAAGAAATTACCAACTTTAGTTATATCGAATGCTGAAACTCAGATGGGTAGTAGTTCAATCTAGGACCTTTTAATAATTTTAGGAGGTAGAGATAGATTTTTCACAAGTAACACGACGCAATTTCGAAGAAACTCATATGTAGGTATATCCACCATATTTCGTTAAAAAAAATTACCAACTTTAGTTATATCAAATGATAAAACTCAGAAGGGTAGTAGTTCAATCTATCGCACTTTGGCAATTTTAGTTCACTAAAGGTAAATTTTTAAGGAATTCCGAAGAAATTTAGATGTAGGTATATCCACCATATTTCGTTAGTTACTTTAGTTACACCAAATACTAAAACTCAGATGAGTAGTAGCAGTTCAATCTATCGCCCTTTAGCAATTTGAGTTCACTGAAGGTGGTAGACATGTATTTCTTTTACGTAATTCACAACAATTCTAATCGAAAAAATATATGATTAACATGGTTTGTTGCAGTAGGAGGTCCCGATAATTAGGCGGCCATGCTTTTGATGCAATCAGGAAACGGAGACAATTGTCACACATTTCTTGTGAGCGTTTGCGTTGAAAAATCTGAGAAAAATGGAATGCTTTGAAAAATGCAATTTATGTAAATATTGCAAAGAGTTGAGCCACGTGCAGAAATGCCATCTTAATTTAATATATTTAACGAATTTGATCAAAGATTATAAACAGGGAGTGTTAAGAGTCGAATGCCTTGTTTAAGAAAATCCAAGAAAGTCTGCAGCAGATGTCAAGTAAATATGGCTCTATGCCTGGAATAAATTTGAACAAAATTGTTTCAAAATGTTACATATATGTCTCAAAACACAGACATCTAATTAATTAATCACCTTCCTATTCGCCATTAGAAGGGAGGATGTGTTAGAAGAATTCAAGGAACATTTAAATCTTTTTATGTATGTGAATCCTACGTTTCAAATATAGGTAATTTCTTAATGCACAATTTAGTGGTTGTGAAGAAAATAGAAAAGATGGCAATGTGTAGATCGTATATGTTTACCTTCTCAACTAGCATGTGTTAATATCGCCTCGCCTCAAAAAATTTAAGGAAATTTTTTTGGTTGCCATGGTAACGAGTCAAAATGAAGGCATCTTATTGGTTTTAAAGTAGAGGTGTGAAATTTTCACTTATAATACCACTAGAGATTCAATTATTACTGGAAATTTTTTCAAAAATATGAATATTTTGAAATTTCTCCCTAGTCGGGAGATTTTTCTAAAATATATTCGTGTTCTTAATTGAAGCTAGAGTGGTATTCGGTAAGGAAATTTCAAACCGAAATATTATTAAAAAAATACTAGGATAATGATGGTTTTTGATGGTTTCGAAATTTAAATAGTAGGCTTTGTATGTTAATTCAAAAGGATATTTTTTTTATATGTCATTTGTCATGTGCGTGGTATCAAAAGTTAAAAGTATATCATAGTGTTTTTATGGAAATGTCTCGTTTTGGGAGAGAAAACCAGGACGTAATTAGAAAAGGAGTTCAATATCTGATCCCAGATAATACCAAAAAATCAAAGACAAGCATTTGGAAGCAGTTTCTAGAATTTTGCGAATAATATACACGGAAAGTTACCTGTTGAACAACTGGCTAATATTCTAGAAGATTATTCATTTAATATGAGAAAAGCAAATTCGGAAGAGTACAAAGGAAGTGTTGTGAAAGTAATGTGGAATTCAACTGCAAAACAACTACAGAAAATGTATTATGAAAAATATAAAGTTAAATTTGATCCGTTTTCTGACATAACGTTTAAAAACGAAAGAGCAGCACGTGATGCCAAACGTAGGGAACTACAAAAAGATTCAACAAAACAAAAACTCAGTGCTTTGGCGTTAAGTGACGCAAAATACATGAAGATTGTCCAGAAGGTCTTCAACGTAAGTTTTTTCACATCGTTTCCCACGAATTAGCTTGGAGGGGTGGAGAAGGTGCAGCAGCAAGTATTGAATATTTTGTGGAAGAGACCGATAACTTGGGCAACTTTACTGGTCGCATAGAGTATAATCCCATATTTTCGAAGACAGCACAAGGCGGCTCAAAAAAGTAGCTGATAGCAAGTGGCTAATAACAAATATAAATAATTCAAGCATATGTCCTGTTCGTCTTTTCAGGAAGATGATGGAAAAAAGAGGTGATTCTATAGAGAACAATCGTTTGTTTGTAACTCCTAATCCATTTTGAGATCGAAGAAATTCAAAGGGGTGGTATAAGAATTGTCCATTGGGGAAAACACGATTTGAACATATTTTGAATCGGCTGCATAGAAGATTGGTGTTGACACAAAAAAAGTGAAAATCACGAATCATTCGGCGAGAGCAACTACATTGTCCAATTTGGCAAAAAAGGGAATTGGAGAGCAGCAATTGATTAAAATTACAGGCCATAGTAGTAGTCAATCCATAAAACCCTATTTACAGATGAATATTAGACATCATATAGTAATTGTTGAAGCAATGCGGTGTAATCCGAATGGCAGCTGCGCCAATGGTTCAGTGTCAAAAATGGTGCAATCGGATGCGAATCAACCATCAGTTATAACTTATGATAATTGTACATTTAATGTTACAAATAATGATAATTATACTAATAGTAGTGGTAAAAATAACAGTAATCATAATTAATAATGTTCTTTGTTGCGTAATATATCGAATTTGCTTATACGGGTGATACAATTATTTTTCTTTTGTTAATATTTAAGCTATAGGTATTCAGATATCAATATCGGTGGTTTTATTTCTAAATCTGTTCTGAATTTCTATTCTTAATATTCTAAATTTGTATTGTTTAAAATTAAAGAAATGTGGCTTGTTATCTGAGAGATAATTTTGGACCAAGACTCCAGTTAAGATTACGCTAAATAAAATACAAATACCGACTTCAGTTACGCAAAATAATAATAAGGCAGCTGGTGGTAGTTCAAACCATTATTCTTGACTAACTTTATTCCACTAAAGTTGGTGGAAATATATTTTGTTACAAGGAACTCGAAGCAGTATTTAGTATTATTAAAAATGGTAGAAATATATTTTCTTACAAAGAACTCGAAGTGGTGCTTAGTACCAATGAAATTTGCACGAGTAATATTAGGTTACATATAATACAATTATCTACTTTAGTTATACAAAATAAGTCGATAGTGCCTCAATCTCTCAGTTTTTTTTAAATTCATTTTACTAAAGTTGGTAGAAAATAATGAAATAGGTATTTGAAAAAATAATAATATAACTTTATTAAGCAAGTTAACCAAATAATGTAATATATATATAATAATAGTTCTCTATTATTTCGAGGAGACATAATTTCTTAGTTACCCACTTTAATTAAATAAAACTTTTACAGAAAAGTTAATAATGGTTTAATTTTTCTTTTTTGAATGAATCTAATCTACTATATAGTCGTCAAAATTTAGGTTTCTTCCAAAACGGGCAGAGTATACAGATTATCAATTAGTTCATTGTAGGTAAACGTATAGAAGGCCATGGAATTAATGTCAAACCTAGTAATTTTTACTTTTGACGTTACCAGAGTATAATTTATCTAAATAAATACGTTGTGTTGTAGAGTTTATAAGAATGGAGCGATTTGCGAAATACGTTTCATGCAAGTTGTGTAATGAAGTCGGAACCTAAAATTTTTTACGTATTTATTAAAAAAATGCGGGCCAGAAATTTATTCACCGATCTTGTTTGGGATTATCAAACATCATTTGCTTCTGGTGTGTGAAAAATATGGAGCTCTTCGTGGATTACAGCAGAATAAGATTGTTTCAAAGTACTACACATATTTTATGAAACATAGACAATTTATACATTTTAGTGAATGTTCGCTTTTATATCCTCCATTAAAGGAAGAAGACGTACCTAAGAAACTTCAACAACATTTTGATGCTTCAGTTAAAAATGGTTGTTTGTGTTAAAATATAAGAACTAACGTATTAAAAACATATGTTCTTGTAAATTTCGAATTTTCAAGTACATATTGAATGGTAAACTGTTAATAAATGATTTTTACTTATTAACTTATAGAATAAATTCGACATAATCTAAAGTTAAATGTAAATGTCATTTTACCTATTAACGTCAAAAAATTTGCAGTGTGATCTCATCCTCCTTACCCCAAGGACGAGAAAAATTTCCAGAAATTTTTTTAGTTGCTATGGTAACGATACAAAATACAGGCTTTTAATTAGTCGAAAATGTTAGGTGTGGAATTTTCAGTGTTATTTCACCCAAATGTAAAGGATATTTTTCGATTTTTTCTTATTTTGCTATATTTACGATCAAAGACAAAACAATGACGAAGAAATATTATTTCTTCTAAAGAGGTGTCAAAATAGTAGTGCTATTTCACTGTATAGAATTGATCAAACTGTTTTTATTAATTTTTATGTACTATAATCAGGTGTCAAAAACTATGGAATCAACGTCGAGCAGAATTATTGGAATGATGGAAATTCCACCGGGGAACCACATAACAATGTTCCAATCAGTGGTCTCATGATACAAGGAATCAACGGAACAATGAAGGGCCACGATTCTGTTCCAGTTCATATTTTGTGCGCTCGTGGAGGATGTATGAATTTTTTTTGGTCGAATATTCATATTCGAGCCTTTTCTAAACCCAACTCCTGTAACTACATACCATCTGGATATCATTGTTGATAATGAATAAACATTATTTTTCTCCTTATTTGATTTGTTTGTATGATTTTAGAAAATCCTCACCAATAATATGATCGTCAATAATTTCAATTTTAATTTTTAACAATGATGATAAATGTTCTGTTCAGCTAATATCTCGACAACATTGGTTTTGATGGATCATCAAAAGTCCTACAAGATTAACTTTACAGATACTATACTGTGAAACAGAGGAATATCAAACAAGTCAATGCGGATTGATCACCGGACTTCAGGTATTTGTCCAGACGACAATAACTAATAACTGCAACCACGAATTGATGATAAACCAATGACCGTCTAGGTATCAACAAGGAAAATAGTTATTTTATGATATATTCGACTCCTATCTCATTGGTCAGTAGCTGTCAGCAGACTTGTTTGCATAAAACACCTTTTGCATTGTTTGGAAATTGCTTACTGCCAAGTATTATATTTCAGTCAACAAGGGCAAATTGTCACAAATCTAATGTAACCAGATTAAATTCTGTCAAGTAATATTGAACGCTCATATCATGATTTCATCATTTCATATTTAAAGACAATCAAAATAATATTTTATGAACACATATATATCTTGGTGTTTGCACTGATTCGTTTTTGTTTAGACTTTTTAGTAGACAGCACCTGTTGCTTTAATAGATATTTCAAATTTTGGACAACAGATGGTGTCAAAATTGATATATTTCAATGCATAAGGTTTGTTTTGTTCCCCTATTACAAAATGCATTCGCCAACCTTAAGCTGCCGCTGCCTGTACACTCATGCACAATTCGAAAATGACAATCAATATATTGTAAAATTTTACTGATTGTCAATCTTATCAAAGCTATGATTTGATGATTACCACAAATGCGCTTTCATACCATGTTTTATTTTTAAAACAAGTTGTATGTTAATTGCAATGATTCGAATTTGTATGTTCAGTCAGTCACAGGCTGAGAAGCGATGTCGGTTTTCTGCCACACCAAAGCAGGTGAGTGAAGTTGTTAATAATAATATATTTAAAAAGTTTATAAAATGAATATGGGGGTATTTTTTCACCAATAATTTCCCATAACGAATTCTAAGAACCAGTTGTATAGGTTTTGTTTACACATCAAATGAATCAATCACGTGGTTAGAATGTTTTCATTTCATCAGTAAACTACTTCTTAATTAATCTGGAGTTTGAATCGAACCCTGGCTCTGAAAGTTTCGGTTGTCTGGTAATACTTAGTTTGATTTTCGGGCTTTACAGTCTCTAATGATTTTTACAATTTTGGGGTACCTACTTGATCAATCTCTCACGAATTTTGTGCCACCAATTAATTTCGGATATATGACGTTTTCAAGGCATTTCTTCCAGTTTAAGAGTAATAACTGACGACCACTAACTGAAATTTAAAATTCATAGAACATCCCGGACACCAATGAGCCTTCGATGTGCCTTCCAAATTCCAAATGATTGATGTTATGAATTGACTCTTCAAAATAAATGAACGAATACAAATTATTTTAGTTATTATCATCCCAAAAAAGCAGAGATAACTGTGTCTCTGAATTTAATTAAGAGCCCCAGGTTTGAATTTCAGAATTGTGTACATCTAGTGGAAGTACACGAATACCTTCAGAAAAACGATCAAAATCTTGGGCTAAGCCCGCAAAAAGCACCTCGCATTGATTATATTCTATTCAAGATGAGAAAGAGCGTAAGCGATGTTGAGAAGGGAAATCGAATTGATTAGAAATATTTTTCTGTGAATTGGAAAATTCAGGATAAAAATGAAGTTAGTCTTGTGAATATCTAACAGAAAAAAACTAGTTTTCTGGCTAAAGCCACGCCCTACATCTGATAAAAAATTTGAAGGAACCTAACTCAAAAAAAATAATCTGGAAGTAAAAATTTGACTTTCTATTCTTAATTGAGAACTCATATAGAAAGTAAAATTTTTATGATTTTTCTTTTGAGTTAGGGTCCTATCAAAATATCTATGGTATGTAGTTCAATATCCAGCGAGGATTCAGCCGGGAAAGTAGTTGTTTTCTGTTGGATATTCACAAGAATAACTTCATTTTTATCGTGAATTCTTCAATTCATAGAAAAATATTTCTATTCAATATTATATTGATAATATTTCCTTTTTAACATGAATCCCACGATGGAAGGTATAGACTAAAGTTTATCTTTGAGTCGCAGATGAATCCAAATCTGATTTTATGAACACCCTCTTCATATTTTCAAACAAACCTGCGTAAGAGATGGATTGATATAAATATATATATATATATATATATATATATATATATATATATATATATATATATATACATGTACCACACTCGATTGCCTATTGGACGTTGTTGGAGAACGGAACGGAAAATTCGGTTTTTCGGGTAATTGATTCTGCTCTATCGATATAAGATATTTTCAGCGCTGCAGCGTTGCCGCTTATATAGAAAAGTAGCAATAACTTAGAGTTTTTATAGGAGACACCCTGTATATTATTGCATTTTTTGCTTTGTTATTTCTTTACGATCATTTTTGTATGATACTTCCCCATACCTTTCTCCAGCCGTTTTCGAGAAATTCATTGATTTCCTTATTTTTTGTGCAAAACATAGCTTTAATTAAATGTTTATCACTGTGGTATTTGGACTCGAACGAAGCTGGAATTTTTGGTGTAATCCACCAATGTTCTGTGCATCAGCTATGTTTGAGGAAATATACGTTCTTCATCATACAGGGTCGTTCAAAATTTGTGATTTTTCCGATAGATACAAAAATGGTGAAAAGTACATTTTTTTAAATTGAACACCCGGTATATTATCGAATATCCTGAAAGACAATTGGAGTTCCTTTCAAATTGAAGTTACTTTCATATTCCCATACCAAAATAGTCTGGTTTCCGAAATAAAAGCAAGTTTCTATAAACATTTAAAATATCTGCATTTGAATTTGTATTATTATCCACTTTGACAGAAACACCATAAAAATCACTGCTTGTCAAACTAAAATATTGTCTAGCTCTTTTCTGGTCACGGCACACTACTACCATTTCCATTTTCCAGTATAACAAATCGAAATAGGTAATATTACCCAATTGAAATGATCTGATTAAGAAATCAAATCAATCTGTAATGATTCGCTTTAAAATGTTCATACTTTTGGAGATACAGCTGAAACTTGTTTTTTTTAATTCTCAGATGATCAATTCACTTTTAGCAAAGATTAATTAAAAAATATCTCAGGAAAATTTGGAAATAGGTTTGAGTCATACTCGAAAAAACGTCCATTAGTAATATTTTTCGATCCTCCTGTATATAACATTTCAGTTTCTACTCCCTAATCTGACTGATATCTATTTCCAAAATTTCCTCAAATATTTTTTAAATTAATTTATGCCAAAACTGAATTACATCTGAGAGTTAGAGAAAAATTCAAGTTCCAGCTGTAGGTATCTTCAAAAGTGCGATGAAACCCCAGGTCTCAAGGTTTTTGTGTTGGGATTTTATTCAAGATCTTTCTATGTGATGGAAACTGAGTAGGTATGTTCTATCAACAACTATTAATTTATACTTTAGGATACCTATAGTGTGAAAGAATACACACGTGATATAGTTCCCAAGGCAATACCAAGTTAGTTATACGATGAGCAAGAAAACCACTAACTATTAATTGACCAGGCGACCACTAAAAATTATTCAACAATAATATTCATATTTATGTATAATAATGGATCAAAATCAACCACAATGGTTCAATTAGTCTGCTGCAGAACGTAGAAGGGTGCACAATCTGTTCAGCTATTCGTGAAAATACCAGCCTCTACCTCCGAAATAAATAAAAAATGAACGATGACAGTTTTTTCTCAGACCTACCGCGTAAAAAAAAACGTTTGCCAAAATGCTTCAAATGCAGCTTATTACAAACACAAAACATTATAATAGGTACTGGGCAACCGGCGATGCGGTAGGCCATTACGAGTTGCCGGTTATACAGGAATACAACTCTCCACAAAACAACCTGAAATTACGCGGGATGTTATGAACACAAAATTCTCACAATCACAAATAAATGAACACATTTAGAAGTTTCAGTTCAAAAGTATTAACATTTTGAAGCGAAGCATTTCAGATTGATTTCATTTTTCAATCAAATCATTTCAATAGATAGAAATTACCTATTTCGATTCATTAGACTGGGAATTGAAAATGATAGCAGTGTACCGTGATCAGAAAAGAGCCAAACAAGCTTTTAGTTCAACCAGCAGAGCTTTCCATGGTGTTTCTGTCAAAATAGAAAATAATACATATTCAAATGCAGATATTTAATTTTATTATAGAAACTTGCTTTTATTTCGGAAACCAGACTATTTAGGTATAGGAACATGATATATCATTTGAAAGGAACTTTAATTGTCTTTAAATTCATGTTCTTATTTTCAATCCAATCGCCAATAAGTTAGTATAGTTAGATTCGTCAAAAAATGTTCGCCATCTGAAAAATAAAAGTTAGACACTAGTATATTAAAGTATAAGTGGATAAAAAGGGCTTTAAAACACGCTGCGCCGTCGTGCTCGAAATAGAGCAAGTGTTTTTAAGACCAGTTATCCACGAATACTTTACGTTATTTTTTTTATTGGTGCACTTTAAAATCATATATACTGGTATTATTACTACAAAAAATAGATACAAGAACTAATAATGCAAGAAGGTTGAATTCGTGATGTGACATCAGTATACCTTTCGTTGTCATGGAAATGAGAAAAACATTCATTTGCAATTTGTTACCAAAGATCAATATTTGTTGTCACCAGAGCTCAAAAATGAATTATTCAAATATCGATTTTTTGAATAGTGAGGCAGAATCGTGGTTAATACCGCGGAAATCCAGTGATATATATATATATATATATATATATATATATATATATATATATATATATATATATAAAAGAATATGAAAAGTTCATCAAATGGATGGAGGAGCACATATAAATGAACGAATCGTGAGTAATATTTTATTTGACGTTACAAGGTGTCAGTCAGATCAATAATCACAAATTTGTCATTTAGACTTCACGTTTCTCGATTTGTTGATGTTGTCATGGTTACCTTTAAAAAACGCGCGTTTTTTAAAGTTCGATTTAAACACGCTGGGGCGTGCTTTAAATGGGTAAAAAGGGGCACCAATAAAAAAAAATGTATTTCTTGTCTTATACCTATCTATCATATAGTCTCTAAAACTTTGCGATTGTCATTTTCTGGCATCTCCTGAGGTCCTCAGATTAGTTTACGTCGGATCATAGCCACCTAGATGCAATATTAAAAGTGACTAACAAAATGAAGTGGGCGTAAAAACTTTCTAAAATAACACATTCTGATCCAGAATTGTCTCAGAAATAAAAAAATGTTACAATATACAGGGTGTTCCATTTAAAAATTCAAAACCGGAGCCATTTCCGGTGAAATAGGAAGTGACCGGAAAATGAAAAATATATGAAAACTTTTCTCTTCACATACCATTTACCTATACCAAATCTCATTTTGATACACCTAATATTCTAGAAGGTATGACTTGTCTAATATTAAAAGTGACTAACAAAATGAAGTGGGCGTAAAAACTTTCTAAAATAACACATTCTGATCCAGAATTGTCTCAGAAATAAAAAAATGTTACAATATACAGGGTGTTCCATTTAAAAATTCAAAACCGGAGCCATTTCCGGTGAAATAGGAAGTGACCGGAAAATGAAAAATATATGAAAACTTTTCTCTTCACATACCATTTACCTATACCAAATCTCATTTTGATACACCTAATATTCTAGAAGGTATGACTTGTCTAATAGATTCGTTGACACCCGGTACCTATATATTTTTAAAACTTTTTTAAATTTTTTTGTTTTAGGAAAAAAAGTCATTCTTCATAAAAAGTTCTGCATGTTCAAAAACCTAATTTGAAATAATCTTATCTTAAAATTAATCAGTCATATACGAGGTTTGTAAAAAAATATGAAAAGTACTTTCATTTGTGACAATATCGAAAACTGTTATTATGAAAAGTTTCTCAAAATTAATAATAATCACGTTTACATATGCAATCATATCCATCTACCCTATTTTCAGTTTTTTCTCTAAAATAACATTTTAAATTTACCCATAGGAATATAATTCTCCGAATTTCCACAAAATTATTTATTGAAAAATAGCTGAGCCTGCAGCTTCACCCTCGATTATTTTCTGACCCTTCACTGCGAGAGCCATATGAATCAAAGATTATGTTATGAATAAAAATACCCTTTAAAATACCATAATATTTTATTTTGTTTTAATAAGTAGTAAGGAACATTATTATCCCGTTCTCCAATTCATCAATGCCTCAATTTATCTACCTTCTCTTTCCATACAGGTTATTCTTTTAATATGCTTCTTACCATAGCTGGAGTAATACTCTGAACCGTTTCTGTAATTATTCCTTTTCAGATGTTGACATCTGTAAATGGCTTTTGAAAGTATACTTTTTGTTGCAAGTAACCCCACAAGAGAAAAACGAGTGAAGTTAAGTCTGGAGACCGAGGAGGCCAAAGGTCAAGCTACTATTTAATTTTTATAAATTCTACACCACACATTTGTTTTAATGCATACTGGTCTCGAATTTTGATTGTAGAATTGGGATTGGTGTCACTCCACCAATGGCAATTTTTTGTAGAGACTTATACCAGATGAAAATGTTTCTTCATCAGTAAAAAGAATGAGTCTTGACAAAAATGGGTTATTTTTCAACATTCCCTGGATGTCACAGCAGAGTGCAAACCTTCTATCATGATCTACTGGTCTTAACATATGAATTTACTTTCAGTATTTTGCATCAAAGATGCCCTTTTTCGCAAGAAATACTTAGGACGTTCAATTGCTGATAGCATTACTTCAAACTCTGTAATACCCTGTAGGTTTTATTTTTTCTTTTAGATTATTCCCAGGTTGAGCTGTTTCATTTTTGTTCGTGTTTTTCAAATTTCAATTTCAAGTACTTGAATGAATTGATAAAAAGAGTTCCTATTTCGGTACATAGAAATTCGGTGTGATTTCGGCGTCAAATCAGCTCATATATTTCACCGAACGAATTATATTTCGCCCATTAAGGCGGATTTCCACCAAACAGACTCGTCGAGTCGCTGTTTTGTTTCCGAATATGGAAACTCCGACAAAACCGACAAAACCGACAAAACCGACAAAACAGTAACAAAACAGAAACAAATCAGAAACGTTGTTGCAACTACACGGACTCTACCCGAGTTCTAGTTTCATTAAAGTTGCCACTGATGAAGATGATTTAGTTCCGTCTTTCCCGTTGGTACTGAGACGTTATGTTCTTTATTTTTATCTCTATTTAGGGTGTAGTTGTGTTAAATACGGAAGCTGGAAGCTATTCCCTTGTACGCGACCATTTTTTTAATTCGTTTTTTTGTAGATCATATTTTTGTGGTCTCATAAATTAGCATGTTCGCGGTAAGTTTCAATCAAAATGCCGACTTCTTCTGTTGCCACTTTTTATTTTTTTTATTCATGCTCTACAAGTGACTGGTAGGTATTCAAATGCATAATAATTAGTAAATAAATAGATAGACTTACCATAAACACACACTGCGCACATACAGAATACGGCAACAAAACAGAGACGTGTCGAAACCTATTTCCACTACGCCGACTGTGTACGTGGTCGTACCGAAACTTCGAATACAATCGCCGGCGACTCCTGTCTTCAAAATGTTTCTAAAATGTTTCTGAAAAGTTGCGGTCTTGTTGAGATCGACACGAGTTTCTATTTTGTTGCTGTTTGGTGGAAATCCGCCTTTAACCCTTTGCGGTGCTTTGTCGGGGCAGCCCCGACAGTAAAATTATACGGGTACGATTTCGGGTAAGCCCCTACAGTGAAATTATCACGTTCCGGTCGTATGTCGGGTAGTTTACATACAGTGCTCGTCTGAAGACCGTTCCCCTCTACTAATTTTTGAACCCCCAGGTATATCGCAACGAAATTTGGAGGGCTTAAATAGGAGATGAAAACCTACCTTTTTATGAAAAATCCCAGCTAAAAGTTTAAAAATGGTGGCTGAGCGCCATACTCATAATTTTCTCTAATACACTTTACTACTAAATTCAATTATTTTCGAAATATTAACTTTTGAAAAGTGACATTTTGGTCATTTGAAACCCAACCAAAAACACTAATGTTGCTTCCAAACTGCTTACTGTCAAATAGTCCGTTGAGCGCCTAAATCCTTTTATGAGAAGTGTGATCATGGCTCGTAGTTTAGACGATCAATTTGAAGCAGTTTTGATATTTGGAGAAGCTGGAAGGAATTATCATCTAGTAGTCCGTATGTTTAATGATAGATTTCCCGAGAATCATATTTCGAGGTCATATTTGCGCAAACTTTCAGCCGCTATTTTAAAACTTTTATCTGGGATTTTTTCATGAAAAAGTAGGTTTTTATCTCCTATTCAATCCCTCCAAATTCCGTTGCGATATACAGGTAGTTAAAAAATTAAAAGGGGGGAACGGACTTTAGAAGAGCACTGTATATTGTGTTCGAAAAAGAAATTTTTATTAGAATAATGCAAAATGGCATCAACCTCGCGAATGATTACATCCACATCCATCTGATTAGCTGGGTGCTTATATTCCTTTCCTCCAGTGATCTGAAGTCAGGTGAGGTGTTAACGAAAGCACCTTCTTTATCTATGAATGTACCTAGAGCCATTTCTTTGGCCGAATATATTATTCAATGCTTCCAACCAGGTATTGTAGAACATCAAGGAGTGGAAAGTATATTGAATGCAACTTTACAAAAATTCTGGGTTATTAAGCTGCCACCAAGATCACCTCATATCCAGGGCCGCCGAGAGCTAGTGCGGGCCCCGAGATAGCTATATGTTTCGGGCCCGCTTAAATATTGACCGTTTAAAATAATCATGGTAAACCTTTAATTTACTTACCCAAATTACTCCTGATTTAAAAAAAATCAAAGGCTTGATGATTTGATCATTGAATGAACATTCTTGAAAATCAAAATAAACATGTATTATATTAAAAATAAAAACAAGTAAAACAAAGACTGAGAGAGCTGCGTCACGGAGCTGCGCGGCAGAACTTTAACCTACCCTTTGCGTTGTGTATAAAGAGTTGGAAGTCGGTATAGCCCGTTACGTTATGAGACATACTTTATGGTTATACTTTGCACAACTTAACGGTCCGAGCTCCGGGCCCCCTTTGTGACCCGGGCCCCGGGAATTTGTCCTGGCTTCCTCGCCCTCTCGTCAGGCCTGCTTATATCAATGTATTTTATTTTGTTGGAGAATATTGAGTTATACATTTTTTGTTCC
This sequence comes from Gonioctena quinquepunctata, assembly GCA_018342105.1. Lineage (NCBI taxonomy): Eukaryota > Metazoa > Arthropoda > Insecta > Coleoptera > Chrysomelidae > Gonioctena > Gonioctena quinquepunctata. The sequence continues at coordinate 233,766 of JAFIRS010001479.1, read as the reverse complement.
AGCCCTTGTCTTGAATTCGTTCGAAATGTCTTTGCAGTTCTTAAGAATTTATAGGAGGCTCACAATATATTTTCTATGCTCAATACACTGTTCCTATGCCTCAAACTTTTCAGGAAGAGACAACTTGTTTATACACTTTTTCAATAATATTGCTGATATTTTTTCTGTACAGTATTTTGTTATATGATGACTATAGTACTGCATGGTTATTAATGTACTTTGCCTCATTAAAGGACCCCGCACATTTCTTATAAGAAATGGCTTTGCGTTAATTTGGCTGAATTTATGATAGCATCTCACAGAAATGGATGATAGCATCTCACAGACAAGCGAATCCGTGAAAATGTCCACATCTTTGATACCTCATAGTACTTTCCAGGTCCAGGAAGTCCAGGTCCAGGAAGTCCAGTTCCAACACCTGGACTTCCCCATTCTACCTAAACTATAAATGGAACTTTCGATATTTACCCTCGAATTCTTGAAAATACTATATATTTCAATAAATGTTGCATTAAAGTTTACACATGAATGAATACTATCTATTAATATGATCGTTGGCAAAATGAATGAGTAGATCAATCAAAAACAATATAATAATAAGACTAATATTCATAATAATAATAACAATAATGATAATAAACAAAAAACAATTAATAAACTATCACAGCAATCGCAGGAAATCATTTGAAATATTATGAATCAATTCGAGGGCAAAATGAATTATTTGGTAACATAGAACTATATCAACGAACGTAACACAATCATTAATCATCTTAACAATATAAAGAAAAAAATCAAGCCTCTTACGCCATGTCAACTCCTATCTTAGTACTCGATCGTTGGTTGGGTGGATACTACCTTATTCATTTATCATTATATCATTGGGATTTATCTGGTTGATTCTATTGGCGGCATCGAACACATGGCCTAATAAACTGGTATATGGATATTTGACTCCTTGGCTATGGCGAGCATAACCAAGAAACCATAAAACGCTAGCGACGTGCGCACAGCATCCGACGGTCCTGGCACCCGATTTGCATGTGCTATAATATCCATGTATTGACTCTTCATTTTCGTCGTTAGTGTACACAATCCAGAGCTGATACTTTGCTGCGTTCCATAATCTGGAATAAACTCTTACTCTCAAAAATCCAGGTTCCTCAAGTAACTCATCGAGTTGGAATATTCCCTGCTGTTCTCTCTGGGGTATATCCTGTACATACGAAGGTGCTAAATTTTACCTGGTAAACACCGATAGTTAGATCTCTTAGATAGTCCATACTTATTCTTGGGAACTGTGGCACGTGCTGTTAATTCAAGGGTAAGTATCCATCTTCCATTCTTCAAATGGAGCCGATCCACCTCTACCCGAGCTTGCACAACAATGGACAATCGTAATCGCTGACCTGTTCATTTGCTCCTTCCATGATGATTAGCGGACGATATTTATTGATGATTGCTCCAGCTATACGGTAAAATTGTCCGAGATTGTACACATGTGGCATATTGATTGTTTTAGAAAAAAACTGGAATATACTCTTTATGTGGCCATTTCGATATTCCACTATCCATCTGCTCTTTGTTACCAATCTGGATTTATTGGCTTCTTCCGTACTAAGTTGACTTTGTCCTCTTGCTACGTCAAAAGCCATGCCTCTCATAATCTTATAGTGTATACCTATTGAATGTAATGGGTTCTCGTTCATCATCGCGGAGAAGATGCATTCGACGCGGAGCAAATCTTTCATTATCATGTATAATATAACAAGTGCCGATAAAATTGCCGATTATTCTTCGACTTCACTTGACGAGTTATCATAAAATTTGGAAATAGTGCCTAAAATTTTATGATAACGAGTTATTCTGAAGGAGAAGAATATTCAGTATTACAACATACTGAACATTACCCAAATTAACGAAAATTCATTTCCCATAAGAAATGTGCGGAGTCCTTTGAAGGTGTTTTCAAACTATTTGTGCACCTCATTTGTGAAATCCTCCTTATTCGGTGGAAAAATCTCACAATCACTACCACACTTATATTTGTCTAGACCAATTAACCAGCAAAATACATAACTGAGCAGGACTCTAAAGTTTCCGAATGAAAAATTTAAACAGATATTTTTGTAGAATTCGAAGCCTCAGATGAATCACTTATTGTCCTTTCTCCCTCTCTTCTGCAGCAAATGAGTTTTATAGCATTTATAGTTTGCAATCACCCATTGAAACTGGGAGGTCTACTTACTCTTCCTTTGGAATGAACTTCCAGCAAATTATAGTAATGTAATGAATACCTACAAATAATTTCTTGAAATGGAAAAAACGAGCAGTTGCATGATTTTTTGGAAGAAAGTTCACGTTTCCGCCGATGTAACTCGTTTACACATCATAGTTACAAGAAGTATTCTTCTTCAAATTTATCATAGGATCAACTGTTGGAGAGGAGTTTTTTAGTAACTTTAAACTTCAATCTAAGATGGCGGACCGTGCCCCCCCCCTCCCCCAAGGTCGATAAATCATCGGACCTGGAGCTGAATAACATACATAAATCAACATAATTTGTTTTACATACTAGACTAACATATATCTTTTGTTTTGCAAATATGGGATTATAATTTCAGTTTTCGTGGCGGTGTCAGAAATATGTATAATTTTTTCAGTTGTTTTTGTAGCTTATAATTGCTTACTCAAGGATTGTTATAAGTCTTTCAGGATAATTTGCCTAATTCAGTGTACCCATAACAAAAACCCATTTCCATTGATTCCATTCTACCAAGAATTGGCTAACTATGAGTTATCAATCCATGTTAGCTCATTCCGAAATATTAGCTGTGAATTAAAATAAAATTATTCATGAAAAACCTTTTTGAAGACAATATTTTATATAAATGCCCTAAACGTAAAAAAATTACTGCTTTGGATATGTGACGTATGTTATTTCGTGAGTTACAGATTCAAGAGATTGTTGCGCAAAGTTTTCAGTTTGAATACAAAAGCGACAAACCTACGTCGCACATCCAAAGCAATTATTTTTTTTCATTTCAGGGCATTTGAATAAAAGCTTGTCTTTGGAAGGATTTTTATTGATTATTTTATTTTTTGCTTTTTAGTTAGTAAGGTAAGCGACCCAAATTCAGACACCTTTAGGAATTTACTTTACATTTTATCCAATATAATTAGTGATTATTCGATAATATTGATCAGTTTTGATTTTCTGGATTTAATAATCGTTTCTAAGGAGATCTGAACAGTTATTTATAATAAAACTCTGTCTACAATAATTTTATTCACATTTTATTATAACCACCCCAATGACACCTAATTCCGACAGTAGGAGAAAAGTTAGTTTCAAAATCAGACAGGTCAGTGAACCTAATTCAGACGGTGACCCTAAATCAGACATTTGAGAAACATTATTCCGACAGAAAACAAGAACTCCCCATCATTGAAAGTTCAATGCAAAAATAACACAAACGCATTCTGACATCATATATAGTACTTTAGTTCTTCAACTACATAAAATCCTCTTTTAGTAATTTCAACAGGAGGCTTGATCTTCTTGACAATTTCATGATGATCATACCAAATTTCATCTTTGGTATTTGGCCACTTCCACCATCCACCAGCCTTAGCCATTGCATTAGCCAACCATTTTTCAGTGTCTTCATTCGTGATTTGTGCCGGATAATAGTCGTCAAAATAGTTGACAATTACAAAATCACCAATTTTTATTTCATCATCTATTGAGGGTCCCACTTCTCCATTACCTACAATAGTTCTTATAAAGTAAAACTATGCTAAGTACTCCATGAACATTATTTCTTACCTTCGTTGGCAATTCGGTCATTTCCCGTTTCTTCGTGACCCTGAGATAAGTCTTCTCCACTATCTGACCTCTTTTCTTCTTCTGATGTGTTCTTTCCTTTATTTTGTCGTATAGATTTTTCTCTGGGTTTCTTTATTTTTTCTTGGCCCAATTTTTTGTTTTCTTCCCTTTTTTCCTTTCTATCCTCTTTTTCTTGAATTGATTTTTTCTGCTCGTCCTCTTTCTTCAATAAATATTCTCTCCAAGCATCGGAGGTGCCTACAGAAGGAACTTTAACCCTACTGTTTCTCTTGTTCACTTTTTTGGTTGGTTCAGGCCAGAATAAAGAGTTTTTGAATGGAGATGGTATAACCACTCCTGGTAGTACTCGAAAATGTTCAGTATTACTGCGACTATCCCCAATTTCTGCTTTATTGACTGATTCCCCTCTTGATTGTTCGCCTTCAACGTTATCGGTTCGTTTTTCTGGGGTCATTTCAATATTTAGCAGTATTCCTTCTATACTCTTTCCTGACACACTAGTTTCTCTATTTCCGCCATTTTCTTCCTCAACTATTTCGTCAATGCTTTTCTCATTTTCTGGTATATTTTCTTTATCAGGTTCTTCCTTGGAACCAATAATAACGTCTACTGCGGTTTCAATACTTTCAAGTGTGGGTTCTATTTCAAAAGTGTCTGCAGGTACGGCATCATCAGCTTCAAATTCTAAATAAATTCTCTCATCCATCTTCTAGAATTAGGCCTTCTTGTATCTCTATTGTAATGTTTGGTTGTTTCTCTTTGTCTTGGGATAATCCCGATTTTTGGTACATTTTGTACCAAATGTCATATAAACTCTTATCTTCAATGTTACCTATCCAATCTGCACCCATCAACTCATAGCATTTATTCAGAAAATCTGGCTGAACATAAGACTCAAGATATCGCAAATGGCTCTCTATTTCAGTATTTACTGCTTCTTTTGTTTTGTCTAATTCATTATTATCTTGAGTAAGAAGTTTGTGATAATCAATATTATCAGCATTGAAAGGAAAAAGATCTGAAAGAATTTTTGAAAATATTTTCCAAATTTGTTACCGATTTCAGAGCATTTTGAAGAACAGGAGCAAAGGTATCTTTACCCAAATGTTTATAATTATTTTGTGTTTTGACATTTGGAACTTCACTTTTCCATTTCATTTTTAAAGTTTTGAACAATCCCACATCCAGTGGTTGTAGTATATGTGTAGAATTCGGTAACAGGCTTATCACGATTATTTGTTTTTCTCTGCAAAATTCTGTCAAAGGTAAGGTAACATGTGATTTATGCCCATCCAAGTATAATATTACTGGAAACTGGATGCTTTCTGATAAAAGCCATGGATAAAAAATGTTGGTTATAAATTCGAAAAAAGATTCGGAGGTCATCCATCCACTGGTTGACTTACCAGTACCCCAACCTTTGGGCACTTGTAACACAACATGCTTTGGTATTCTTTCGTATGCGTACATCACCATGGGTGGAGGTAGTTGGCCAGCAGGATTACCAGTCACAACGACAGTTAGACATTCCTTGTCATCACCAGATCTATCATGAAGTGACTTACTTCCTTTCTTAGGAAGTATCTTACGGCCTTTTGGCGACAAAAAAACCAGATTCATCCGTGTTGAATATTCTTTTTGGGTTAGTTATAATAATTCCAGATGAAATAAAGTAATCTTCTATTTCCTTATGCCAGTTTCTGATTTCATTTTCAGTTACGGCTGCTCGAGATGCGCATAAGTTTTGTGCTATTCGTTCACTAATTTCAGGGTGCCTTTTGGTGAATAAATCGAACCATCGGTGACCTGGTCTTCTATCTGTTAAATTGTTAGAACGCTTCAAATTTTTTACCAGAAGAGAGACACTGTCGAGCAATTGATCTTTGGTGACGGGAAAACCCATACGCCCCGTATTAATGATCCACTGTATCAACAGGTTTTCTTCATTCACAGTTAGAACTGAAGGTGCTCCACTACGACAGTCTTCAGGATAAATGCCCTGGATCTTTCCAATTAGCGTAGTTCTTTGGACATTATATTGTTTGGCTGCAGCTGAACAAGGTGTGCCATTTTTTATGGAATCCAAAGCACGTCTTGAATCGTCTTTGCTATATTTAAGGTTATTTTTTGTTGACATTCTGCAACCAAAGCAAAAACAATGATAAATGATTATATCTTAACGTGAAAATAATGGAGGATACTCGTTTACATAAACCGAACATAATTCAGACAGTTGAAGTTCCGAACTCTGATACCTGTGTCGGAATTTGGATACGATTTCTAAAAGGAACTCTGCTATACAAAACGGTATATACTTATCTTATTTCATGCGAATAGAAAGAAAGAGAACCATATATACCAAATATCAGATGTACCCATTTCCGACACCCATTGTCTGATTTGGGAAACACACGAATTTACTTGTACCTAATTCCGACACTATTTAAATTTTTGAATTCGTTAATTATACTAACAGTAAACCCTATTTATATTAAAATTTGAAGACTTTATATTCAACCCCATGAAGTTTTTTCACATTTACTCATTTAGTGGTGACTTGTGGCTGAGAAACTTATAGTCGAAATCTGCTTACCTTATTAGAAATACTTTAGTAATGAGCACAACACACAACTTTCAGTCACCATCCAACTTTAAGGTTACGTCCCGACCGTGACAGTGTCGGTAAGGTAGAAAACGAATCTTGACCTAATTAAGTAATGTTGGATTTCATCATCAGATGTCTTAACATGTATCTATATTTTGTAAATTTCTTATTTCAGTCGTATAAACAGAAATGTGTCGGAATTTAGGACAGTGTCTGAATTTGGGTCTCCTACCTTACACCTCAATTATGGAGCCTTTTTCCTGTAAGTATTGAGATATCTAGTTCTTCAATGAGAACATACAACACATCCTAGAGCTGCTATCTTCAATTTATGAATTTTGATAAAAAATCAATAATCTTTGACTTAATTCATAATTTTCGATCCCAAAAACCTCTACATAGCGATTTTGAAGAGAAACGATCCATAATCACAAAACTCGTCCACCATATTGGAGCCGCCATCTTCAATTTATGAATTTTGACAATAAATTCGTTACGACCGACCCCAAAAACCCCCACACATCATATTTGTATAGAATCGGACCATAATTACGGAACTCGTCCGCCATCCTGAATTTTTTATTCTCCGACCTCGAAAATCCCCACATACCAATTTTGAATAGAATCGGACCATAATCACAGAGAATCGTCCGCCATCTTGTTGCCACCATTTTGATTTTATTAATTTTGACAAAAAATGCCCGATCTTCTATCCTGAAAACCCCCACATTCCAATTTTGATTCGAATCGGACTATAACACAAATCTCGTCCACCGTTTTGGAGCCGCCAAGTTCAATTTGAGAATATTGACAATAAATTCATAACATTCGACCCCGAAAACCCCCACACACCAATTCTGTATAGAATCGGACCATAATTACAAAACTCGTCCGCCATCCTGAATTTTTCAATCTCCGACCACAAAACCCCCCACATACCAATTTTGAATCGAATCGTACCATAAACACAAATCTCATCTGCCATTTTGGAGCGGCCGTTTTATTTTTCCTCTAACAAAATTATTATAATGCATTTTCAGCGGAATTATTAACACCTGCCAAATTTCAAGATAATCGGACAACTAGAAGTGGGTCAAAATTCAGTTGCAAATTTGTTCCAAACATACTAACTTTTTAATTCACTCTCAGACTTTTGTCTGATATATTCGTGATAATCAACTATCCGTGGTAATCAACTAGTGTATTAATGGTGGCCATTAATGATCGAGACCGCTCCCTTTGTTCTCGCGTTAATAATGTTCGAGATCATTAATCGCCATTTTATTATACGAGTTGATTACAAAATGTTTCCGTCGACCTCGTTCCTGGGGTCAACGTGAAATTTTCGATATCTATTTGCTTCAACTTGGAAGAAACTTACAATATTTAGATTTTAAAATACATAAATTTGACAGCGCGAAGGTAATATGATTTGACATTTGAATAGTATTTGAATTCGTGTACGTTTAGTTGCCTATACCACAATGATTCATCAATAGAGAAATTGACCATAGGTTATTGATGGTTATTAATGGTCGACTTCGGTGTTGGTTTTGGTTTTTGGCTGCATATATCACAATTATGATTTAATAGAGAAATTGAACGTTAATAGGTGATTAACGATCGATTTCGTGTAGATTAAACAGACTCGTTAATACCAGGTCACCGAAAAAAATATTTAGATCATTCAACAAATTATTTTCAACAGTACACTTATGATCGGACTACCTATTTCAAGTGGTTGTCTCCGATGCAATTCAAAGAACCTTCTCCTATTTGAGAGAAGAATATGAAGTGTTCGAATCTATTGAAAAAAAACAAGTCCTGAATTTGAATACTTTTAATACAACAAAAACATTTTTATTACAGAGTGTGAAGTGTGCTGTTGCCTGTTTGTAGTACGATCTATCAAAGATCATTAAATCCAAAAACAGTTACTGTCAGAAATTAACTATTTGTTTGTTTGTTTATTGTATATTTGCTTTGTGCAATACTTATATACATTATATAGAAATGTCTTTTGAATCTACAATGAGTCAAAAAATTAAAAGCGATGTCTAATAAAATGATTCGTAAGGCTCAGCTAAAATCATTTTGAGGTCGGAACAATTCACACAAATAATATAACATGACTATTTATTCTTATATTTTACAACTATACTGATATAATCAATGTCCAATAGCGAGATTGGCCAAAATAATAACAATATCTTTTGAAGATAAAATAAATATAAGGTCTAACAAATTCTTTACAAATGCAATCCACGTGTTTCGATACAAAACTGAATTATACATTATGTGTTATATATACAATATGTCATTACATTAAATATTTATTAAGTACAAGAGTTTTTTCAGGGGGCAAAGGATAGGGACGCAGGATTCCCAATTTGATAGGGAGGTATTCTTTGAAATGCTATAACGCTCTAAAAGGAAGAGGTAATTCAACATTGGAAAATAGGCTAAAAAATCATTCATAAATAGTGTCCTCAATACACCTTACCATATACTCAGTTTCTACTAGTCTAGATAGGGCTTTTGATCTCAGTTAGTTGATTAATGGGAATAATCAAAATCTACATTGAAAACAAAAACGGAAAACTGAGTGCAAGCGCAATGTCACAAAATGAGTTGGGCAGGAGAAATGAATAGCCATATGTAGAGGACCCAAAACAATATGGGTTTGTATTTTTATGCTGTTATTCTTATGTACTAGTAGTGGAATGAAATATATTTTATCCCCAAACGTCATTAATTTATGACATTTATATGACATAAATATCAATGATATAGTCCTTTACTTTTAAATTTATTTGTCATAATCTCACATGTACTCTCATTTCACCCCGGCGTAATAAAAGTGGTTACTTTCACTCCACTAGAGTAAAGCCCGAAAACAATTACCCGCCAAAGCTAAAAGCTATAAATTTCGTCCAGATTAGTTCTCCAATTTTTTAAATACAATTTGTTTTGTTGTATTGCTATTGAATTTTGTCTATGATTTCATTCCACTATAACTAGATATATTTGCAAATAAATATAAATTAAGCTTCTGTCCAGAAAAATAACAGCAATAAGGACTGGGTGCATAAAGGGCCCGATAGAGAGGCCTACATGCTAATGGTTCTGTCCGCCCACATACTCTCATTCTATCTCATCATTAATATGAGATATGAATTTGTGAATTATTGGTTTGATAAAATAGATGGATATCACGTAAACATTTTATTTCCAATGGAATTAATAATATTGCCAAAATAGTATTCATCCCATAAGAATTGACAAAAATTTGTTTTCAGTTACCACAACAAATTTTGTGAAAATTCATAGAGTTTAAGATAATCATTGTTAATCCACAAGCTCAAATCTCGTGAACTTTCAATAGGTCCTCTACAAATAGCATCATTCTTGATAGTTGTGTGATTGGCCAAAGGAATATACAATGTAAATGGTCTATTTGAGGTAATATGTGAAATACGAACATGTCTGGAATACTTCTGAAGTTTCGGATTTCTCTCCAATGTGGAAATCTTCAAAACTATACTTATAATGCGGCAATCAAAATTGATACATTAATTAACATTTCCTCATTTCTCAACAGTTCGATAATTGTATTGAAAATAATAAAAAAGCTCAGGACAGAAATAGCTCCAAATCCAAATTGAAACCCAATCGTATGTATGCTCACAAAACTGCAAAAACAGGTCATTCTTTCAACACTTCGACATGCATTCAATTTGACTCTTTCAAGTTGCATAAATTGATGTCAATCCCAGTCTTGTGAAATAAGTTTCCTATATGAACAAAAATCAATTCTTGTTGATGAAAATATAAGGAATCCTAGTCCCGAAAACAAAATAGCGAATGTTGGAAGCAGCATCTCCGTTCTGAATATTCGAAGAAAAAAAATACTGCTTTGCAACAAAACCACTCCATTCTATAGCTTTGATAAATATTTTAAAAAGTTCAACTACCTGCAATATTGAATCATTTTGAATCTATGTCTGAAATCTATGAAATTTCTCCCATATTCAAGTAATGTAAAAAGTATGGAAACAATCATTCACGTCGGTAAAACCATGGCTCCTCTATTCTAGGAGGGAACCCGGTAAAAAAATGACATTGAACAATGCAATAGTGATAAAACAGGTATTGCATGGAAATTGAATTTTTTTGGAATGAATGAATGAATTGAGAACGTTTTTTCAATATAAAATACCTAAGTAATATGTTAATATATCACAGGATAGCAGTTGCGGGTTTATGCCTTACCCTTCGGTGGACTTTTTTTTTAAATAAAAAAAAGGGAGCACGATTGTACTTTATTGCTCGGAAGAGGGCAGTATTGGTAGGTATAACATAGATCGATTTGTCAAAGCGATATAAGAATCTCCCCTTTATTTCTTTTAATTTGCACAAATAACCAGAAACCCAGTCAGGGCTAATATCAAAATCATAAATATGAATTTTTACAATGAACAATTCCATTGAAAATTTCGTTTCATATATTGAAATGGATATCTCTGAAATAACAACAAACATCAATAAGAGGGTAGGTGAAAATTAAAGCCTTTCTAAATCTGAAAATCATATCCCATATTTGTACCGAGTTTATTTTCATTTCTAATTTGCAATGATAACGGTATCGGATTAGCATTTATAAAGATTCTCTAAGATCTGTGGCAAAGATATATCACTCCAAACAATATATTTATAATGTTGCCAGAAGATCGCAGTCGTCACTCAAAATGACTGAGAGCTTGTAGGAGAGAGTGTATTGCTTTTTTACAAGCTTTCATTTAGTTTCACCTGTCCCGGTGTCTGTCTGTTTGTAATCAAATCTTGCAAATTCAATTTGACCCATTTCTAGTTGCCCGATTAACGTGAAATTTGGCAGGTGTTCATATTTCCCCAAAAACAAAATGGTGGCGAACGACATTTGTGTTTATGGTCCGATTCTTCCCAAAATTGGTATGTGGGTGTTTTCGGGCTCGAAGTTTATGAATTTTTTGTAAAAAGTTATACAATCGACATGGCAGCTCCAGGATGGTGGACAAGTTTTGTGATAGTGGACTGTATTTCTATTCAAAATTGGTATATCGTGTTTTTTCGTGGTCGGAGATTATGAATTTAATCGAAGATTTTGGATTTTTTGTCAGAATTCCTAAATTGGAGATGGCGGTCGAGTTAATCTTTAGATGGTCTCCTCATTGAAGAACTAGATAGCTATGAACTTACAGGAGGAAGGCCTCATAATGACGATGCATCAACAAAAATGCATAGGTTAAGGCATACTTACTAAAAAGCGCATAATAAAATAATTAATAAAAAAAATCTTTTTAAAAGATGGATGTGCGACGTAGCTTATTTCGTGAGTTATAGATTCAATAGTTTGTCGCTTCTGTATTCGAACTGAAAACTTTGCGCGATGAGCTTTTGAATCCATAACTCACGAAATAACCTACCTCGCACATACAAAGCAATTATTTTTAACCGCATTTGAATTAAATTTTGCATTTAAAAAGTTTTTTTTTCATTAATTATTTCATTCGAACATTGTGTTCGGGTGTAATTTTGCCTTTCACTGTGCACACATTTTTTTCCTACGAACTTGTACACAACAAACAACTTCATCTCCATAGGATGTATTCTACAATACATACTGAATACTACCAAATGCTATCTCAAAGTTTTCCTTGTTTCTGTGAATAGAAATAATAAAAAAATATGGACAAGCTTTTATTGGAATGCACTGCAGAAGAAAAACATTTTTTCAGATGTGTGACGTAGAATATTGTGTGAGAAAGGAATACCAATTTTTTTATATTCAAACTGAAAACATTGCGCAACATGCTTTTAAATCTGTTACAGAATAACCTACCTCACACATCTAGAGAAATATTGTTTTCCTTTTCAGCACATTCGAATAAAAGCTTGTTTTAAAAAATTCTATAAAATTATTTTTAGTCGTGAAATCCGCCATATTGAATTATCTAATTTTTACAAAAAGTCATATTTTCTGACCCCTAAAACATATCATTTATGGATAGAATCGCTCCATAAATCAAAAAACTCTTGCGCCATTTCGAATTTCTGAATTTTGACACAAATTCATAATTCTCGACCCCAAAAATCTCCAGACACCAATGAAGAATGTCACTGGGTCTGTTAAATGACTTGAAACTTCATGACCGTGTAGCCTAAATGTTTAGAAATACACATGTTTTTGTTGCATTTCAATCAAGCGAGTAGTGTTGAAGTTACGACAATTTTAGTTTCCGTTCTATTAAAATATTTCGGGTGAGCGCGCCATGCTCGCGTGACGTCATTCCACAACACAATGTTCTCACCGTACACTCAATCATGGGTTTGCTATCGGATGTTCGACCACAATAACGTTTTTAACTTGAGTTTTTATGTGAATCAGTGTTACAATAGTGTTATAAGTATAATATTAGGTATGGATGACGGTTTTGAAAAAGGACAATCTGATATCTTGCCTGAAATAGACGGGTTGATGGTTGCCCACTATTTTTCAAATAACTCCGATTTCTTGGCCGCCGAGATGCGAGGAGTAAAAATGCAAAAGTAAGTATTACTTAATAACATTTTACTTTTTATCATAAATCTTTTGATCCCTATAAGTAAATATTTCTCATTACTAGTATCTTATAAATGTACGTCATACGTCATATTGATACTATGAACATCTTACTTGACATTTAGTTCCTGAGAAAGAAGAATGCCTACATAGTTTCATGACTTAAATTTTGTATTTTTTTAATATGTAATGTAACAAAAAATTAACATTATGTACCAGAGGTACCAGAGGTACAAAACTTTTTAAAATTTGAACCCATGAAATATTTTTTTCAAAAGTAGGTTATTATTAGGATGCACGCGACTACACCTATTGAATATCATTAAGCTAAGATGAAAAACCTCTCATATTAATTTCCTCTTTAATGTGATCGTGAATAAGTGCATTTTATGTATTTTAGGTAAATATAAAGTTACTCTACACATGCACTCCGAATATAAGGAAAAAAAATTCTTACGTGTTTTTGCCTCCTGAACACGAATCCGGAAGAAGAATACGGCAGTCTCATACCGTTCCCGAGTTGGAGAAATAAAAAAAAATTTACCTCATTTTCAAGCACCGTTTTCTCGCACAAAAATCACTCAAAATGCCTCCTTCTTCTCAACAGCATAAACAATACACCCTAAATCACTTATTTTCGGCACAATTTTGCACAAAATATCGTCGTTTTTATCGAAAAAATCTTCTTTCTTAGACAGTTTCAAATAAAAAAATGTTACACATTGACAGATGGAATTTAGTGACTTTGCCCTATTTTTCATGTTGGTAATAAATGAATCACCGCCCATAACAATTGCACACATAAATGAAGGGGAAACTATTGCTCATATTTGAATTCGAAAAGTTGGCGGGGATTCATTTATCACCAACATGAAAAATAAGGCAAAGTTACTAAATTCCATCTGTCAAAGTATGACATTTCTTCATTTGGATATGTGTAAGAAGGAGGATTTTTTCGATAGAAACGACAATATTTTGTGCAAAGTTTTGCCGAAAATAAGTAATTTAGGGTGTATTGTTGATGCTGGTAAAAAAAAGTGGCATTTTGAGTGATTTTTGTGCGAGAAAACGGTGCTTGAAAATGAGGTAATTTTCTAACTTGGGAACGGTATGAGACCGCCGCATTCTTCTTCCGGATTCGTGTTCAGGAGGCAAAAACAAGTAAGAAAATTTTTTTCCCAATATTCAGAGTACATTATATTTACCGTATTTTATTTTTTATATATTATATCCACTCACGTTTATTTTATTTTAGATCGGCTAGAAACAGCTTCGGCGACGACGCTATTGGATATGTAAAAGTTAAAAGAGATATTTGTACAGTGAAATGCCGAATCACCCCAGAACATCATGATTTGCATCCATTTATTTCGACTTTTAGGTTCGGAAGAAACAATAAAAAAGAACTTTTCGGGTGCATTAGTAGTTTTATTTAAAAACTTTGGCACAATACACGATTTTCTGGTTTCTGGATTCGACATTTTTATCAATTTTCGACGCAAACTTCATACACACAGCTCGGAAGCAGAGCACGCACTGACCGACCGTTGTACAGTGACGTCACAGCGGCCGATGACTCTGCGTCTCGCATGCCTAGCTAAACAATTAAAAATCTCGAAAACTATAAGACGTATCAAAAAAATATTTTTACCATATTTTTTTATTTCTAATAGAGTTTATTGTAAGGTAAAAATAAAAAAATGGTGATATTCTTCATTATGAATAGAATCGGACCTTGATCAGAAAACTCGTCTTTCATTTAATTCGTGAATTTTTACAGGAAATTCATAATTGCCTACCTTAAAAACCCCCACTTACCAATTTTGAATAGAATCGAATCATAATAACAGAATTCGTCAGCCATCTTGGACAAAAATTTCATAATACGTTGTCCTGCCAAATTTCACCTTTATCGGATGACTAGACGTGGGTAAAATTTCTCTCACAAATTTTGAACAGGAAAGACATACGAAAGAAGCAAGTTAAATGAAAGCTTGTTATACAAATAGACTTGAATGAGTATTTATATATCACATATTAAACATTTACTTTGTTGAACCCTGTATGAAAAGGACATTTACGCCTGAAACCTAAATCAAGATTTGTATAAGAAAATTTGGGTTTTAAAATTTTCCCAAATTTAGAAGAAAGACCAATACTTATAATAAAATTATTTGTCTTTCCTCTGTTAGACATCTAGTGTATAAAGATGTCGACATGTCAAATAAACTGTTTCAATAATCATCAATGTGTCGATTTGCGAAAGCGACCGGGTATTACCATATCATATCATTTTTTTTAATACCTACTTATCTGCCTTCACGCCTCGAGCTATTCCAAGTGAAAAACATTCCGTATTTTTTATAAACGTGGCAACCATAAACATACCTACATGTGGTAGATTGCCAGATTGTCCTTTGAATAACCCTTCGTCAGTCATTTTTTGGTATCACTTCGTCCACAAACCAGTTCTTTCAAAACACAATCCTTCCACTATCAAATTAAACAGATGACTGCATGTGTCGAGGCGCCAACGTATTCATGAAGTATGACGTCACGGCCAATGCTAGCGCGTTTTCACCCACGTGATATTATTTGATTTTCAGAGCACCTTTAATCCTTCATTTGTACGAGGTGGAATGAGAAAATATAATTTTTTGTTGAATATACGTTTCATCACAGCATCCCCTTTTGATTTTCAATATCATTTTCTTATTTGAATTTTAAGGCAAGTTCCGTATTGCTATTCCGTATTTTCGAAACTTTGCCTGGCAAAAAAGTGTTGATAGGGGATAATATTTGTTCGCACATATGAAGCTGTACAAAAATGTGAAGAGCACAACATATCGTTCGAATTCCAGCCACATGTCTCAGCCCCCAAATGTGGCTTTTTTTCGCCCATTTAAGGAGGCTTGGCGTAAGATACCTAATAACTGACTGGAAAAAAGGCCCAGGCTGAAGAGAATCGAGCATTCCAAGGACCACATTTCCGCATCTCCTCAAATGTTGGCAGCAATTACACCTAATGTTGTATCTGGTTTTCAAAAATGTGGAATTGTTCTAATAAATCCAGATGGAATATTATCAAGACTATGTTAATGAGTAGTTGAAATTGACGCAATGGATGTTTTCATGATATTCGTAAATGCTTCCATCATTTTGATGCTATCATGTTGAACGAATATACCTATAGAGTTTATATTTTTATTGAAATAATTTCGAATAATCATAACCTTACCCCATTTGGATAAGTATTGCCTTCTCTCGAAATAAGAAATGAAAAAGTGGTTCATTCATTTTAGGCTATCCTGAGGGGATATTGAATGTGGTCTTAGAGAAAGTATAGAACGTTCCATGAGTTTTTAAATAATTAATTTCTCGCCGCTCCGGATAATTTGCTATATATCACTTGGCACCTAATATTATATTGATCGACCTGAAATGTTCCACAACAAAGTATAGAAAAATCTGCAAATAATGACTCGAATCAACAAGAAACATATTCCAGACAAGTTCAAGATTGGGGATGGTGAACCTAATTTACATTCTCTTCAAAAACGCCCATCTACAAAGTGCCATTGGTAGTGGGATCCTGCGGAACTGTCAACCAGTGTCACAACGCTTGATAATCGTGAAGGATTTCTGGAGGAGTTTGATACATCGGCTGGCAGGGATAGGGTGCTGGTGCTGCCATCGTCTGGTAGGGGTTGATCTGTGTTTGAATCACTCCGCTAGGATTGTACGTCGACATCTTGTGAGCTTCAGCTTCACTATCAGATCCGCTGGAGTCCAGATGGGGTTTTTCAGAGCTGGTTTGGCTACTGTAAAAAAGAGGTTCTTGTGAGTATGCGAATAGAATCAATAATAATTGAATGAAATAAGTAATAATGACAGATGAATACATTTCGCAGCTGTGTATGAAACATACAAAGTATTTGCAAATTAGAACATTTATGTTTTTTTTTTTTTAGTTGAAGGAATAACCCTAATCTAAAGATGAAACAAATGTCTTATTGGGTACGCAGAAATGTGGTGAAAAATTCTACCAGAATATTTGTTAACCTCAGAAGTTATTAATGCTTCTTTGTTGAATATGCGAATTTCAGTTGTTTTTGCAGTATCTTCAAAATGGAGGTAGGTACCTGAGAATATCACACACTTTATTAAAGGGCATACAATTTTTGAAAACCATCTTACCCGCTTCCGGATGACCAAATTATTTGAAATTTTGCAAAAGTGTCAAGAACCGATGATAATACAATAATTTGATAGCTATGACCTGAGAAAATAATATTATCATCACTAATTCACTAATAAATAAACTTGCCCGTTTTACATTTCGCAGATGTGGTGACTTCACCAAAAGTCATGTACAAAAGACCTTATAGGTTGAGGTACGGAGAGGCTAAAGAGCCATATCGAGCCCCCCTACAAACTACTTTCAACAAAAGTTGGTAAAATCTTCTCATGTGGATGAATTAATCGATGAGTTTTCTCCCGTAGTTGGAAAGTTTAAGATCATGTTTTTCTAACAATATGGACAAAAAAATTAAAAATAAAATAAGTTTAAAAAAACTAAAAAAAGTTAATTTTTTGCTCAATGTCTTTATTTTTATTATTTTTAAATATTTAGTTCATATTGCTCCAAAAGCGTATTTTTTCAGTTCTCTTTTTTTGCTTCTACCCTAATCAAAATCAGTAGATTTTTTGTTATCTCTGTTTAATGAAGTTCTACGCCCTTAAAAATAAATTAAAAAAATATATATGAAGTGAAAATTTGCAATAAAAGTCATCTATCTTTCCGATAACGATCAACGCTGAATTTTTTTTTAGCGCGCTGAATTTACCGGATTTGTATTTTTCAACTGGTAGCGAGTAATATAATAAAATAGAAAGAAGTTTTTATTATACTGGGTTATAACGAAATAGTTGATTTCACCTTTTCGCCTTTGGTGATGTTATAAAATACGTGACCTCATAGAAACATTCCTAAAGTAAGTAAATTGTAATTGATAGTTTTTCAATATCCTTAGCAACACAATTCATCACGCCTTCCTATAGAAAAAGTGGATAAATATCAGCATTGAATTGGAAAATGCTCATAATATACAATTGTGGATTGTTCTATATATCGTTGTCAGCGATATATGGAAACTATGAGAGCTTGTTCAACATTATTCGTTCAATTTGTGCATACTTCTAACAATTTCAATTTGATTAGAATAATTATTTTCAATTCATGTCATGAAGGATCTAAAACTACAACAAACGGGAGTAACAGAAAACTGATTCACTTTGATAGCATAGCTGCAGAATGAAAAAAGTAATAGTGCTAAAAAAAGTATTTGCCATGCCTTCCAGATCATCTGAATTTGTTTGCCAAATTTTTATCAGTATTTCTTAATTCTATAAAACAATACATGCGCTTTCCAGTTTTTTTTCAATATCATGTATATTGCGGCTCAACGGAGCATTTAATAGAAATATAAACCATTTCTATAGGAAAGTTCATCCTCTTGAAAAAATGGTCTCATTATATTTTAAGCTACCCACCTCCATTTCAGAGATATAAGATCAATAATTTGTCAATAACTTTCTGAAGTTGGGAAATATTTGGATATACTTTTTTCTGTAACGCCAATATGACATTTCCTAATTGGTGGGAGTTACAGGTAATTTGTTGAACAATATAATCTTTCCATGTTGACAATATGCGGGTATATTGAGGTGGAATTCAATACATAGACGAGTTGAACTGGATATCTAGTTTTTTATAATGTTTCTATAAATTGTGATGTTTCCAATGGAACAATATATCTCTTCGATAGGCTAAAATATAATAATATCGTTAATTTATTCCAATGAGTGCATTCCCTGTGAAAATAATATATTTGCCGTTAAACTGTTAGTTAATTTTGATCCCATTATTCTTATCATTTACACATATGTACTCGAATATTTTTTCCGTGGAATATAGTTTTGCAGAAAAAATATCATTTTCAAATAGAGAGTTGCATGAGTATAACAAAGGAAGAAAATATCTCTCTGTATCGCAAAAAATTACCGTCCAACTATGAGTTTTTTTGTGTACCTTTGTCTCTCCCAGCAATGTCATCCCGTCAAATGGATCGCACACTAATATATTGAAATATTTGAAAGCATGGGGCTGGAGTTTCACTTATCCATTCTGAAGCAATAGCTCATAGGTTGATATATTCAAGAGATTGTTGAAATCTGGAAGATGGTGCTTTTATCTTCATACGTTTGTTGTTCATATACTGATATTCCAGATTTCCATATAGTGAGTGACCAGATATATCGAAATTGCAAATAATTATTAAACGAAGCATATTTATAATGTTTACCAGTGGAAATATTCAGTTATTGAATAGTTATTTGATAACCAGTTATGAAAAGACTAATTTTGTTCAAGAGGAACGTTTGTTAAAACGAACGAACGAAGTGAGCAAGTATTGCAAATTACACGAGTGGAATAAAATTAGTCATTTCAACCCCCGAAAAATCAGAGGGGTGTTATAAGTTCAACGTGTTCATCGTAGCTTGCAAACGGATTAACCAATTTTGATTTAGTTTTCTTGTTCGAAAGATGTCTTCTTAGCTATGATTCAAGAAAATCTGTTCAGCCGTTTGAAGATCATTAGCCCTTTTCTAGTTGATGAAGGGATGTGAGCAACTTCCACAGGTCTGATCGATTCGAAATTTGGTATCCTGTGACTTCAATGGTATCACAAGAACATGGTAACCTTGACCTGAAGCTGCAGCATCACCTTAAATCTGCAGGATACATAACTCCTCACCGATTAACAGCAGAGGTATCGTGTTTGGGCTTATTGGAATGGCCTCAATGAATTAGTTATAGATAGATAGTGATCAGAGTCTGATCATGGAGCAGGAAAGATGAATCAGGATGGATTGGTGAGGTATTCTAAGCTACTCGTTCAATCGATATGAAATTTTGGTATACGATATAGTACCGTTTGTGGCAAATTAGTGTATGAATGTGTGAAGTGAATGAAAAATGAATGAGTGAATAGGATTGTGAGTGAATAAACACGATTTGATATGGTACATGGAAAAAAAGGATTTACTAATTCAACCAAATTTATTTGGTCACTCTTATTGGTTTGACCCGACTAAATAAAATTCCTCCCAAAACACACGTGTATTCGATTGATGGAGTCATTATATTTCAGTGGCAAAATGGATTTCTCGATGCAATGCTAACATTTCTTTGATTTGAATATATGTTCATCTATTGAAACAATCTTCAACTCAAATTGAATGAACCTTTGTTTCAACACAAATATAATATTTATTTGAATCAATCAACGGAAATGGATTGTATAATGTTAGAATTATATGCGTTAGATGGCGAAACTTTTGCACAATTGATCCCGTCCTAGATAATGTTACCGAGTCTGCTGATTTGATCAAAAACCAACCATTTTGAGATTATATTTTGTCGTGCATATACGACAATTTTATTTATTTTATTGAAATAAATTTTATTTGATTCAAAAACTTGTTTTTTTCTATGTGCGGTGCTAAATATAATAAGTGGAGTACGGAGGTGATTAAATGGGATTAAGTGAATGAAGGATTACGATTTGGTATGATACAGTAGGGTGTTGAATACAGTATGGTATGGATGGTGTAGTACGGTATAGACTACGAGAACAAAGCAATGGTATGATAGTGTTCAATGCATTTTAATCACTAATAGAAGCTTCTAGTGAGAATTGCAAAGTATTTCAAATGTAAAAATATTTTTAAATAATAAAGTACGACACTTGTAAACTCAAAACCGCACGTGCGATATTGCATTGCCAAAATCTTGCAACTGTAATAATATTTATGAAAATACAACTATTGTTTTCGGCGAAGCAAGATCTCGTGCCGCAATTTAGTGTTGCGTCCCGGAAAGTATTTGTGGGAATGTGGGGATAGAGTGTCGATTGGAGCGTGTCTTCTAGTAATATATAAAGTTCAAATAGCATGAAATGAAACTTAAATAAAAAATTCAAAAAACCCTCGACACAAAAAAAAACTTCTCAAAAGTAAAAAAATCATATGTATTGGCCGTTTAAGTGTAATATAACTAGTAATATTTTGATCCAAGCGACGTCGCGTGGGGGGACTGCTAAGTTAATAAAGTTAAAACAGAATACAACAAAACATTATAAAATATGAAATTCAAATACAAGTGAGCTACCTAGGCAACGTAGGGAAATATCAAAACAACAATATCAAATCGAGTCTAAGTCCCAATTAATTTACTCCGAAAAATTCCAAAAATAGACACAACCGTCAACGACGTCTGCCCTCACGCGTCTGCCCATTCAGTTGTTAACTGGATGTTGATTTTAATTGTTTTCAGAATACTTAGGACGCCTCTGTGTCTCAATAATATGTCATCACCCTAATATTGTTATCCTTGGCCAATGGTCTATTTTAAGTTTGGTATGTGTTTGTTTTTCCTACTTTCCATATTCCATTTCTCGACAAAAGCATATTAAACATATTCATATCTTGAAATACCAATACCAATCTCAAATTGAATCCTTTGGTGTATACATGTATTATAAACATTTCATTCGGTAGATAAGTAACCGTAAAAGACTTTTTTTTGCAATGCCTCATATTGTATTTTTGCGGAAAAACCTCAGTGTATTTGTGATTTGAAGGTGCCTTTTAGATGAAAGCTTTCCAATAGGAAGAAAAGTTTTGTTTACTCAGTTTGCTAACATTAGACCAGCGGTGGTTGATGAAGTATTTGATGCACAGGTCCGAACTTCAGTAAATTCTTTAGTTGTGAGATATATTGGCAACTGTTTGGGGTGAAAAAATATATTTTATGCTATTTGAGAGAATTTCATTCTAAATAGGTGAGTTATATATATATATATATATATATATATATATATATATATATATATATATATATAAGTTCAATATTCACATTAAAGGAAAAATATAAGAAAATGTGTTTTTTGTGGATAGCCATAATTGTTTCCATTGTCAGTTCATGATAATGATGTGGAAGCCACCACTCAAAAAACTGACTAAATTTAAATAATATGCAAAAGGTAGTAAATTATAGCAAACCAATCAGGTGGTAACGAATGTTCAAAGTCACAACTGAATATCAAGTTTTGAAAATGTTTTTCAGACATTCACAAAAAATAACTTCATTTTAATCGTGGATTTTTCAATTCACAGAAAAATCTTTCTATCAATATTCAATTGAGAATGTTTCCCTTTTCAACATGGATACCCCACAAGAGGTTATCTTGACGATGGAAGATAGTGACTAAAGTTTATCTTTCAGTCGCAGATGATTCCACATCTGATTTTATAAATCCTGTTTATTTTAAAAAAACCCCATGACAGGTTTTAATGTCAGAAAACACTAATTTCAAAGTGTCTCTCCAAAAGAAATGATTCTAACTTTTTCCATCTTTGCAAAGTGGGATTGCTTCTTGAAAATGTCTTTCCCATTTCTTCCGGTCTTCCTGATGATCGTGGAAGCGTGAAATAGATTTTCGTCGACAAAAATGTATTGGAGACCTAGTGAATGCGATGTATCTCCTGCGTCAATGTTACGAATGATTTCTGGTGAGTACTTTCTTTTGGAAAACATTCTTCTTTGCCTCATTCATCTTTATGAGTTCTCAATTGAGACTGGAATAGAAAATCAAATAACTATCTGAATAAAAATGCAAATTTTCAATTTCAGATTTTTTCTTTCGAGTTAGGGCCTTTTCAGAATATCTATCAGATGTAGTTCAATGTCCAGCGTGCTTTTAGCCGGGGAAGTAGTTGTTTTCCGTTAGACATTCACAAAAAATAACTTCATTTTAATCGTGGATTTTTCAATTCACAGAAAAATCTTTCTTTCAATATTCTATTGAGAATAATTCCCTTTTCAACATGAATACCCCACAAGAGGTTATCTTGACGATGGAAGATAGTGACTAGAGTTTATCTTTCAGTCGCAGATGATTCCACATCTGCTTTTATGAATATCCTGTTTATATTTTCAACAAATCAATCTATCATACCCCATGACAGGTTTTAATATCAGAAAACACTAATTTCAAAGTGTCTCTCCAAAAGAAATGATTCTTACTTTTTCCATCTTTGCAAAGTGAGATTGCTTCTTGAAAATGTCTTTCCCATTTCTTCCTGTCTTCCTGATGATCGTGGAAGCGTGAAATAGATTTTCGTCGACAAAAATGTATTGAAGACCTAGTGAATGCGATGTCTCTCCTGCGTCAATGTTACGAATGATTTCTGGTGAGTACTCTCTTTTGGAAAACATTCTTCTTTGGCTCATTCATCTTTATGAGTTGTCAATTAAGACTGGAATAGAAAATCTAATAACTATCTGAATAAAAATGCAAATTTTCAATTTCAGATTTTTTCTTTTGAGTTAGGGCCTTTTCAGAATATCTATCAGATGTAGTTCAATGTCCAGCGTGGCTTCAGCCGGGGAAGTAATTGTTTTCTGTTAGACATTCACCAAAAATAACTTCATTTCAATCGTGGATTTTTCAATTCACAGAAAAATCTTTCTATCAATATCCAATTGAGAATGTTTCCCTTTTCAGATTTTTACTTTTACTATATCCTTCAACAATGAAAAAACAACCCAAAAAAGTACCCGGATTCGATTTGATTACTGGTGATATAGAGAAGATATGGTCAGTTTCAGTCAATTTGCTAGGTAAGCTCCAGATTGATTCATCCTACATGCTGGAAAGTTGCTGAAGTAATCATGCTGCCAAAGCCCGATAAACAACCTAACTATGTGAAATCATATTCACCGATTTCTCTCCTGACAATAATCTTGAAACTTTTTGAGAAATTATTGCTCACAAGGCTGCAACCAGTAATGAAAATAGTGAATTAATACCAGATTTTGGATTTGGATTCAGGCAAGAGCACTATATAGGTGCATAGAGTTAATATCATTGAACGTGCCCTAGAGGAAAAACTGTTCTATAGTCTTCCTAGACGTTGCGCAAGCCTTGGACAAAGTAAGGCATGAAGGCTTGATTTTTTAAACTCAACAAAATGCTACCAGAACAAAACGTCGATATTCGAGTATCATACATATCTTACAAATTTGTCCCATTCTGTATTTACTGGATAACTGCGATCTACCAGCAATAGAGTAGATAGATAGATAGATAGATTTATTTGAAGCTTTCAATTTAAACAGTTGAAAACTCAAGTCGGACAATAATATACAATATAAAAAATATAAAAAATACAAAAGTCACTTATAACTAGAAATCCTTCCTAGTAAAAGTAATAACATGTATTGAAAAAAATATTAATATATAAATATATCACAGTCATAGGTGTAAGATAGATTGAAAATTTTATTCAGCTGTAGTAAAATTATTTCTCCATGAACTCTTGTAATGAATATGGCTCGATGTCACACAACAGATCATAAACATGTTTTTTTTAAATTTGTCTTGAGCGAGCTTCTTTAATGATTAACGGTTAATTGTTATAGAATTTAATGGATGCATAATGTGGCCCTTTCTCTGTATTTGTCAGTCTATGCTTGGGAACAATAAAATTGGATTTCTGCCTGGTAGAATACTCATGTCTGAATCTGTCTTCTTCAAAATTTGCTTCATTATCGTACACAAAAAGTACACAAACATATATATAAATGGCATAAACGGTAAGCATTTTGATACATCTGAAAGTATTACGACAAGAATCTGTATATTTCATATTCAACATAGTCTTCAATATCCGTCTTTGCATGATAAAAATTCGTTCTAGTTGTGTACTCCCTCCCCATACTAATATTCCATATTTTAGAAAGGGATAAACATTCCCATAATATGCCGTTTTCAGTGCATCTAATTTTAAGTGACTTTTCAAAATTCTAATTGCATAACATTTACTTGCAAGTTTTTTTGCGAGATTTTCAATATGTATTCCATAGTTTAATTTGTCATCTATATAGATTCCTAACAGTTTTGTACTGGTTGAAAAAGATATACTATCGTTTTCGAGCTGAATATTCTCCAAAGACTCGTTCATCCAACGAACAGCGAGGCTTTGGAACTCATTGCCTAGGGAGGTGTTCCCCGAGGCATACAACCTCCAGAAATTTAAGAAGAACACCAACTCCTACCTTCTTTCCCTTGGTTCCCACGATGTTCTCTGAACATTACAGGATATCCCTTTTCGTGGGAACCAGAACATTAAAAAAAAAAAATATACTATCGTTTTCGAGCTGAATATTCTCCGGGAAGGTGATATTATTGTGGACAGTTTTAAAAATTCTGTCTGTTTTAGCGGTGTTTAATTATTACATGTTAGTACTAAAATATGTTGAAACTTTAGAAAAGTTGTTTAAAATTGAGTTCTCCAGAGTAAGGTGTCTGTTAATGGGTATAATGACATTGGCATCATCTGCATAACTCACGACTGTAGTACTTGATTGTTTGAAAATATCTGGGAAATCATTTATATATATATATATATATATATATATATATATATATATATATATAATGAAAAGTAAAGGACCTAGCACACTTCCCTGAGGTACGCCTTTTTCTATTTCAGTAAAGTTCGAGAAGGACTCAGTATTTTGTTTCCTAATACATACTTTTTGTTTTCTGTTAGTTAGGTAAGATTTTAAGAGATCCAAGGCATTTCCTCTGATTACATAATTGAAAAGCTTTCGAAGTAAAATGGAGTGGTCAACACAGTCAAACGCCTTACTAAGGTCGAGGAAAATACCACATGCACACGAGTCTTGTTCAATTGAGTGTTGAATTTCGTTTATAAACTTGAACAAAGCCGTTTCTGTACTTTTTCCTTTGATAAATCCATGCTGGAAATCATTTTCCAAACGGGGTGCGTTAAAGAGTATATGTTGTTGACTGTTGTTGCCTCATTTGCTGATAATATTGTCTATGCTGTAGAGTATGATCGAGAAAAATCTGCTAGAAAATTACAGAACAAGCCAAGCAGTAGTAGATTGGATCAGACCATGGAAAATCAAGCTGAACCAACTCAAATCTATCATGTCTCAATGGTAACTAAAAAAAAAAATCTATTTTGTTATAAAATTCCCCGGAATGCAATGGAAACCTTTATTGTATGCATATATAAAAGCATACAAACATTAAGAAGTGTGTGTTTCCTAAGAAATAACTATGTATCCATGAACTAAGATAAAAAAAATGCCACTGAAGTTAGTATCAATTCTGTTATCATCTATCCCAGGCCATATTTATATATAATCAACATTGTAGTGTGTTGAACGGCTTATGTTTTATATTATTTTTATTCAAATTTCGTGTTGTGAGTTCAAAAATATCTAGTGGACATAAATATTACTCTACGTGCGGGAATTAACTTTGTGTGGGTTTCTTTCTTTTTTCTGCAAATTCACTTTTATTCCCAGAAATTAATCATGTTCAATTCGGAAATGAATCAAATTAATTTTACCCTCACTCTTATTATAAATCTTCCATTTGCAATGAATCTCTCCACAGTGATCTGAAAATATTTTCCTAGTAGACAATCCAACTCTGTCTGTGGCAGTGGCCTGCTATGACGGGGGAGGATGTTTGAACAGACTTCGTTGTTTTGGTGAAACCCGATACCGCCGTTTCCACAGAGCGTTTTCCCCTCTCTCATCCCCACGGCCTACCGCGATGCCAAGCCCTACAAACTGCTGTTTGTTGGTAAAACAATGCGGGGCTTCTGAATTCTCGGATCCGCTTTGTTGCAATATATCGAGAGATTCGAAAAGCACGTACATGATAATATTTTCTTGATAAAAATAAAAATAATACCAAAAACAACAATCGTACAACATTGATTTTTGTAGATTTTATAATGTGCCAAAATAGATCCTGAAGCAGAATCAATGAAAAAAAAAAATACTTGGGGTATGCAATGATTTCAACTCATTTGATTTTGTTATAGTTATTGAAATCATATTTCGATGTAGACTAACGTGAAGATAAGAAATGAATATTCTGAACATCATATGAATGAATACGAATACTATGTGGATGGCGAAAATACAATTACTTGTACGAATATGTTTTATTATTCCCATATGAAGCCAGTTTAAGTTGATAGGAGAATTTCTCTGGGAAAAAATTGATATGGATTTTGTGACCCAGTTTTTCAATTTATTTCAATAATTAATTCAGTCAATGTCGAAACGAAAGCCGCGATTTATCTCAATTCAACTCAACTTTTCGGTTTCTGTTCAACCATTATCGGGGGTGAGAACATACACTCATAACTTCCAGGAACAAGAACACTCCAAAGGAATTGAAATATAAATTTAAAATAATATATCCCTTGTAGTTTTTTACTTAATTTATTATTTTATTAATGTTACTATCCTGCCTCACTACCTACTCATAATTATCGTTAGATATTCAAACTGAAGTCGACTTCTTTACCCGAATTTCATTCGACTCTTTTATCTCCAACTAAATTATAACAGAAATATTGGTATTATTCTCCGCGAACTATCTAAAGCTTTTGACAACTTTCACAAGTTTTTATTTTGGGGCCAACTGTTGTTTATAATCTACATTAAGGATATATCTTCGTTCAGGTCCCCATATGAAAATCTCATATTTGCAGATGATGACAAATTAATGTTGAATTTATCATTGATATAATTCCCTAAATATCCTATCTGATGAAATTGAAGAAAAAACTGAACATCGGTTCATAGCTGATAAACTCAAATTGAAGAACAACAAATCACAAAATTCGATAGGCTTCATTCTGGTCGAGAATCTGAATTGGACACGTAACATCAGGAACTGAACATTAAATTGCTCCCTTTTCAGTATGCGATTACTTAGGTTTTGAACGAATATTACTACTTTCAGATCAGTAAATTTTTCATTATTCCAATCAGAATTTAATTATGGAATTGTACTCTGGGGCGACTGATCTGTAGCTTCTAGTATTCTTCGGTAGCAGAAGATGCTATAAGAATTAAGAGTAATGCAATATATAGAAACCTGCAAGCCACTTTTTTGTATTTGAAAATCATGACTTTTCCTTTACTGTATGTATGGATCAGTTCAATCAAAATTTATAAAAACTTCCCACATTAATTATCGTGGATTTTTCAATTCACAGAAAAATATTTTTATCAATATCCAATTGAGAATGTTTCCCTTTCCCACATTGATTACACAAACATATATTCACTAGTATAACACAGTAGGGCTCACTCTTATTTATAACCTAGATTATTGATCTATGTTGTCCTCATTCGCACATGATACAACATTTATTTATGTTGAGAGGGAAACATTATCAGTTGAATATTGAATATAAATATTTTTGTAAAAATTGAAAAAAATCAACGATAAAAATTAAGTTATTTTATGTGAATATCCAACAGAAAATAACTACCCCTGCTGAAGCCACGCTGGACATTGAACTACATCTGATAGATATTTAGAAAGAACCCTAACGAAAAAAAAAAATCTGATAGTACAAATTGGAATTTCCACTTATAATTGTACGAGAGGTTTGTATTTTATCAGGTGAATTTGGGTTGTTTAATGAGAAACTGTTGCCTAGCAATTAGACGAGAATAATTGTCAACTATTAAAAACACGACAACGAAAGTGGAGCGTTTTTAGGTTGACAGTTTTTCGAGTCAAATTGCTAAAGGAAACAGTTTAGAATTTGAACAACACAAATTTACCTGATATAAATACAAACATCGAGTGTAATTCGGCAGGACAATTTAATGAATAAGAAATAATTGATAAACAAATGAATAAGTGAAAAAATCACTAGTGCATTTGTCGCTGTAAAAGTTGCAGCTAACTTTTGCCGCTGTCAAACTGACAATTGCACTGTGGCATATGCGATTTTTTATACATGAGTTGAATTGTCATTCAAATTGTTATTTGATTTTCTATCAACGAGAATGTTTGACTTTTCAACATGAATACCCCCCCCCCAGAAGGTTACCTTGAACGATGGAAGATAGTGACTAAAGTTTATCTTTGAGTCGCAGATGATTCCACGTGTGAATTTATGAACATCCTGTTCATATTTTCAAAAAAAATAATCTTCAATAACCCATGACAGGTTGTAAATGTCAAAAAACAATGATTTCAAAGTGCCACTCCGAAAGAAATATTCCTAATATTTTTCCATCGTTGCAAAGTGAGATTGCTTCTAGAAAATGTGTTTTCCAATGCTTCGGGCTTCCTGGTGAGGGTGGAAGCGTGAAATAGATTCACGTCGACAAAAATTTAATTAATGCGATGCCAGTCGTGCAATAATGTTACAAATTATTTTTGGTAAGTTGTCCTTTTTGGAAAACATTATTCTTTGTCTCATTGATCTATATGAGATCTTAATTAGTACTGGAATAGAAAACCAAATAAGAATCTGAATGAAAATGCAAATTTTGACTTTAAGTATTTTCTATTGAGTTAGGGTCCTTCCAAAATATTAGATGTAGTTCAATATCCAGCGTGGCTTAAGCCGGGGGAAGTAGTTGTTTTCTGGTGGATATTCACAAAACATAAATTTTAGCGTGGATTTTTCAATTTTCAGAAAAGACACCCATTCTAGATGGTAGAAATGTGAAGCTTCATTCTGGATGAGATGACACAACATCAATTCATCATTAATATCATCCCCTCGAATCTGATGAAATTGAAGAAAAAACTTTCCACATTAATTACACAATCAGATGATCACTGGTGTAACACCGGAGGAGTAAATGGAATGAAAGTACCCATATAGGCACAATAAATCCCAAACTAATTCTTTAAACTTTAACCTATATAATGGGCACCGGTGTCTGGTCAGGTTGACGATAGTCTTATCGATATCTGAGCCAAGCAGCGTCGGGCACGTTTAGTACTTGAATAGGAGGCCACCTGACAAGGAAGGTGTCCGTTAAAATGCCCTAACAACTGTAGCGTAGTATCATATTCACAGCTGCAGGCGTCCTACCAAGGAGTACGAGATAAGACGATAGATATGCCGTCCCTCGGAGGGGCCGTTAAGATGGCGGCCCCAAGTTCATAGATGTTGAGCTCGTTAAAGAACCCTACCTCTGAGACAACAGAGGATTCGTCAAACAATTTCCGGTTGGGGGAAGTGTGCTCACCGATGTTGGTGTTTAGCCATGGTCGCAGAAATAGGCCGACGTTAAATAAAGCAATTAAAAAAACTATATAATGTTCTTCTTTTCTATTTTTTGAGGATCATGTAGAATGTGTACCTACTTATACTCACTGAATCATGAATTGTATTTTGTTTATATTCAGAATCATGTGAGTTATGTTTCCATAAATGGATGAAATTACTATATTAATGTAATATTTTATTTGTTTATACATACACTACGTTTTTATTTCACTTCTTTGTAACTTGTCAGAAATGTATTTTGCATACATATCATGAACAAATGAATATATCTCACTAAATAACTTTTATAGGGGAACAACATATCCTGGCTTATCCTAGTTTTCTGTCCCAAAAAGGAATATTTTTTTATAGGTAGATAATATTCGTTTGATTTGGGAAAATATTCTGCTAGTTTAATTATTTTCAGGTTCTGGAGGAATATAATACATGAATTTTTCAAATAAATATTTGAAGATACGACACATTTCACTACAAAATGAAGTTAATTTTGAAAACATTTCAATATATTTTTTCATATTAACTATCATTATTCTAGCAAAAATAAATTAAAACTTAACTGAATCCGCACATACCGTCTTGCGCTACGGAAATTTTTCCAATTGATGTCGTTTACACTAGGTATCGCATATTATTGATTGAAATGAGATAACTTATAGTTCATATGGCCATTTTTATGGCCGTTTCTTAATAAAGAAATCAACTTTTCTTATTTCTACGAGTCTTATTGGCAATTATTTTTGTTGTCTTTCTATCTTTCCCATAATTTCCATTGACGATGATAATGTGTATGTACTTCCTGCTGTTCGTTTTGGTGAACTTTCAGTGGTTTTTAGGTTTTACATATATAACTTTTGCTACACCACCAGAGAATATCAATAATGCATTTTTGTGTGATGTTATATCAGTATTTGTCTTAATCATTCCGTTCTTCGAAATGTTGACTATTTATTTATTCAACTATTGTTAAAAAAAATTAATTGATGCTACCTATACTTGAACCTACGACCCATCACACTGCTATGTAACTTTGCGAAGGGCTTTGAGATATGCATATATAATAGAATTTCTCCTAAGGTAAAAAATATAATAACTTCTGAGCAACATGACTTTATCGCAAAAAGATCCACTATTACCAATCTAATGAAATTTACACAAACTATAAGTTGCGACTTAGAAAATCAGCTCCAGGTGGAAACAATATATACAGATTTTTCAAAGGCCTTCGACAAGTTGAACCACACTAAACTAATTTATAAACTCAATGAAATTGGTTTTGATTCAAGCCTACTAAAATCATTTCATTCTTATCTTACGGATCGATCTCAATTTGTTGAATATAGGGGACACGAATCTGAGGAATACAATGCTACCAGTGGCGCACCACAGGGAAGCAACCTGGCTCCTCTAGTGTTCTCCCTCTTCATCAATGACATAGGAATGAGTATGGATAGTGAAATTCTATTATTTGCCGATGACTTGAAAATGTTTCGTGTTATAGAGTCACCTAACGGCAGTCGAATACTACAAAACGATTTGGATAAATTAGCCATATGGTGCCTTTCAAACAAATTGCCACTCAATTTAAGTAAATGTAAATATTCCACCTTTTCCAACAAACACATCACTCTTGATCACAATTATACAATGAATAATCATTTACTAGAAAACACCGATAATCGCAAAGACTTGGGAGTATACTTTGATACCAAACTTTCATTTGCATTCCACAGAAAAGTGTATCTGCTGCGAAAATAATCTCAAGGCTTATATTAAGAAACTGTAAAGACTTCAAAAACATGGAAAGTTTCATCACTCTCTCCAATTCACTTGTCAGATCCCGCTTAGAGTATTAGGCCAACCAATAGAGAGAAAATAGAGGCTATTTTCACACTTAATTAAATAAAGACGCCAACTGCCTATAGCTCCTTTTAAAGGATGGTACGTAGATGAAAACCCTGGTGTCGGCCCCAGCAAAATCGCTTTGTGGAATTTTTTTAACAACAACTAGTGTCGAAAATGACCACTTTTTTGGTTTTTCACAAATATCTTAAGAAGTATTGAAGGAGTCTTTTCTTTCACATTCGAAGGAACTTTTGTAGAGAATTCGGGTTTTTGTGCGACCAGATCGGTACATTTTCCATTAAGAAAATTCGGGAAAACCTCTAAAAAGAGATCATTTTAAAAAAAAATCATAATTATTATAAATTTGAAGCTGATAAAAATATGTAGTTCAACTGTGCGCAAGATGGTTTCTGTCCGATATGTAGTTTTTGCAAAATCGCGTTATAAACAATTTAAGGGCTTATCTTGCAAAATGCGCCGATTTGAGGGAAATTTTCGTATTCAAATTCTACGAACGGCATCTGGAAGTGGAGATCAGTATCTACAATTTGTATATTTTGGATTTTCATCTGAGTGATGGGAAATATGTTGAAAATGTCACTGAAAGTTGCTCCAAACGTTCGATACACTCTCCTCTGCTGGCTCGTTCGCCCACTACCGCTACTCGACTCCGCCTCGACCGCACTTTCAAGCGTTTGGAGCGACTTTCAGTGACATTTTCAACACATTTTCCACCTCTCAGGTAAAAATCCAAAATAAAAAATTGTAGATATTGATCTCTACTTCCAGATGCCGTTTACAGAATTTCCCTTAAATCGGCGCATTTTGCAAGATAAGCTTTATAACGCGATTGTGCAAAAACCAAACATCGAACAGAAACCACCTTGCGCACAGTTGAACTACATATAATTATTCATCGTTTTCCGCCAGCTTCAAATTTATAAAAATTATTAATTAAAAAAAAATGATCTCTTTTTAGAGGACGCACGAATTTCAAATTCTCTACAAAAGTTTCATAGAATGTGAAACGATTCTTCCAATACTTTTTAAGATATTTGTAAAAAACCAAAAAAGTGGTAATTTTTTACACAATTTGTTGTTAAAAAAACTCCACAAAGCGATTTTGTTGTGGCCGACAACGTGGTTTTCATCTACGAACTATCCTAAGTGGGGAAAAACCTCTATTGGTTGGCCTATATGGCTGTTTTGTCTGGGTCACCTATATACACTACACACATTCAATCTCTCGAATCCGTCCAACGACAGTTCAAGAAATACGCCATTTACAAACTTGATGATGTCTGCCCCAGTCAGGAAATAGATAATAATATATTATTAAAGCGTTAATATTTTCTTTCTCTCGAGGACAGAAGAACATATTGAGCTTGCATATCCATTTACAAACTGGCAAACAGTCTCGTCAGCCCACCCAAACTACTATCTCAACTAGACTTTCATGTACCAAGAATCAATAATGGAAATGAACAATGTTTTTATTTACTAACACCAAGAACAAATATATTATTGAAATGTCCTTTATCTCCAATGCGTAATAAACTCAATCAATTCTGCCAGAGAGTTGACATATATTCAAAACCATTACACATTTTCAAAAAAGAAATCAGAAACATCATGTTTGCGAAGCAACAATAACTATATATTATACTAAAAATCAAATACTTATTCGAAACTCGGTGGCTTTGTTGTTATTCTTTGTTTTTTTTCCTCGCTCATTTCTTTTTTTTTTCTCTAGGAATGTTCCATGAATGTATGATTACTATTATTATTATTATTATTATTATGTATATATAAATATTTATATATAATATATAAACTTCACACTTTCATCCCAAAATTGTATACCGTGTCCTGTAATTGGGCCTAGCACCTGTTTGGACAATAAATGTATTTTTTATGAAAATCTATATTAAACAAAATACACTCACTTAAAAAATGATTTTCATCGAACTGGGTTTTGAAAACTATAACACGTGTCGTGATTTTGTAAAACAAGTTTAGTGAAAAGATTGCATTTTGTTTGATTTATTGTTAATCCGTTTTATTTTTCCAGATAAATTAGGGAACATACGGTATAACCATTTGACATGTGTAGGTGTTGTTGTATTTGTGTTGGTTATGTCGTTGGGTTCAGGCATCATAATTATTTTATATTTCAACGTGTTTTCACAAATGGATACAGTTACTAATTGTCAATAGGAATACATTTCAAGAAATTGTTCATCATAAAACAACGCATACTATTTTGGCTCTGCCATGAACATATTTCATTCTTCCTTTTTTTTATCTAAGGTTTCTAAAAGGAAAGTTGATCATCAACAACACACCTTTGGATCAATCTGGTGAAGGTTATAGATTATTAGAGTTTTATCGATTGAACGGTCTGTAAATGGGACTTTCTTCTTGTTTCTTTATTTATGAACTCGGGACTGCCATCTCAACGTTGCTTCCGAAGGACGGCATATCTAAAGCCATACTCGTGCTCATTGATATGATGCCTGCTGCTGTGAATATGCTCCTACACTGCAGTTATTCGGGGCTATTGGTCACCCAACCAAGTACTGCCCGTGCCTAGCCTTGCTGCTACAGCTATCGACAAGACTCTCGTCAACCTGACCAGCCAACCGGGTTCCCTAAATGAGATTTAGATATCGACATTTATTGGGATGTATTCATCATCATTCAGCAGCTGAGAGCAAATTATTTTGAGGAACATATAGCTATTGCTCAATTAATTTGAGCAAAAATATTATCCTAAACATCTTTAATCAATTTTCATATAATGGTTTCCTTCCTCAATGATCAGTAAAATCAAATCCATATTTTTAAAATTGAATTTTTAGACATCACTGTTCGTTTCTAACGTGCGGTTGCTTACGTTCATTTGAAAAAACTTCGGTAGCAACACCAAAAAAAATCGCCCTGCTTCCTCATTACGGCAAAGTAACAGTTCTGCTGTGTGTGCTGCTGTCGGCGTTCGCGAGTATTAAATTACTCGTTCGAAGGAGGCAGCCCGCAGGTGAAACTCGATATGTGAGCGGGTACGTTCTTCGTGTTCACCGCCATCAAGAGATGCACCCCCAAGAAGTAGACATTTTGGCTGGGCCGGTGTGGTGGTCTCGGGCGACTACACATAATGAGGCAAAGGGCTGTTGGGATCACTCAACCCTGTACAGGGCATTTCAGGAAAGCTTACCGATCTTTGGGATGGGTCTAATAAACAATAGTTTTCAATAATATTTCTGAAATGTTTATGAAATTAGTGAAAACAAAATTATATGTTGAAAATTGGCTCCTGTGCATTATTTGTGTCACGTAGCTACAGGTCGACAATTCTAGCTTGGCCGTTGGAGTTTGGATGCGCAGTAGCATAAGGCTCGAGAGCTCAGTTTAAGCGGTGCATTCTGTTCACATCCCCTTCATACAGACCGGAGAGAAAATTTAAAATTTGCGATATATTGTGCGTTTTTTTAAGTTTTTAATTTTAAAATACCGTTTTTCTACGACAACCTCGATAAATGTTCATTTTATAACCGTAACTTCAATCATAAACGAGCACATTTTGTACAGAATTTCATTTTTGCATCGGTTGCTAGGCAAGTTGCTAAGCAACAAATGCGAAATGGATTATTTCGTGTTAGGTCTAGGTTCACTCTAAAATCACGACGACTAGGGCTTGTCAAATTATGACGTCCAGCGACAAATTGATGAAATGTCAGCAGATCGTTTCTATCAAAGTTTTAGTAGGTAACGAGTAATTTCATAGTTGTTTTCAATAAAAACTATTGATTAAAATGGAAACTGATAGTGATATTGACTTAGATTTGACACCTCCGAACATAATAGAAGCAGCGAAGGTAACAACACTGAATTTATTACCGGAAACGTCGAAGAGTATGTATCAACGCGCTTATAACCTTTTTTTGGAATGGAAGGTAGATCAAAAGACAAAATCGTTTTCCGAGAACGTTTTAATGGCTTATTTTGGCGACTTAGCCAAAAAATTTGAAAGTTCCACTTTGTGGTCACACTTCTCAATGCTGAGAACAACTCTTAGTATCTATAATGATATAGATATTGCCAAATATTTGAAACTGAAAGCATTCTTCAAGCGGCAGTCTAACGGCTACAAACCCAAAAAGTCGAAGATCTTTACAGCAAA
Organism: Gonioctena quinquepunctata; assembly: GCA_018342105.1. Lineage (NCBI taxonomy): Eukaryota > Metazoa > Arthropoda > Insecta > Coleoptera > Chrysomelidae > Gonioctena > Gonioctena quinquepunctata. The sequence goes on along the minus strand of JAFIRS010001479.1, from coordinate 197,459 downwards.
TGACATCGATAATGTCATTGAACAGGCTCCAGATGAAATATATTTGGCAACAAAAGTAAGTTTTATATTCCCATTTGATGGAAAATATGTTTAAGTAAACTAATTTACATTGTAGGTTGTATTAGTTATGGGAGTAATGGGTGCATGTAGAAGAAATGAATTACATCAAATGAAAATTACTCATTTTAATGATCTTGGTTCAGCTGTTTTAGTAACAAAACCAGACAGTAAAACCAAAATAGAACGAAATTTTACTGTAACTGGCAAATTCTAGGAAATTTATAAAAAATACGCAAATCTTCGCCCTCGAAATGCTAATGGTCTATGGTTTTTCATTAATTATCAAAAAACAAAGTGTACCATTCAAAGAATAGGCCTGAATAAGTTTGGAGCTATGGGAAAAGACATTGCCAAGTATTCAAAATTGTCAAATTACGAATTATATACTGGGCACTGCTTTCGCCGATCCTCCGCAACAATTCTTGTTGAGCTGGAGGTGACATAACCACGTTAAAACGCCACGGTGGCTGGAAATCTACTACAGTCGCTGAGGGATATATTGATGAATCAAAGAAAAGTGAGCTTGACATACCAAATAAAATTGCGAATGCAATACAGAACATACCATCAGGCATACCAACGAATTTAGAAATGGAAAATCGCGAGAAGCCGTCTACTTCAACGTCGACAAATTATCAATTTCGAAAAGAATTAAGTATTCAGCAATCAAGTTCTCCAAATATGATATTCAATAATTGCACATTCAACTTCAATTAGATACATACATATATTTATAGGCTTCTATTTCTGTGTACCTATTGAAAATAGCAATAGAGAAAATATTTACATATTTCTTCAATTTATATTTTAATTCTGATAGAAAGCCCATTAGCGGCGAATGAAATATCATCAGTTTATTTCTTTCAAAGTTTTTGCAATGTATGCATGTATTAAAAGTGAACGATATGTTGTCATAGAAAAAGTATAGTATGCAACTCGCAACAAAATGGCCATTTTGCACTCGTATGAATTGCAGCTCGTGCAAAATGGGCATCATTTTGTGCTCATTGCATAATAATCTTACAACTAAAACAAGTAAAAGAGTTGAGAATTAAGTGGACAAATTATTCCGTATAATTGATTGTATTATAATATATAAGTAACAGTGCATATTGAGAGTTGTTCGGGATCACTATGTACTTCAATTATCATCAACATATATCGATTTTGAACTGCCGGAATGAGCTCATTCATTCATTGAATCGTCAACAACTGATCAACAACCATTTGACCACTCTGGAAACTGTTATACAGGAATAAAGGGTTAGGAAGTAGATAGGGGAATGACATATATATTAACATTCTTCTAGAACACACCTATACAGATATTTCTCATTTCAATCTTATTGAGTGGTGCACAATCGATTCCTATCAAAATCTCGAATCGAATTTTCAACGATTTCAGTATTTCCAAAGATGTCAGCGTTCCAAAAAGATTTGGTCGAAAAAAACTAGTTTTCAATTTTTTATAGATTGAATGCTGAACATAATGTTGAATTTTATATATGAACAAATGTATGAAATTGAAATAACTGAAAATAGAGAAGAAGCATGGCTATAAACCTAAATTGCCTGGATAGATCTCAATGTTCATCTAACCTGTTACCGAACACACAGTAGGCGAGAATCAAGTCGCATATGCAAATTTTTTTTCGGGGTTTAATTTTCCAATGTGTCCGCTTATTCGAGCTGTTGAATTAAAATACTTTTGAATATATTCATGTAATGCAGGCGGCAGAGAATAATGTTCACATATTTTCAGTTACATTTCAATAGAAATACTACATATTGAGGACGTCACCACAACTGGACTTTAAAAAAATATTCAGTCTTTGATTTTCATATCAATATCGGCAATGTATATATGTCTTTTGATAGAGCTTCATGAGCTCCACAACTTTTATTCGAAAACTACTTTACTCCTTTTATCATCCTCCATACCACTTCCCATATATTGAGGTGTTGGACCATTTTTTCTGCATTATTTTCTAACTTTGAAAATATATGGATTTTTCTTCACTTTCGACAAAGTTGTTCGGAAAGTGTGATAAACAAAATGTTTCTTCTGGACCGAGGTTTTTTAGCGTCTTTTTCTCACCCCCCCCCCTTCCCATTCCCCACATTTTGATGGGTTGCACTCACCACTTTCTTTTCGTTTTCCGTTTCACTTAGTGTTTTTGAACTTTTTTCATACTGGGACCCGGTGCCTAGCTCTTCAGTGTCTTTATTAGGTTTAATATTACTCTTCTTTGCACTTTCACTATGTTTAGAAATGTAATAATTGAGTTTTTTGAGTTTTTCAGCTTCACTTCGGGGAATATGATACACTATATCGCATCTTCTTCGGCTTCTAGTACCGAACAGCTGGCGATTTCGCTGTTTTCCGATGTGAGTTTTGCCAACACACTGTTTTTCTTCGGCTTCTAGTACCGAACAGCTGTTTTCCGATGTGAGTTTTGCCAACACACTGTTTTTTATCAGTTTCGGTGGTTTGGCGAAATAATGTCTTTTTCGCGGTTTTTGTCACAGGGTGGTCCATTGTGGCCTCTTGTTTTCAATTTATCCACGCTTTTGTTGCGATCTTCACCTCCATCGCTGGATTTTTCCTTTGACAGATCATTTAATGACCCTTTCCAGAAATTCAGCTGTGGTTGTTTGTGTCCTTCCACTTTTAATAAGCGAAATTGTTTTCACTTTCGTGGGTTTTGAAATCTCAACTTCTTTTTTTCACTCTGGCGAACCAATACGGTCGAAATTCCCGTACTCGGCAGTTATTAGGGGTCACAATGGCCTGCAGTTTTCCTATGGCCAGATATCGTGTTAGAAACACTATTTTTTCTTTTTCTAGGCATATAGGTCACTTTCAGCCCACTGTATTATTATTTTTAACTTAACGAAGGAGTTTATAAATCACATTTTCAACACTTTGGGGTTTATACGGCATCTACTGAATTTCACGAAATTTGCGGAGCAAATTGAAGCTCTACCAACTACAAAATGACACAATTAAATTATTCATTGCCTAACTTGAAAATCTAAGGCTTTCTGACATGCTGAAAGAGGTATATTTGAATTAAAATACCAAATCACTGTTTGTAGTGAGTTCAAAATGGCCTATTCCATCAATTTTGCATTTCCTATTTCCCTATATAGGAATTGAATGCGTTGACATTCAATTCTGAGAGGACCAAGTGTAGTTGTTTTTCTTACATTACAATTTCTACCAGTTAACACCTACCGTGAACTTTGTTCCAAAAATCGCTATAAATTATCATTCATGATAATTAATAATTTTTGTTTACCTTATATGCTTCTTTCATTTGAGGTTCATTCGCTCGTGTCAGTCGGATACTATTTGAGTTTTTATTTCCTTTCTGATTGGTCGCGCCATCTTTTTTTTTATGGGTTCATCAAGGAATATATTAATTTATGTTCAGAATATTGATAGGATAAGAGCCATACCCATAGGGGGTACATGAAATTGGTTAGTCGGCAAAATTATACAATCCCTTTTTCTCACAAAAAACTTCTTCATTATAACCCGTTGTTCAAAATAAAAACGAAAAGTGTGTATTTCAGTCATACCAACTCATCACAAACTTCATTGTCGTATAAGAAATTTTTGTATAGTGGTGAAGTCACCAGGGAGATTATGCATGTGAATTCAATTTATGTCGAAGTACACGGTAAGAGTCTGACATTTCATATTCCGACAAAACAGACCGAAGAATTAGTTCGTTGACAAAAAAGGATATTTAATTAATTTCGATCAATCGATAAATAATACATTGGGTCCTGTCAATTTTGTCATGTCATGCAGTTTTGAATGGTGCTACGAATGATTTTATCCCTATGTGGTAGATACAGAAGTGAATTGATTATTGAGAAACTATGGATTTATTGGTACCAGTTTTTGTGTCACCTTGGTGCTTTTCTCGCCAACGAATTTTTCAACTCTGTCATACGAAAGTTACGGCAAGTTTAAGGAAAATAAGTACTATGCTTTTCACCTTGAAAAATTGAAAATTCATCCAAAACTTACTTCGTAAGTTTGAAAATCAATGACGCAATCAGGTAATACTCAGGATTATATGATTTTTTTAATATACCATAATGTCATCGGATTTACTAGCAACCATTTTCATGACTTTTTTCAGTGCTCTCGAAACGAGTTTTTTTGCTGTGATAAACTGCATTGGAATCACATTTTGACATATAAGTTACTGATATATCCATCTTTCGGTACCACGTGACTTTCTGGTATTTCATTTTCATATCTAGTGCTTCAAATAGACCGCAGTCATCCTTAACAATGGGAATAACGATGAAAACGAGACAGAATGATGATTTGATGAACATCTCCGTAGCTACGGGCCTTTGAATCTAATTGAATCCTTTCTCTTTCGCTGATGCTAGTAGTACTTATTTTGAATCCCAAATCCGATCGATCTGTAGTTCATAAAACCGAAAGAATTCAAATATTTTATTATAGTTTAACTCGAAATTATAATTTTCCAACCTAAATTTTATCTAGGAAAAACCAACTTATAAGTACCTCGCTTCAGAGGGTTTTTAAAGTACCTGGTTATTTACTATAAATTACCCACTTTTTATCATCGTTATAGAGAAAAAAGTTAAATGTAAAAGTTTTGTGGTTATGACTGATTTTTGATCAAATGCTATCCAAAATACAGCGTGCAGATTTAATGGGATAAAAAATATTATTTTTCAAAATTGTATACCCTGTATATTATTGAATTAATGGAATGATCTTTTTTTCCTTATTTCAAAAACAAACCATATGTTACCCCTATCTTATACCGTTTTTGAGTTATTGAACATCAAATAACTTAGTTAGACTAGTTGTTACTGTAAATACCTATGCTATGAAAGTTAACATTTTTAAATTAGGCTATGAAAATTACGACTATATTATGTTTGTTTAGTGACTTTTCTTCAATGAATAATCAAAATGATTCACAGTGAGGAAGAAAAATATATACTTGTTATATACAAAACAACAACAAAATAAACGTCCAGCAAAAAGTGCGTATAGGGTGCTGTATCCAAATCGTCCAACACCGTTAGAAAATACATTCAAAAATATTTGCCAAAAGGTGAATCATACCTTCAGTTTCAGTAGAATAAAGCGTGTAGTTCGAAAAAACGAGGAAGAACAGCTAGATATACTGCTTCATTTTGAGGTAAGCATCCATATTAATTCGCGAATAGACTTTTTTGAAACATTGTATTGATTTTTACCAAATTCTGAATGTAGTTTTAAAAATGTAGCCGATAAATTAGAGTTTTAAAAATGTAGCCGATAAATTAGGTAAAAGTTTATCCAAAATCCAACGTACTTTGAAAAAGAACAACTACAAACCATATAAAATTTTACCCGTACAAGTTTTAACAGATACTCATAAGAGGAAAAGGCTGGAATTTTGCCAACAGATGATTCAAATTTGAATGAAGATCTCGATTATTTAACTAAAATTTCAGGATGAAATGAAGTACTCGAAATCATCTCCACGAAATGTATCTAGAAGGACATATTTCTGAGCTTTAAAGCTCCATCTTCAGCTGATACTTACAAAATCTAAAAAGAGGGGGGGGGGTAAGCTTAACTATAGATTCAACAATTCACATTAGACGATGGAAGTTTGGTTGTTAATACTTAGTGTGGATTCATGCAGCACAAAATAAAATTATCAAATAAGAAATAATATATAACAATGATCAATTAACAAGAATTAAAATGTAGCATTCATGCACTCAAAATAACAATTAAGAAATAAAAAGTAAGCATGCGCACAAGACGGAGATCCGAGGTATTTAAATTAGGTAATCCTACTTTTTCGAAATTCCATGTCTCCTCGATAAAAAGAAACGAATGAAAATTCAAAATGTCCAATAAACAATATGAAACAAAAACAATACCTCAAATATTAGAAAAAGTGAGGTTATTTTCATCATCGGTTTGACCAATCCGCTGTCATCTGCGTACTAGTTGCGCACTAGAAGAAAATTTCGTTAAAATAATGTAAAAAGATAAAAGTTGGCCAACTTCTACATGTTATTTCTTAAATGATAATTGTTATTTGTCTGCATGAACATAGTCATTGAAAACTATAGAGTTCAACTTATATTGCTAAATGTTATCTCTTATTTGTTATTTGATAATTGTTATTTTGTGCTGCATGAATCCACACTTACATCATGGAGGGATAACAACATAAAAAGTAGTAATTTGTTAAGGTCAGCAAAGCATTATAGCTTTGAACTATCTTGACCTGTAATTGGTATAAAACAATACCACTCCATATGGAAGGGGCATGGTAATCGTTTGTATAACTTTGTTGGCATTTCGAATGAGCTCGACAATTTTATACCTTTATGTCTAAATGATGACTGACCATTGACAGAAGGGAACAGAGGAGAAAAGTAAGCGTTCTAAGGTACTATTACGGCCATCTAGTGTAAAATTGTTGAACCTCTAGTAAGTGAATAATATGAGAGAGTATTATGATGGGACTAAAACTAAGATGTAGGGTGGAACAAAAGGTGAAGGAGAAATACCAAACTGTGGATGTTAACTTCGACTAGAAGTTTAAAGAATCTAGTCGAAGTTAACATCCACAGTTTGGTATTTCTCCTTCACCTTTTGCTGCACCCTACATCTTAGTTTTAGTCCCATAATAATAGATGTCACCCTCTCATTTTATTCACTTACTACAGGTTCATCAAGTTAGGCACTAGATGGCCCTACTGTACTTTAGAACGCTTACTTTTCTCCTCTGTTCCCTTCTGTCAATGGTCAGTCATCATTTAGACACAAAAATATAAAAATGTCGAGCTCATTCGAAATTCCAACAATGTTATACAGACGATTACCATGCCCCTTCGATATGGAGTGGTATTGTTTTATCCCAATTACAGGTCAAAATGGTTCAAAGCTATAATGCTTTGCTGACTTTAACAAATTACCACTTTTTATGTTGTTATTCCTCCATGATGTAAGTATTCACAACCAAACTTCCATACTCTGATGTGAATTGTTAAATCTATAGTTATTGTGAATTGTTAAATCTATACTTATCCCCCCCCTCTTTTTAGATTGTGTAAGTATCAGCTGAAGATGGAGCTTTAAAGCTCCGAAACATGTCTTTTAAATAAATTTCGTGGAGATGATTTCGAGTACTTAATTTCATCATACATCCACTCCACTTTGAGCAGAATGGACTTCTACCTTCGTTCAAAATATTAGGGACTGTTGAGTCATTCTTTTCTACGGCAGAAGTTTTCAATAGGAAAAATTGAAGGTCATGAAAAAAAAGGACAACAGAAAAAGATTGATAAAACAAATAAATAAAAAAAAAAAGAATGTTATCGTTTGGTGCGGAATTTTTTGAAATAAAATTGTAGGCCCTGAATTTTATGATTATATATCAACAGGAATTACCTATCAAGAAATACTCATCCCAGAAGTAGAAAAAAATTCTGTTACATAATTTTTCGGAAGCCGAACTTTCTAGTATGATTTGGATGCAAGATGGGGCTTCAAGAACATTTGAATAATGTATTCCCAATATGGATAGGAAATAATGGAAGTATCAAATGGCCACCTAACAGCCAGACTTGACCCCTATGGATTAATTTTTCTGGGGATTTCTGAAAGACATTTTTAATAATAATATTAAACTCATTAGAGACACCATTCGATTTGAAATAGAGAATCTGAATATTAATAATGAAGCCATTTCCAATGCACTTATAAATAAAAGAAGACGTTATCAGTTATGCATTGACAATACTGGTGGACACATTGAACATACTTTTGAATAAATATTTGAACTTTTTCTTCCTCACTGTAAATCATTTTGAATATTCCATTAATGAAATGTCACTAAACAAACATAATATAGTTGTCATTTTCATACCTTACTCTAAAAATGTTAACTTTCAAAGGATAGGTATTCCCAGTAACAACTAGTCTAACTAAGTTAATAACTGAAAAACGGTATAAGATAGGGAGGGGTAACATATGGTATATTTTTGAAATCAGGAAAAAAAGATCACTCCAAAAATACAATAATATATACAGGGTATCCCATTAAAAGAATATCCCCCTGAAATCTGCACGCCACTGTATTTTTATCAAAATTCTGTCATAACCACACAACTTTCACATCAAACTTTTTTTTCTACAGGCAACAATAACGATGATAAGTTGTGGATAATTTATAGTGAATAACATAACATGCTACTTGCTAATTTAAGATCATTCAAGGCACTCCAGATGATAAAATGAATATGATACTAGACTGCAAATTGAAAATAGTGTCAGAATTGTATTCCTGATGAAGTTTACCAAAAAACAGATATACAGGGTTTTCCATTTGAAATTGAAGAAATAGGTCTATTCCTGGTGAATCGGGGAGTTAATTTAATAGTGCTTCGTATGCTCTACATCGAACCCACCAACTTAACTTTTGATAGCTCTAAAAACAAGGATTATATATAAGAGTGGTAGTTGGTATCTATCGAAATCCGGTATGGTCAAAATAACCGTGCAACAAATTTTTATAAGGAGAATTTCCACTATAAAAAGTACATTTTTTCGATTAATGGGTATTGTTACATATTTCCATTGATAATGGAAGTTTGCATAGATTTTCAGGCAGATATCATTCAATATTTGGTATTTGCCAGGAAAGTAGTTGTTTTCTGCTTGTTGTCTACCACTTGTTTCAATTCATACTGAATTTTATGAAGAGACTTCAAGTCCGTTTTTCCATTTATAGGCAAGTGATAATCATCCGTCAATTATAAACAGTAAAAGAATATATATTACCGGTGATAATTCTAGGCCAATCTATTTGATTCCCCATTTTCATTTTCTTGGGTATTGCCTATGTCAGAATGTAGATCACTCATGGGAATCCATCATTCAGGAAGAGCAGAGATAATTAACAACAGTTTGTACAACAAATCACATTACGTGATTCGTTTTTCATCATGAAATATTCTCTTATCACTCCTTGAGCTATAAATTCCTGAAGTGAAAATTACGTGTTGAAGGGAAATTCCCTCCCGTTTTTTTGTAAGCGAGACTAAAACTGAATAACTGCGCGTTTAGTCACACGGAATTAGGTAAATCGAGTTTATTGTACCGTGTATATTTCTATTTCTAGTATCAAGTATCATATGACGGTATAGCTCGGACCTGGAAACTGAGAATAGCCTACCAGCCTGTGCTATTTTAGACGACACCATACGATACGTGCCAACTCGATACCGTTTTGAATATCATCCGAAAACTACTCAGGAACGCTCGAAAAAATGGGTCTAATAGAAAAATTGATTGTTGGGTTGCAAGTTGGAGATAAACAACTGTCCACAATTATTGATTCAACAACTGAATCCTTGGAAATGATGAATACAATAACCAAAAACTTTTTCCCACAAAATCTCATATTTTGAATTATTTTTTAGAAGGTTACTAATAATTTAATATTCCTTCAGATAATTCCGAAACCAACACTTATCTTATATTATATATTATCTTTTAATATTCGGATCATTCTGGGAGTACAAACTCTAAAACTGTAAAAAATAGTTCCTGTAGGGGATACCAAATGAGAGTTTTTGATTGAGTAACAGTGATAAAATGGTGAAATTATTAATTTTAATTTTAAATGTGAGAATGGCATCATTATCGCTATGAATCCTGTTGAACAATGCCTGTGAATAAGGGATGCTAGTGACCTATATTCAATGTATTTGATCTTTCTTTCCGTTCTTCATTTAAGTCTATGATAACTACTCTCTATAAATTAAAAGTGTTTGAGCTATCATTTTATGTAATATTCATGGACTTTCCAATGAGAAGAGACTCAATAACAAAAAGTCAGCAAGGATTCTATCCATTTATGGAGAAAGCTGCAAACTTTATTGAAGCAGGTGAGGGCCCTGCTGGAATTGTGTCAATCATGATATGCTTCTCTGTAAACTTAATTCCAACGGAATACGTGGCATAGTTAATGAGTGAGTTTTCTCATTTTTGAATAATCGAGGACAGTATGTGGTTATGTCCCATCGTGATGGAGCCAACGAAAACAAGTACAGTTCCAATAAAAAACAGTGTCTATGGGTGTCCTGCAAAGCTCGGTCCCATTTTATTTGATACATACATACATGATCTGGAAAAATTATTTGATGAAAATTCGTGCATTCTATATGCAGGCGATATTTGTATTTTTGTTAGTGATAAGAATCATAACATCCTGATTACTAACTGTTCAGAGATTATGAATCGTACTGCAGATTGGTGGTACTCTGAAAACAGTCTTTATCTAAATCCAAATAAAACTCGAATTAAGGGACAAAATTATACGCAATACCTAGATATTAATATCTGTACCAGTAATGAACCTTTGGTTCAGTCCGATTCGGTCAGACTTTTGGGAGCGATGTTGAATGATACCTTAAACTGGAGAGCTCTTTGTAAGTTTCTCATAAGTAAATTGAATACTCTATGTTTTTGGAACGGAGTTCCTTTACGCGGATTGCGGTAGGTGTCGACTGGTAGAAATTGTCACGTAAGAAAAAAGCGTTATGTCCCCTTCATGCGACTTTCTCTCTCTCTCTCTCTCCCTCCCTCTCTCTCTCTCTCTCTCTCTCTCTCTCTATCTGTCTCTTTCTATTATATGCGAGTCTGTGTGACAAGCGTCTAGCCCTTGCTCATAGGATTCCGAAGGTGTACGCGAAATCATCCGAACTGCTGTTGAAATGAAACATGAGCGGTAGAATATCTATGCGAATACAAGTCGGATAATATCGTTGAGTGGTAATATGATATTTTTGTTTCTTTTATATTTCTATGACGTGTTTTTTTTTGGACATAATTTCTTATGTTTTTTGTATGCCGAAGTTGGATTAATGTGGCACGTCAATTTGATATATTATAACGAATGGTATTATTAGGAATAAAATTCCTTTCACTGTGGCGGATGAGTTTGGAAAAAGGATATTATTGTATTGCATAGTATAATGACAATTGAATGTGATGGACTAGAAAATGTCAACTTCCAAAGAGAAAAATATTCAGAAAGAAAAAAGAAACCCAAAATGATGGATACATGGGATTGATGGCAACATATTCTGCTAACTCGATATTAATTGATTTATTAGATCGTTAGGAACCATGGAGGGAGCGTATCGCATTTTCCTTGCGTGACGAAAATTTACAAATATGAACAACCTAAATCTCCAAATCGAATTACATTCGGAGTTGAAGAAAACCTGGCCAATCGAGTAACTGAATGAAATGTGTTTAAAATGTTAGTACTCCCAGCAAACATAAAATAGAGTAGAGTAGAGTAATTTATTTGACCACTTTATATACAAAATACATTTATGGCAAGTCATATATACTATAGATACTATGTCAAACACTTAAAATGAGCAACAACGTCTCTAGATAAAAGTAATCAATTTTATAAATAAAACTGGCATAACAAAATTTCTTGAAATGATCACAGTGTCACATGATTGGGAATAAAATAAAATATGAATATAAAAAAGTCAACAAACATGAGAACAGGCTTTATCACAGAATCATTTTTCAAGAACTATGAATTGACCAGCTACAGCAGCATATTCTTCGATTGTGTAGAAACAGTGGTTGAGAAGATATCTCTTGATATTATTTTTGAAATTTCTGAAATCCAAAGATTTAACTGAAGGATGGAGACAGTTGTATAAATTCAAATTTAGCGAGTTTTTTTGACTAACTGCTAACCTATGTCTTGTATTATTCAATAAACATGCGGATCTTGTTGAATAATCATGATTGTGGGAGTGTTTCGGAAACATCTCAATATTCTTGTGAATCTCCAACAACACAACATAAATATATAATGTAGAAAGTGGCATGATTTCAAATTGAATAAAAAGAGGACGACAATGTTCCCTATATCCTACGTTTGCCATGATTCTCATGGCTTTTTTCTGACATCTGAAAATTGTGATTGAATTTGTGGAATGCCCCCAAATCAAAACTCCATATGAAATAACTGAGTGGAATAGTGAATGATATGCTATTTTAAGTGTCATCAAACCTACAGCATTCCTCAACTGTCTAAGAACAAATAAAACACTAGACAGCTTACGAGTAGTCGCTTCAATATTGCTGGACCAACTAAGTCTAGCATCAATAAGAATACCTAGAAAATTAACAGTGTCTCCTAGAGTAACACTGGCGTTTGAGGATATCACAATATTCTGGGTTTTCTCATCGTTCAGTTTCAGTTTATTTGCTGTGAACCAAGTGTTTGCTAAATTTTTATTTCTGTCCATAATTTGAGGTAAACTAGTATATGATTTGTCTGAGCATATGAGGGTTGTGTCGTCGGCAAATAAAACACATTTTGTTGGTGAAATAAAGCTACATAAGTCATTCATATAAATGATGAATAATAACGGGCCGAGGACAGAACCCTGAGGAACGCCATGACAAATTGGCTTTAAATCTGACTTGATATTATTTACGTCGACGCACTGATACCTATTTTCAAGATAAGACCCTACCAGATTAAGAGCAGTGCCTCTTACGCCATAATAACTCAATTTTTGAATGAGGATAGAGTGGGAAACACAGTCGAAAGCCTTGGTCAAGTCACATAGGGTTAAAGAAGTATGTTTACCCTGATCAAGACCCTCGACTATGTTCGTCACGACTTGGTAAGCAGCTTGAGTAGTGGATCTATTTTTACGAAACCCGTATTGGGATTTGCTAAAATAGAAGTGACTTTCGAAATAATAATACAACCGATTTTTTAGGATTATCTCTATTATCTTTCCGATAATTGGAATAATGCTAATCGGGCGGTGGTTATCAGGTGAGGTTCTGTAGCCCTTATATATATATATATATAAATTATATTATATATATTATATAAATAAATATAAAAAAAATATGGTGTTGAGGATTGAACCCCGGACTTTTGGCTCGGTAGTCCCTCGTTTTACGCCAGCTCCGTTTGGTCTATGAAATTATTCGTGTATTTATAGCACATGATCGTTGTGGAATTGAATATTTATATTGCGCATGTAAAATTTCGGAACAAAGTAGAAAATATATTTGTTGTGTTTTATTGTTTTGAATCATACGTGAGTTGTATTGTCTCATTATTGCCATATTGTCTCCAATGAAGATTCGAGAAATGAAAAGTGCAGCAAGTATGTGTAATACAAACTTAGAAAAGTAAGTTAATAAAATTGTATAACTTGAAACTTGATACAAGTATTTACTGTTTACGTTAATGTACAGTTCTGTGCATAAAAAAGTCGTACAAGGTTTGTATGGTGTAAACCTGCCTATGATGTTCCAGATTTCCTAAAAACGTAGTACACGTACACATTTGACAAAAATTTTGACACTACTTGTCAAAGACTTGTCAAAGTCGATAAGAAGTTTAATTAAGATTGACAAGCCTGACTAACAATAGCCTATAACTGCTGTACGACTTTTTCATGCACAGAACTGTACATGTGATTCGAGTGTTTACTATTTACTATTTATATAGATTATAGAGAGACAAAAGTGAAATAATATGCTCACCGGAAAAAAGAGTATCGCAAGAGACACAAGTGTAAGAAACTTCGTTCCTGACGGGGGTCCCCCGACCGCACACGATTTTTTGTTTCGAAATCTAAAATCAGTCTTGGGGCAATTCGTCCTTAGCTGGTATCTCCCAACTCATCTCCTGTAAGCCTGTATTTGGAGAATACAAGATATTGCCTCTGGTATGTTTATTTATTTTCGAAAAGTCTGTCTATGTATTAGGAAATAAAACAATATCAACTCGTCATGATGAAAACTTCTATGTTGCATTGAGTAACTATAATGTTACACTAAATATCTAGGACCAAAAAATGTTTATCTGTTTAGATTTAGAATCTATCCATTCTGAAGGACATTTCAAGAGGAATCTTAAATATTTCCCACTTGATAAATGTTTTTAAGATTTAAAGAACTTCACGATTCGAACAATATGATTGTTAATTTCTCATCACTTTGCTCACTATTATATATTAACTATATTACTGTATTATGATCAATGTATATTTGCACTCTTATTATCAGATGCACTTTTTGAGAAAAAGTTGTAGTTTTGCTTAGTTACATGTTACATTTTTTTTGTTTGTTTGTTTGTTTGACAATTTCTATACCATGCTGCAATGTCTTGTCTATGAAAATAAAAGATCTATCTATCTATGCTAAATTTGGGAAACTTAGATATATAAGATTGCAAAGGGAGACAAAATTATGTTGGCCTCCATGACAAGTATGAAATTATTAAGAAACTCCATGAATTTTTTTGGGATTATTGAATCACTGAACATCCAGAGCCTACAATTCATTTTTATATTTCAAATTTGAAGGTCGTGGAATAAACAATTGGAGGGATTTTTTCCAAATAAGAAATTATATTAGATAGATCCATTGAATAGTTATTTATTTTATTCCTTAGGGACCTTCAAGAACCTTTTTATCTTGAAAGCTGTAAATCATCGAAGAAGTTCCGCCACTGGAGAGCCGTGACATTAGTAAATAATAGTGGAGCCGTTGAAAAGTCCTTATTCTTAGCGGAATTCGGTAAACACATGTGCACCACTTGTCACTGTGACTCTCCGGGGTGTCGGCAGAGAAAAAGAAAGGCCCTAATAAGTGTTTATTTAACCATCAATTTGCTTAACTGGCTATGGAACTCTGCCTTCTTCCCATGCCTGCCGATTTAAAGTTCGGGGCTATATTTAGTTTTGTTACGAGTTGATGTAAGTAGAGGTTAAAACAAATACAGCTTCGCAAAGACAGATAATATGGTTTGTATGAGCAGAAATTTCATTTGAAAGTGTTTCGAGTAGAAAAAAATACGGTTGAATATAAATCATATAATTTTCAGAACGAATAGTATTTCTTCCCCAATTTTTCTAAATATACATGAAAAATCCAATTGCAATTTTACTTTTGAGAACTTCTAATGATAATAAATTATGTCTTCGTTTAGAGAAATATAATTCAGTTCTAGTTTTCTTTCAAATTGTGAATTCCAATCATTGTATCATTCATGAAGTGGCAGTTTTTTGTAATTATTTGAAATATTAACTATCTGTTCAGGAAGGGTGAATTAATCATCTAGCCCTGATAAATATTGCATTTTAGTATTCTGCATTTGAACACATAAAAAATAATTCGCCGAAAATATTTGACAAAATAAATATATGATTTTTTCTCAATGTGCAATGTGCTTCCTTTGGTGCTGTTTCGGGAACCAACTGTCTACTCCCTTTCTCAAACTAAAAAATATCCTGTTCGATTCGTACAGAATTATCTTACTATGTTTTTTCCTGGCAATTAAAAAGCCAACTTTCATCACACAGTTTTTATACTGGAATTCTTGACATGAAATCGCGAGTCTATGATACTCATACCCCAACTCTGTACTTGTAACTAAATTTTCTTTACGTGCTTGTTCTATTTCAACTGGGAACTTAGAAAACTGAAATAATTCCAACACCGCTTTGTAGTCTTATTTTTTAGGTAGATTTCAATAGAAATACACATTTCCCAACCGAAAAGTACGAAATTTGGCACAATTTTTTTGTATCAATACCTCGGCTGAGTTCGAACGAAGGCCAAATCGGTTCAGTGGTTTCAACATGGCGGCTATTGGAAGATTGAAAACATTCTAAATCTTTCATTTTCATACCAATATCGGCAAAATATAAGTCTCATGATAGAGCTTCATGAGTTCCAATTGTTATTCGAAAAGTTTTTCTCTAAGATTTACCTACATCCAAATAAAAAATCACTGTAAATTACAATTCTTGAGAATTAATAATTTTTGTCAACACTGTATGCTACTTTCATTTCAGGTTCATTCGCTCGTGTCAATTAGATACTATTCAAGTTTTTCGTTCATTTTATTTTAATATTTCTCGAATTCAAAGTTATACTATATAATTAAATATTAGTTATTATTTTTCTAAGTGATATTAAGATTGAAACCCAAGTAAGTATTGTCTATAGTATATCCATTCTCAGTTGAATAATTCATCTTCGACTCAAAATATAGGGGTTGTTCAAAATCGTATAAATTATCATTCCCCGTATGAAGTATATAGTAGACCAAATTGAGTGGAAAATATTCCCGCGTAAAAATCCGTCGATAACTTCGCTGACCGCTTATAGCATAAATTACCGTAAACCACTACAGATTATACTTTATCGGGTTAGAGGTATAGATAATATAATCTATTAGTAGAACAGTGTTGTGGTGTGTGTCTGGGCAGAGGCAGCCATGTATGCTGAACAACTGCAAGAAAATTTTTGTGCAGTAGTCGAAAGTACCATTTACATAAAATATCTGGCTCAAGCGAATCTGCTTTAAATTTGTACAACAACCAATGAAAGTGTTTAATACCAATCATTTATCATTTAATGGGCCACAAGGATCAAAATTAGCAGGTAGATTTTGTTAACAAGTTTGAAATATTGTATATAAAAAAGAAAGTTTGTGAAACTCGACCTTCTAGAAAGTTTGGAAATCAATATTAAACATAAAGTCAGAATACTTGCTTGGATTAATTTGAATAAGTATTATTTGTTTAATTCGTTTTACCCAAGATTGAACAGTAGAGTGAGTGGAGAAACCATTTTTTGATATATCCGAACTTTGAAACTAAGAAAAATTCTCATTGATTTGGGAAAAATATTCCTATGATTCGATTTTCTGTGACAGGTTAGAAAAAATACAAAATGAATTTTAATTCAGAAAAAGGTGTATGGCTTTGGATTTGAAAGAAATTTGCGTTGGAATTGTGGAAAATTTCCAAAGTAAGATATTTGCTTCGGTAGAAAACTTCAATAAGAAACAAAATAAATTGATTCCACATCTGGAACAGTTTCCTCGAATTCCAAATTTTATTTTCCACATAAAATGGAGAAGCGGGAGTCCTAAATTTTCCGTCAAATACAACACAGTCTCCATAAAAACCAATTATACGAATGTTCAAACAGATTTAGGCAGACGAGATCTAATTGTCCATTAACACAAAAGGAATCTTGAGAAAACAAGGATTTGTCGTAGATCATTATCTGGAAAAAAAACAGTTTACGGAAATTTGTTTTTAAACTAAAATAGGCAAAGTTACATTTGAAGTTGAAGAATGAATATCCGCCTAGGGTCGGCATTTACGATCAAAGCGCGAATCCTATTATGTTTTATCAGAGGTGGATGATAAAGCCCATCCTCATCCAACTAAGAATGGATACTTTTTCTTTTGATTTGAGTCCGATTACATAGAAATATCAGGAAGCATTAAGGGACATTCAAATCCTTCTTCAACTTCGAAAAGGTTTATACAAAAATCGAAATGCTGTTTTTGTTTCCAAATGAAATTTTTCATTTTTTCTAACACATGATTCGTTAGCTTGATTGATGGCAATTTCAGAATCAATAAATACATTCTAAAATCTACCTTTCCGACTGACCGAGCCATAGATTTGATTTCAATGATAACTAGATAATTCTGATTCAATTGAATGAATTTGTTCGTTCAGCATTTTAAAATTTTGTGACTGCTTTGAATAGGTGGATATACACGGAACAATTTATCGACCGATCTGAGCAATTTATCGTTAGATCTCCAAAATTGAACAGATAAAACGGTTCGTTGGGGGACTGTAGAAACTAATAAAGTTGTACCATAAATCCACGGCAATAATTTGATGTGATAGTTTTTGTCGTTTGACATAAACACGACGATTTATCTGCAGATAAATCCGTCAAAATATCTGCCGAAAATTTGCAAACCTCGTCTCGTACTACTTCAATTTCAACGTTTAGTCAATCATATTTTTTGAAATGGCGAAAGATCATCGATCACAGATAAATTGATTACATTTGACCCAATAACCGTTCCAAACAACACATACGTACAAACACATTGTGCCGATTAATTTGACCAGAAATATTGGTCCAATAAGACTTTGCGTTAATAGATCATGTACGATTTAACTGAATATTATCCTTAGCAATTTATCTAACGATGATTATTTGGTGCAATTTAACGCGACAATAAATTGTTTCGTGTATATCCACCTTTTATAACACTGCAGTATTTTTTTGAATTAGGAACTCTTAAATTTTTTCCTCAATAATTTCTAGATACTTGATGAATTCTGAATTTTAATTACTGAATGCTATATTGAGTTCCAAACTTGATTTGCTACAAGTATTTCATATCGCATTAAATGA
Source organism: Gonioctena quinquepunctata (assembly GCA_018342105.1). Taxonomy (NCBI): domain Eukaryota; kingdom Metazoa; phylum Arthropoda; class Insecta; order Coleoptera; family Chrysomelidae; genus Gonioctena; species Gonioctena quinquepunctata. The sequence continues at coordinate 179,073 of JAFIRS010001479.1, read as the reverse complement.
AGGTATCTTTAATAAAATGACGCCTATTTTGGTAATATCCTAGCCATTTGATTTTTAGGATACAGAACATTTGCGGTTGTATAAATGGAAATGTTCACAATGGAGTAATAGATTCAATTATAAAATGAAAAATGCCACCAAGATTGCCCACTATTACTACCTATATAATAGGTGTACGCTGTCAAACATTCATCAAAAAACAACTGCTTTCCTGGCCAATGCATCGACGAACATTCGATTACATCCAATGGACAATCGTGCAGAGTCCTTCGAAGTTACTTTGCAAATGTTTGCTCACCACCTGTAGATCGCTTTCGGAGTATTTATCCCCCATCAGTAAAGGGTTGGTCAAGCAGACAGTGATGAATGGCTGCGAACACAAATGAGTAGATCAAAATTCATCCATTTCTTAGTCTTTGTTGGCATGTCATCAATCAAATAGAAAACACTACTGCTGACGCCATCTCGACTACAACTATTACAACAAACATTACCCGAAAAATTACATCTTGAATATCAAGGCATTAGCCAAGAAAATATTTGTTTTCTGATGGATATTGAGTCGAAATACACCTATTGTACAGGTAGTACTGAGCAGTCTTGAAGAATAACAAATTTTACATATTCTATATGTATATGTCAAGTATTGCAGATGGAATTCGAATTTTTTGTAACCTGAATCAACAAAACATGGAAGAATATCAATAGACTAATAGAAAAAAAATCACAGTTTGATTTAACTGACACGGAAAACTTTTTCGACTTGTAATCATAATATTACAATCTCCAGTAGATATGCGGTTATAAAAATCAATACTGATCATACCTACTTATTGTTGCTAGATAAATCTCAAAAAAAAATTATTGATATTCATCAGATTCAAGAAAATATCCTAAAAAGTTCTTCAGTGTATCCATTCGATTTCCAAATGACCATATAAAAAAAACTTTATTCACCAGTTTTCTTTTATTATAAAATGTATGTCTAATTGTGAAATTTGTCTTTTATTTTTCTATAATATGATTTAGAGGAGTATTATTGCCCATGTGCCCTAAAGCCCCATGAGATTGGCTCCAAAATTTGACTATAAATGTATTTTTCCCAACGTTGATATGTTTTCTATATCATGATATGTGTTCAAATTCCAATGTTATTTCCATCAATTGTACTATAGGCTACCCTCATTAATAGCTGATTGATATTTCAATTTATTGGAAACTTGACTTGAGCGACCAGAAGAACAGCTTGATTTTGCTGATCGCGAAATCAGTCAATCCCTGGGTGAATTCCTTCCAAAATGATATTTTGGAAGTAAATTCAACACGAAAGAAGGTAGTAGGAATGACTTTATGTAAATCCTGTTCATATTTTCAAATTAAATCAAAATCAAATTTTTCAATACGGATATCGCACCGCGCTTATTCTCGTCTTTTGATTTATTCTCGAAATTATTCCTGAAACTCACTGTACATTGCAACAGAAACGGCAGAGATATTTCATTGCAAATATATTTTATCAATACTTTCCTGGAGTTCATTTTCTCCTATTCATATAACCCAATTTCTGAGCGAGTATCAAAACAAACATTACACGACCTCTCGTGCACTACTTGAAAGGTCTATTTTTACTTCCCTCGGTTCATTCTTCGCATAAGAAAATTGTGCGTTGAATAAACCTCGGAGTTAGGAATAGAGAAGTTTCCTGGAATATCCAAACAGCTCGAGAAATGATCTACATAAAAGAAATTAGGATAAAAATTATTAATTTTGTGACATGATGTGAATAAAGACATCCTGACAGAGTAATACTATTCATCTGGATGCTCCAGAGTTATTCCCGATCATCAGCATGTTAGTTAGGAAGGTTCAGCTTCAATAATAACAGCGGATCAACTATCTCGGCATAGTGGTACGTCGATATAACGTCTAACTCCTTTCATGATTAAGAACCTTCAAGATCAGAAACATTGTAAAACAAGATATCACCTTTTATATTTCACACTGTATGGAATAATTACTCAACCAGTGAGTTACTGTAAAGGAACGAGAGATAAAAAATCAATCTAAATATCGAGATGATGAACCTAAAATATTCACAGTTATAATTGCAAGAATAAAAAGATTTCGATAATCTCCAATTGTTATAATCCTTATCGGATCCATTTTGCATCTGACTGTGAATGAACATCCTGATAGTCAATAGAACTGAAATTATTCTATTTGAGTAGAACAAAGTGAAATTTTTCATTCTCACTTTTATTTATACTTACATGAAAATATTCTCATTGTAGTCATATACCGTGTGACACAGACGCATGGTACACCCGACTTTTTTCCTTTGTTTCTCTAGCTATATTTCTGAAATTTGAGAACATTGAATATGCTCACTAGACGACACTTTTTGACATATTTGGAAAAAAAAACAAACTTCAGTTTTTCCGGAAATAACATCAACTTTCGATTTTCAAAAGGGACACCCTGTATATTATTACATTTTTGAAATCTTCGTAATTACCTGATCTGATTATCCATCCATATTAACTCTTTTTGTGTATAACCAATACGAACACAATAATGTAGTTGAAAAAAGTTTAGATCTTCTCGGTTCAATAACAATAATTTATTAAGGTGGCTATGGAATATTTTGACGTTTCAATAATCTGTTATTGTCAGTTAGTCATTGAATACATTATTCAATTGTTCGCATTGATAAAAGAAATGAGATATTTTACGGAGATCTGGTCAATATTTCATCCAACCGATAGAGCTCCTTAAGCTCGAAGGTTCAAAGCCTAGGTTCAAATGGCAATGTAATCAAAGGAACAACAATTTGGTTTCCTCTCACAATTTAATTAATAACGAAAAAAAAAATCATAATAGCTGTTCATCCAAACATTTTAGAGCTCCTTTCGCGGTATTTCGAATAGTATTGCTCAATTGTTGAGGCGTTGTACTGTAGGTCATCGCGGGTTGTTGGGTATGTTTTCTAAACGATGTTTTTCAAGTGACCTAAATCAAAAATCTAAAGGGGTTAAGTCAGGTAATCTTTCAGGCCACCTAACAGGACCATATGTTCCAATCCACATTTCCCCAAATGTCACGAAGGTAATCCGTCACTAACCTACTATAGTGCGGAGGTGCTCCATTCTGCAGAAAAAACAGTCAATTTTCCAGATTCATCGGTAAATCTTCTAAATAATCTTCAATTTAATTTCTGAGAAAGCTTAGGTATCTACCACCATTCGAAGGTCCATCAAATATTATGGAACCAATTATTCGATCTCGAATACTCTTAGCTATACATTGAACCCAAAACGTTCTTGGAAATTCCCAATGCTGATTCTCTTGCGTCCAATATTGAGCATTTTGTTTGTTAAATAAACCAAGATTGGTGAATCTTGACTCATCGGAGAATACAACTGTTTTCAGAAACGCATTATTTGGCTGTACATTATTGCGTGGTACCCACCTGCAATATTCCATCCTTCTTATACCATCGTCTTCGTACAAATGTTGATGTATTTGATATTTATAAGATCGATACTTATATTTTTTCAAAACTGGTAACCACTTTCACGATTGGTATCCAACTCGGAAGCGATCTCCCTTAGAGATGCTGTTTTATCGATCTCCACTCTCATGAGAACATTTATCTCCATATCTTCAGAAACAATATTATGTTCATTACCAACATTATTATCAGGATCTCTTTTGAACTTCTATTCAAGACGTTCGGGGTATCTTTCCGAGTACAGCTGTTGAGCAGCAACTGTATTTTGCCGACATTCCCCATAAATTAACATCTTATCTACTTTTTCGTTTATGTTATGAACTGGTGGCATTCTTAACTTATTTCTATTATCAATGCGATCAATTCAATAATGTATTCAGTGACTAACTGATAATTACAGATTATCGAAAAGTCACAATGTGATTTTTGTTCCATAGTCACCTTGATAAATTATTGTAATTGAACCGAGAAGATACTTTTTTCAACTACATTATTGTGTTTGGAATGACGTCAGAGTACTATTATGGTAACTTTAAAAAAATGGAGTTTCGAGTAAAAAAAACGTTTTGTTTTACTTTTTTGGCACGTATTTCGTACCACAATACTATTTGATCGAAAATGCGATAGTGTAGCATTATTTTGATTATTTGGGATATTTTTAGGGAGTGCATGGCTCCATAGATAGAAAAATAATGACAAATGGAATATCAACTATTAGATTGAGATAATTATGAAGATTTCAAAAATGTTATAATAGGGTGTCCCATTTGAAAATCGAAAGTTGATGTAATTTTTTTCCCAATATGTCAAAAAGTGCCGTCTAGTGAGCATATTCAGTATCCCAAATTTCAGAAATATAACTAGGGAAACAGAAGAGAAAAGGAAGGTGTCACACGGTATATTCATGTATATCAGATACATGACTAATTTACTATTGCCTATGTAAATTCTTCTGTTCAATCATTCTACTAATTTGTTGGTTGAATTTTGATGGATTTGATTCTCATGAACGAAAAATATAAAATTAATTATCATTTGAAGCTGATTTTTTGTGGAAGAATACCCATCCTTGATATTTCTATTTTGGAATTATTATTCATTCACTATCTGAAAACAAAACTAAGTCAGGGAATATATACAAGTGTAGGACGAAGCAATCAGTTTGACCTATGAAGATACTATGTACACCAAACTTTTTTCTCAGGAAAGGAGAATATATTCAATAAGTCAGTAATCTAATCTCAACACGTTCAAAAAATACTGTGAGAAATCCTACGAAACCCTAACGATTTGATTGAGCTTCACAAGTTTTGATATCAGGAACAGGTACAGTTGCCAAAACTTCAATAATGTATTGATTTGATATTTTTTCTGATGATCCGTGAACAACAGATATCCATTTTTCGAATATATTGATAGGCAAAGTAGTAACATTATTTCAATTATGAATTTTATTTCATCCCTATACCACAAATATTTTTTGCCATTCATTAACCAACCACATCATAATGAAATTAAAGAAGAATACCAAAATAATTTGGACATTATCAGAATCTCATACTACGAAAAACCACGTATACTTGCAGTTGATCATACATTATTTCAATAATAATTACTTATGTCTAAGATAATATAATAATAATTCATCAGCCAAAATGAGATAAATGAAATTTATATTCAGTATAATTAATAACATATGATATATTTTCTGTAACCTAGCCTTGTCTTGATCTCATTTTGGAATTTCATAAAAAAGTTTCTACTTAGATCAATTTAGGAAACACTGCCCGTGATTTTTCTTTGAAACGATTGTTCATTATTATATTTTTAGAATCATATTATCTATAAGATTTGAAGGAAACCCTTCCCTCCCGAATTACTGAAAGATAATCTAAAACATAATCATTTTATTCTTCAGTCCATTCATGAGACATTTCATTTCTATATAAACACCGAATGTAACATGTATTCAAAATGAAGCAATTGAGTGTCAATCGATCAGCTTCCACACCCATATTTTTTTGAAATGATTATTAAATCTAGTTTTATACTGCGTATAATATTCCTAAAGCTTTGCAAATTTTTTGTAACTTTCCGGGAAACAATTATTTTGGAATTAATGTTTTTCACTGACAAGATCAACTATATTAGAACATTTTTGATAATTTTTTTTTAACTAGTATTTACCGTTTTTTATATATATATATATATATATATATATATATATATATATTATATATGTATATATATATATATATATATATATATTTTTTTTTTTAATTATTCATATAAATTATCTTTATATGTTTTTTTGCTATAGAAAAAAAAAAGTTGAATGTAAAAGTTTTTGGTTATGAATGAATTTTTATAAAATGCTTTCAAAAATACAGTAGCATGCAGATTTCAGGGGATAAAAAAATATATATATATTTTTAATGGGATACCCTGTATATTATTGAATTTTTGGAATTATATTTTTTTCTCATTTCAAAAATATACCATATATTACCCCTATCTTATACCATTTTTGAGTTATTAAACATAGAGTTACTTAGACTAATTGTTACTGTAAATACCTATCCTATGAAAGTTAACATTTTTAAAGTAAGCTATGGAAATTACAACTATATTATGTTTGTTTAGTGACATTTATTTAATGGAATAATCAAAATAGTTTACAGTGAGGAAGAAAGAGATAGCGGTAAAATATGGTATATTATTGAAATAATGAAAAAAGATCATTCTAAAAATTCAATAATATACAGGGTATCTCAATTTAAAAAAAGAACCTGAAATCTGCACGCTACGGTACGCTAAAATATAATGTATTTTTGATAGCATTTTATCAAAATTCAGTAACAACCACACAACTTTTAAATTTAACTTTTTTTTCTATAGACAATAATAAGGGGTGGGTAATTTATAGGGAATAACCTGGTACATCAAACTAGAAGTCAACTGGATGAAATAAATTGAAAAATCAAACCTTCAAATTGTTCACAAAACCTCTCCAACCACCAGCCCAGTCAACAAACGTTGGGAAAAAGTGATGTGATAATATTATTGTTGATTTAAAGCGTTAATAATTGGAGTAAAATCTATTTTTGGAGCTAGATAGGTATTCAAGATTGGGATATATTTCAATACATATTGAAATATCGCATGTCGAAACATATTTTCTGTAGTTTTATCATGTTGGTTTTGGTAGAAGTATGTAGGTAGTAAATAATTGTGTTTGAATTGTACGAGAAACCGACCAATTTCATCACGATTCCTTTTAACCAGGCTTATATTTCTTGCACTCAATGATCTGAAACTAGGTTAAAATTCGAGAAAACATTCGCTGCATGTAAAAACACACAGCTATTCGATTTCAGCCGCGGCGGTGGTGCTAAAATTAGCATGTGACTCAACCGAATCAGATATCCGACACCTCGAAAAGCAACGCAATATGTATTCCGTTCTGCCATTCTAGTTCTCGTAATGCCTCTTCTAACGATAGGCGAAAACCGCAATGCCCACTCGATGGAGACTGATACCGTGGCTGGCTTGATTCATATCGACGTGGAAGAGATCGGATTACTATGAGATTAAGAGGTACAATCAATGGGCAATGCATTCTAAAACAGAGCTTGCTTTAAGAATTATTCTCAAAGGTTTCTACAAATATCTTTCAAAATTCGATGTATCATGCATTATGGGTAGATTGCAAAGAAAAACACGGTAGGACGAAACCGGAACAAATTATGAAAGTTAATGAATAGTTTCAACTAATTTTGTCTTTGTTTTGATTCCTTTCTGGATCCTTTCACACAATATATACATTTTCAAACACTTCAAGAAATCCATCACTTCCAAAGTTCAACAGAGCAACATTCCCAATTAAAACGAACGATTATTCTGAAAATTCAATTTTTTTTATAAAAATTATGATTATTTTTTGTCACAGAAAACAACTACTTTCCCGGATAAAGCACGCGCTGGAAGTTCAATGATTTTGAACATGTATACGGTTCCTACGTACCAACAAAGATACATAGAGTCGATTCCACATTTGAAACAAAATTTTAAAAACTTTCAGTTCTTAAGTGTATTGAATTCGAGAAGATATGGATAACGGAAGTAATGAAGTAAGTTTCACGTGTACTCCTCCAGAAGTATATGGAGGCAGCGGAAGTCGCGAAAGAAACATTGATGCCAGCAAAATCTAGGAAAATATAAAGGGTGAAATTGTACATATATGTACGGACACATATGTACATATTTTGTTCAATTTTAATTCTAGTATTTGAATGTGTTGTGGTCTGTCGAAATTTTATATATTTTTTAAATTTTTTGTATTTTTATATTTTCATTGTTTTGTAGTTCATCACTTGGGTGATCTACCTCGAGCTTATCTGATTCATCTAGTATTTTAAGGTATTTTGGTTTTGTGACGATTTTTAACTTATATCTCATTGTTCATAGATAATCATTTCAGACCTGCTACAAACATACTCATCTGTAGACAATGGATCTACTCTAAAATTAAACTTGTTGAGAGAATATATTTCACATGTTACATGGTACATTTCCGATGGTACATTTCCAACTTATGTGATTGGGTAAGATGTGTAGAAGTGTAGAAGAGGCTGTCAAATCAATGACATTTCTATTATCACCGCATGATGACCCTCAACTGTTCTAATGAATGTTGTAGACTGTCAGTTTGACATTAAGAAGTTTTTTTCATCTGATAATGGTCATTTTATTCTCTCACCAAATATAACTCGTTCTAGAATTATTTATCATATTGGAGGCGCCAGTAATAAGCTGAAGGAGAGTCGGACAATAATCAATGAACTCAGAGGAAAAAACTCTGGGAGAGGGTAGAATCTGAACTCAATCCAGACACTCTCAACAGTTACTATCGTTCGATTGCAGACACTCTGAGAGAGAATATAACAATTCTCTATGATCCAATGGTTAATTCGAGCCATATTACCGTGAATCAAAACTTTGTGTTGTACGATACCAACGTCGATGAATTGGGAGAAATCATATGCAGTATGAAGAACAAAACCACATCTGGAATAGACGAAATATCCATAAGAATTTTCGAAAACCTTCTTCTAAACCCACTCAGTTGCTTAGCAGCTCTGACAAATGAGTCTTTTCGCCAGGGCATTTTCCCGTCTTTCCTAAAAACATCTTTGGTTATACCTCTGCATAGGTGGTGATAAGAACTCTCTCTCAAATTTTAGTCCCATTTCTCTCATTCCAACACTGTCAAAAATTATTGAAATACTTGTCAAAAAGAACAACTTCTTATACAGCCACAATATTTTGAGTATCCAACAGTTTGGATTCCAAAATAATAAAAGCACTAATGATGCAATTTTTTCTCTTCTATATGAACTGTACAACGAAATCAATAGTGGCGAGGTGGCTGTGGCAGTATTTTGTGATTTGTCGAAGGCATTCGACTGTGTGAATCACGAAATACTGTTGCAAAAACTGCAATGCTACGGAATAAGATATAGTGCTCATAGATGGTTTGAATCATATTTATCAGATCAAACGCAGATAATAAAAACAAAATCAAACTCCAATCTAGCAAATATACATTGTGGGGTGCCTCAAGGCTCGATCCTTGGCCCCATTCTATTTTTGCTATATATAAACGATTTAACAGCCTTCGACATATCAGGAAAATTCACTCTCTTCGCAGATGATACTACTATTTTATGGCACAGCAACGATGAAACTGATCTACATCGGATCATCAGCAATAACATACAAATGGTGAAAAAGTGGTGTTACTCAAATCTACTCACATTTAACACATCCAAAAGCAGTATAGTTTGATTCAGATGCCCAATAGGAGACATATCCCTAGATACTAGAATAATTGAAAAAAAAACAAATTCCAAATTTTTGGGGCTATTCATTGATTGTGGACAAAAATTCCATGCTCATATAAAGAACCTCAATAAACAGTTATCCTCTGGTTGCTATGCCGTCAAAATGGCATCAAATGAGTTGGGATATTAAGCTGTAAAAGCAGTTTATTATGCTTTAATAGACTCGCAACTAAGGTATGGCATTCCATTTTGGAGAGCATGTAATAGTTCCTCTCTACAAAGTGTCTTTGTTCAACAAAAACGTGCTCTGAGAAGCCTATGCAAACTAAGACTTCGAGACTCATGCAGACTTCACTTCAAAAATCACAAAATACTGACTGTCATATCCATATATATATATATATATATATATATATATATATAATAGATACAGTATGCCTTATACACAAACACAAATCTAATTTTAATAGAGAAAACACTTATTCTACCCGACAAAATCAGCATTTAAAACTACCAATTCCTTCATCTTCTCTTGTGAAAGATTCGTTAATATATAATGGATGCAAGATATTCAACCACTTGCCAGAAAATATGAAAGGAGTGGTATCTGGTGTTATTTTTAGAAAAGAAGTCAAGGCATTACTTTCTGATAGACCCTATTATAGTTTAGAGGAATTTTTCAACGATCGTACTATTTTATAGATAGAGGGAACTCAACTTTTTATATAATTTTAACTTTCTACTTTATATTCAATTTCAACGTGTCTTATTGGTTTTTATTAGGCGTTTTGAATTGTGATCTTACATTTGATAGATATAAGATATCCAACGCTAGAGGCGCGCGCGAGTGGTATATTTTGACCAAATTGTTAGTACCACAGAGCAATTATTCCTCTGAGGTTGGTAGAGCTTTTTCGTTTCTGCATTACCAAAATCTTATATGCACACTAGGCGATAATCCGCTTAAAATTTCTGAGGTGGCTGACCTCTTTTTCGCCATGTAGAAACGAATACGCTCTACGAAATATGTTTCCTTCCTTATCGATCTCTTTTTCGTGTGAATTAAAAAACTATGTGTGTTACAATGCACTGCACATGATTTTTTTAAATTGTTGTTGGTTAAATGCTTCAAAGTATGCTGATTGTATCTTCTAGTTCCGGCTTTATTTACCAGTTTGGATATGTATGATAAATTACATCCAGCAGGCGTAAGCCTATTCATAGGTGTAAGTAATACGGTGAAGGTGAAAAGAAATTGAGATAAAATAAACAAAAAGGAATAGAATATACTTCTAGTCGTTGTAGATATGGGCAAATGGAAATGATGCAATGTGCTCGGAACTGGTATATGAAATGTATTATACGTGCGTGATGTAATACGTGGAACATTAAAGAACATGTAAGACAGAAGAGTTGAGCTGTCAATTTGGTTGTTAATAACGATGTTTTCTGAGAGAAATAAAATTGAATTCTTCTAGAAGAAGATCATAGTTATAGCCTCTTTCAGGACAGATCCCGTGCTCTTTGTAATAAGCCAATTCAGGAAATTTATTTTTGACACATTCTATAAGATTAATATATTTCATATGGGGGGGTTCCAAACAACACTGCAATATTCTACTACTAGTGACAAATAAACACTCTTCATGGAATCGTACGATTTGAAGTCTTTACAGCTACATATGAGATAACCAAGATTTTTCATTGCACTGGAAATGACATTTTCAATATATTTGGAAAACATTAGTTTTTGTTCAAATATGACTCCTAAGTCTTTCGATTCGACAATAAGCTTTACAGTGTTCCCGTCAAGCTCATAATCATACATAAGTGGAGAAGTTTTACGTGAAAATTTCATAACTTTACATTTGTTAGTATTAAGATGAAGTCTATTTTGGAAGCACCAGTTGTTTAATGAGTCCAAATCATCCTGCAATGCAATGTAATCAGTTTCGTTATTAATTTCTCTGTGAATTTTCATGTCATCTGCAAACAAGAGTTTATGTGAGACAATATTTTTAGTGATATCATTTACAAAGATTACGAAGGGCCCGAGATTTGACACCAGATGTTGGTGTGAACTGTAATTGATATAATGAGGATTTTTTGTTTTTATTTATGGAAAATTTATGTTATTGCAGAGGCACAGTGTGAATACGTATCGCCGATAGCTTGCAACGAATGTTAATAATGATTCTCAGACTTTCTTCTTACATTTCTCAAATAATCAGTTGAAAATTTCACATATTTCAATATTGTAGCCGACAGTTGTCAGTGTTTTCTTACGGCTTTGAGTAGCAGGTTATTGGCAGTATTTCCAAAAATTCCGTTAAAAAAGATTTATTCAAGATAGAATGGCATTATGCACCCGTCATATAAGGGAGTGCAACAAGTTAGTCTACACCCTGAATGAACATTCTCCACAACATATATCTCATCGTTTTTTATGGTAGTCTTCAAAATAATGATTTCATTTTCATTCTCCAAATCAGATATGTTATTGATTAGCGGTGGTATTGTAGCCATAAAAACATTCGCATCGATTTTGTACTCAGTTATTCTGAATCGAATATGATTTATGGTGGCAAGTGATCTAAATACTCCTAGTTGATATTACATTTCCATATATCCTCCGAAAAAAATCTGTTATAAATCATAGTTCTGTTGTCAGTATTCATTAACCCATACAAGCATTCTCGTTTTTTACGACCTCAAGCTCGCGTTGTTCGGATTATCAGGAAACAATGAAATGAAAGTAAAACATCCCCCTCACATCGAGCTCATCACACCGGGGTATCAAATAATAATTGTATGGCTTCCGCGCAGTAATTTGATCAACCGACGACGGGTTAGTACGCCTGCATGCACCTCACTTCTGATTAACTCAATTTATATCGATCCTACCATGGGAAAATACCTGGCACGATGTACGTAATGTACCTCAACAAGATGTTTCTTGAAAGGAGTGGTTAAAAAACAGGATGTTGCCGTCATTATCGAGGGTGATTGTAACAGGAGATCGTTCGATTTCTGCAAGTATTTAAATAGAAAAAAAATTACCAGGTTTGTTTATTTATTAAAAAAATATATAAATATTTTAAGAGAAAAGGAGTAGTTTGGAATAACCCGACCAATTTATCTTTGGCATTTAACTTTCCTTTAGTTATATTGAGATAAATTGGGGATTTTATGTTTTTCTTATATTTTAAAACGTTAATTACACTGGGATCTAGAATATGCTTCATTATGTTCGACTGACAAACCAGTGAAAATTTTAAATGCAGTGTTAGCCGATCATAACGAAGTAGTTATTATTAAATGTATTGACCTGGGTAGCTGAACCATTCTTGATTTTGAAATAATCATGATCATTGAGATATTTATCATAACGGACCCTATAGTATCTTCATCAAATTTATGAGGCAGTGGATCTTCATCATTAATTCGCAGAAAATGTTCAGGACATATGTAAGATTATTTGTTTGTTGTATCTATTGTCAAATTAAAATTACCACATAGTTCTATCCATTCCAAACATCAGGGTATATTTCTCAGAAGTTTTGGAAATGGAAAATATTCAACATTTTTATTTCTCCATGTCGAGTTTTTACAGCCTCCATAAAAACACCTAGGCATTTTTTCCCTAAACACAAAAACTTCAATGATTTGGTCACTCCCATTTCATTTTACAAAATACTCACGTAATGAAATACTGTTCAGAAATATAAAGATCACTTCTATTCAATACTTCAATGTATTTTTCGCAGGAAGATAATTTTGAATATTCCCCACACTGTTTTATGTTTTCGACATTGTCAACATAAATATGAATATAATATTGAGAAGGTTTGTTGGGCCTTGGATCAGCTTTGTTGAAGAAAAACCTTTCCTTGCCAATGTTTAGAATTTTATTAAATTCATCTTCAGGGCTCAAAAATTAGTTTTTTCGAGTTAGATATAAATAAAAATAATACATAAACAGACATTCTAGATACAACGAAAATCACTTTCACGGGACAACAGGCTTAACATGAAGTACGAGACAAACGAAAACTGAATACAACAATACGTTGGCAAGGAAACAATAGTTTTTACTTCAACAAAACTGATCCGAATCCCAACAAACCTTCTCAATATTATATGTTCAAATTGGATAACTAAACTTACTAAAATTGATAAATATTAATGTTGGTTACCCTGACAACAAGGAAAAACAAATTAAGAACTTTCGTCTCTATTTTCCAAGGCCATACAGCTAGTGAACATCTCCATTGAATCTAAACATTCTGTACCTATAGCTTTGCTGCAAAAAATAACATCAAACAGTAATTCAGATTTGCCAACCTTTCAGAACCTGTTTGCCAAAATAGAGTAAAATAAATAATTTTGGAAATTTAGCAGTGTTCCGGAGCCCGGTAAAGGTTGTGAAATTGTATAGATTGTTTTAGGTAGGTTTCATAGAAATACTACCTATTACGGACGTCAGCACACGACTAAATGGAATAGTATATCTTCACCGACCATTTATCGACCGAATGAAACAAAATTTGGCACACAAATAATACCATCAGGAATGCCAAATCAATCTAGTTTTTTCAAAATGGCGAATGTTATAAAATTGTAAAAAATTCCCAATCTCTCATTTCCATATCGATATTCGCAAACCCTAATCAGTTTGATAGAGCTTCCTGAGCTTCACAATTTTCATTTGGAGCGATTTTGTCCGAGATATATACAAGAACCGGAAATCGCTGTAAAATTACACTGATATTCTTAAATGAGTTAATGATTTGTGTTTGCCCCATATACGCTTTTCATAAGATGTTCTTTTGTTAGTGAGATGATTCTTATAGAACAGCAAATCTGTGAAAAAATGGTCTATATTTGTCAGTTATAGTTTCGATTGGCCATGCCATCCGATTTTGACATTTCTTGAATTCAAAGTTGAACTTTATACATAATGTGAAAGTGGGAAATTATTGTCCGTGGGAAATTATGAAAAAAGAATTTGTGGCATAATGGACAGATTATTAAATTAAAGAAAAAAAGCATCCCCAAGCGAGACTCGAACTCGCAACCTTAAGCTTTCCGGACCTACGCTCTTCCCATTGAGCTATCAAGGCTATAAAAATCGACACACACTCGTGTGTCCATTGGTACTGAATAGAGTACCTTTATTCTCAAATGAGTGAATGAAGAGTTCAGAAATGACCAACGAAGGAACTGTTAAAATTTTATAGTTTTGAAAAACATTTTTATAACTTATACGGGCCGATATATTGACGAAAGAGCGCAAAACTCGCTTTCAAACAATTAATGCATCATCTGAGGATACAGTTAAACCCTAAACCCTATAGACATATACCATATCGTAATCTACTGTCAACTTGTGCATAATACAATGCAACAAGTTGATTCATTTCTAATACCTTCCTAGTGGCTCTGAATTGATATGATAATGAATTCATTTGGATATCAGTGTCTGACAATGATTTTTTCAGTCTATACATGAATCAATTTGGAAACCAAGGAATGTTACACAGTTACTATCACTGGAGACATTTGGTGTTGAAGAGCCATCTAGGCCGAATGTAATTTCTTCACATGATTTTTGACGGTTAGGAAACCTCATCGATTTTGTTTTTTCCACATTGAGTAACACGTGATTTGCAGAGTACCATTCACGTAATCTATGAAAAACGATATTACATGTATCTTTCAGGCCTATATGGGATTTATCTGATATAATAACAAACGTATCATCTGTGTACAGAGTGAGTGATGCCGGTATCGATAAATTACATTTATGTATAGGATAAACAATACTGAGCCTAAAACTGAGCCCTGCGGCACACCAAGATCAATGTTTTTCATTTCAGAATTATGATTTTTAACGATAACATATTGTCCAGTGATATCCATCTGGTACCATATTTGTCCAACTTCTCTAGTAAAAGAGAAGTCAATCATTCTCTTTTACTACAATCGAATGACCTACTAAGATCACAAAAGATCCCCTTAGGGCACCCTCCTGCCTCAATTAATATGACTATTTGATTATAGTATGAATGGACTGATGTTGTGATTGATCTTTTACTGAGAAATCCATGTTGGCTTTTCGAAAAAATATTGAATTCATAACAAAGTGACAGGACAGGAACATTCAAATACTTCCGAAAAACTTCTTGGTACTGTTACTGTTCTAAGTTATCTAATAAATTCTCATCGTTCTTCTTGAATACTGGTGAAATTCCACCTTTTTTAGCATATTTAGAAAATGACCAGTGCAAAAAGATAAATTCACCAAATATGAAAGTGGAGTGTATAAAACGAAAGAAACATAGGTATCTCATCGTAACTTGAAGAGAACGTAATCTTCAATTTCAGTCGTAATTAATCGTACATGGTCGTATGGAGAGACGAAAAAGGAGTTGCGTGATGTTACAATTTTTTGAGTAAAGAAATCAGTGTATGTACCGTTACAGTCAGAATGTGTTTGGGAACTTCTATGAAATGATTATTGAATAGTCAGTCGCTGGTTCGTTGACGAAAAAATCTCCCTCTCTTAACGAGATTTCTTCTTCAACATTTTTTGTTCAGTTTGATAATTCAGCAACTATTTGCCATGCCGATTTAGTTTGGTTGTGGGATCTGTTAATTTAATTCTGGAAATATTCTTTTTTTGTAGCCACGATCGAATGCTCAACATATCCACTTTCAACATATATGGGTCTTTCAGAATCATGCTAGATGTTCTTACTTTATCATTTATCCATTTAATTGTCCCAGAATACATTTTATGATCTGTTTCAGGAAAATGGAAGACAAAATGAAAAAAGCTTGGTCTACTTCATTCATATCAAAAAGTCCTATTCAGTTTTCATTCTCGAGGTCAGTGACAAATTTTTGAATTGCTTCATTACTATATTTACGTTCGAGTTGCCCAAACATTTAGTTATATTTTTTTATTATGCCAAAATCGAACAAAACTGATTTGTGATCTGAAATGGTAATGTCAACAACAGAGACTCATTGGGAATGATCAACTATAGATACTCCTCCTTTTGATCTTCTAAATATATGAAAGAATATCTGACTGATTGGAGTATCAACGCACAGCCCAAACTTATGGGGCTAGTACCGTGAAAATTTGCATATGGGCTTCTTTGACACTGTAGGTGAGCACTAAGGAATTTTCGAAATTCAACTCCTAAGGTGATGAAAAAGGGAATGAAAGTTTGTATGAAAATCCTTCATTTTTTAATCATTAAATCTGACAAACTGTCAAATTAATGTTCGAAGCTAGATGGAATCACATAAATAAAACTAGAAAAAATACAAATTCTACGTGGACAAAGTCGCAGGCACCAGCTATTAATGTTCGAAGCTAGATGGAATCACACAAAGAAAACCAGGAGAAATACAAATTCTACGCGGAAGAAAGTCGCGGGCACCAGCTAGTATATTATAAATGAAGAATTTATATAGATTCAAAAAGGCTGATGGTTTTCAGAAATACCTCGTCTATCAAATAGATCTATTGAGCATCGTAATGGCCGCGTCGTTCTAACAAAAAACAAATGAAAGAGTGTACCTGTCTTTGTGCTCCGCTGCCCTGTCCCGTTGCCTCCTGTTTTTGAACCAGTTGGAGACCTGTGTCGTCGTCAATCCAGTCGCTTCGGCCAATTCCCGTTTCTCCCTCGGGCTAGGATAAGGGTTGTGTGAATACCAGTCTCTCAAAACACTCCTAGATTTCTCTTTGAAACAGTAACTAGTTTCTTCACCGTCCCATATGGTGCGTGGAAGTGGGAATTTCCGCCTAACGCGGTACTTTCCTACTGCTCCTAACGGCCTACCTGTTTTGAAAGCAAAGACAATTACTTCATCTAAATTTCCAACCAACGAAGTGGCTTCATAGGGGGATGAACTGAGCTGCTCAATTCGTCTTCTGATGAATCGAAGAAAGACGAATTGAGTGTCTTACATGGAGAACATTAATTAGATATAACCAAAATATCTGGTGAATTAGCGGCTGATACGCAACTGGAATTTTTTATGGTTGAGAGGATAAGGACTTGGAATTTGAGGAATCGTGATATTGCCTGCATAAGCTTTTATAGACACTAAATAAAAAATATAAACTATAAAACTCCTTGTTTAATTTTCAAAATTTAAAATGCGTTCAAAATAGCGGATAGTAGGTTGTTCCATTGAACTGAATTGAAAAGTTAACTCAAATCATTCAAGGAACATAAAATTTCAATGGGCAAGTAGAATTGGTCTGATTATGGAAAGTTACTGAAAACGTTATCTTTAGTATATTTTAATATCATTATTCATTATCTTCAAAATTATGAATATTTAATTTTTGAAAAAATTAATATTATATTAATGATAATTTTGAAACCGTTAGAAAAGTGCACGTATAACGAACATATGTTAAGAGGGAATGACTATGAGATGTACTATAATGACAATATATCTCCTTGCTTAACAACCAAACAGTGGATCTTAAATTTTGAATTCAATCCAATAACCATACCACGGTGAAAATACAGCTTGTCGCTGTATTTTGAAGGTCGGAAATCTGCTTAGTTTATGTTTTACTACATGTCAGGTGAAAATAATAATTTTAATTATAAACGACAAATTTATGTGTTTTGATTAGTTTCCGTTTGTTTCCAACATGAACGATCGGTAGGGACAAATGTCGGTTAATAACATAGATGCTGCAGTTGAGAACAATATTCCGTCGAATACATCAGAATTAAAACATCAATTACCAGGCAATTTAACAATTTTTGCACGACCAGGGGTTATATGTTACCAATGCAAATACCAGAATTGCCGAGCTAAACTGAAGTGTACCTTATTTTTCTCTTCAGTGTTCACGTTGTTAGCTCCTAAGTCTTATTTCTGTAAATTTCTTCAAATTAAGATTATGATAAGATTTTTCTGGTATACATTTCAAATCGATATATTGTCGCCTTAAATATAATTCGTGGTATGATTAATAACCTATCATTTTTTATAATATCAATTCATTGGCAATCCCAATGCAAGAAAATACAATGAATCCGTAGTTTTGGAATTGCAATTGATTATTATTGCGGAAAATTATCGGTAATAATCATACCACTTATTATATACTAATTTCTTTTGAATACTTCACATTCTCCGCATTCTGCATCGTATAATTCAGAAGATTTTGGTGGAGTTAAGTGGTTAAGATTATCAGTAACTATATCAATTATTATTGTTTCATAGTGATTTTATTCAAACATACTATGAGATGAAAACTAAACTTGAAATTGTAGAATTCCCCATAATATCAAACTAAAGAATCGATATTTGTGTAAGAAAAATGGCATATATTCTTCATTTACATTTTGGAAAGTATTTTATTGTATTGACGGTGGTATTTTTGAGCTTTCACGTAAACCCTACATAAACATATTGTAAGGAATATTTACAGCGATTTGCTTGAAAAGATATTGTGATGTCAATTTTTTGTACAAATACAACCTTTATTTATTCTTTATACACACCCTAGAATATCTCTAACGATAAATTTAAATTTTCGAAAAGTCTTATTGGTTTGGGAATATATAATTGATAGAAGCTGGTTTTTCAATTGAAATGTCCAAAACATGTGATTAGGTAACGACATTTCACGTCTATTCTAGGGATTCTAGGGATAGCAAGACAATTTTGGATTTAACATTTTTTCGCTCGCTTATGTTCAAAACTACTTCACCTAATTTCACCTTCCTGCAGGGGTTGATGGAAGTTCTTTAGATTTTTGATCATATGTCATGGTTTAGTGAATATTTTTAGAGGTTTTCTCTCCACTGGAAGTAAATATTGGGGAAGGACAAATCGGTTTTGCCCCAATGTGTTTTGGTATTTTGGATTCGAAAATGGACAAAGAATATTTCAAATTCGTTAGTAACATAACTTAATGCAAAGTATACATTATTTGATGTCGTTTCGGAAATCACTACTGCTCCCTTTCTAAAATCAAAATTGGTCTTGGATTTTCGACAAGATCTAGCTGTATTTAATATTTATTTCTCTCTGAGAATTACTTATCAAAATTTGACCTACAGCATGAGTTTGATATACTTGCTTTGGAATTTCTTTAGTTCCACTTTTTTCAGCAGGGGCATCATTCATGATTGGGTCCATGGTGAGAGGACAATTTTATTTTCTTTCAACAAAATACAGGAGGGATTTTTTTTTTGAATATGTTTGCACTTCATTTGGTTGACGTTTCTTTTGTGTGAATTTTACAAAAAAGTAGATTGTAGATTTTAGGGAGATCGATATGGCTCTCAAGCCTCTCGGTACCTCGACGTATAAGGTCTTTTGTACATAATCCTTCATTTATTCAAGATCCGGGATTCCGAGACTCCTTGCGAAGCGTATCAGTTCCTAGGAGCTAAGTTCCTGATGTCTGAGGGCGTTCATGAAACCCCTTCGAGGAACTCAAGCCTTTTGCAAAACAGCGCTTGGCAGGTGCAAAGCAGTTGTTCTGCAGTTTCAGCGAAGTTCTCGCAGTAACGGCACAGTTCACTGTCTAACTGCGCGACGCAAAGGAGGGTAATGTGTTTATCAGATATGTCTGTTTGTTCCTTTGTGGCGCTCTAGAGACCAAACGCGTGTGCCGATTTTGATGATTCTAACGTCAATCGAATTGTATTGATCTTGCGAGTGTCACTAAAGATATGTTAGTAATCAAAATTCAATATGGCGACAACCAGACGCTATATTGTGACGAAATTCAATATGACGACAACCAGACGCCATATTGTGAATAACCAAAAATTGTAAAATAAAAAAAAGTAAATAAAAACATAAAAAAACCCTACTGCGTAAAAAGTTAACTTTAAAAAAGATGGAAACGAGATGACCAGAAAATATTGTCAGAAAATCATGTTTCAAGAGGTTATCTATTAAACTTGAGTAAACAATCTCATGCAGCCGAAGGCAATAATACATATTCATTGTTAAATTAAAGTAGATGCCTCCGACTGCGTGAGATTGTTTGCAGTATAAAGTTTAATAGTTAACCTCTTGAAACATAATTTTCTGGTCATCTCGTTTCTATCTTTTTTGAAGCAAATTTTTTATGCAGTCGGGTGTTTTTTTTTAATTTTTTTTTTTTGAGGTCAATGCCCAATATTTGAGAGGACAATGTCCGGTGAGCGCAGTCCCGTTACCAGTTTTAAGTCTTTATTGTCCAACTCGAGAAGCTTTCTTTGGCTTTTCTCTGCCCTGCAACTTCAATCCTGTGGGTTTTTATTTGGGCAGCTTCCCAGCACCGAAACTCTTCCTTGATATAGTCTTGGGAAAAACCACAGAAGAGTTATGGGCGTTCCTTGCTAAGGCTGTCCGCTTCCTCATTGCTTTTGATTCCCTTATAACCTGGCACCCACATCAGAATAACCTGATTTTCCGTAGCCAGTTGTCTTAGGAAGAGTTGGCAGTCCCAAGTTAGTCTAGATCCTAAGTCAGTCTAGATACATAGACCATAGAATACTAACACATAATCCTCTGAATTTTGTTTATACGTTTTGTTTGGGGTGATTCCGATTTCAAGGTCTTATGACTTTTTAACATTGTTCGTACATTGAATTCAATCAAAATTTTTCGGAATGTACATATGGAATTATGTTTGTTACTAGAGGTTGTTGTTGTTCTCGTTCCCAATTTGTTTGATTCATCAATAATAATCATTATGAAACTTACTCATCCTCAAAATGTTGTGGAGTTGATGAAATCAATTTCGGTTTGTCATAAAGAGTTTTTAAAGAAATTTATTTGATATTGTTACTTTCCAAATACTTATTTGTATTTTTCCTACAAAATGAATTATAGAACAGTCACATCTTGTGGACAGACTACGGAAAAAATAGCTTCATATCTCAATAAACAAGATCTAAAAATTGCATTTAGAACAAATAATATGTTGGGTAGATTCATTAAAAATAATAAAGATATAATTTCAAAAGCCGAAAGATCGGGAATATATAGATTGGAGTATGGTGAAGGTATATATTGGACAGACTGATAGAATATTCAAATATAGGATCCATGACCATCATATAAGTTATGTACAACAGAAAACAAATTCAACATATTCTGATAACCTCTTGAGGAAAACCATTGTTTCAATGATGATTTCGAAATTTTGCACGTAGATAATAAAGGTATTGAACTGAATCAGTTGGAAACGTTAGAAATTAATAGGTTGAAAAATTCGAACTTATTACTCAACGACCAACTTGATTTGAATTATTTTGAATTTGTTTTCCTAGATTAAACCCTTTGTAATTATTATAATTGAGGATATATTTTATGTTTTGGGAGATTATCGTCTGTACTTACCTCGCTAGAGGTAATTACAGATAAAGACCTTAGGTAGTAGGTATAAAACTGTTGACCATTGTATATTTAGTTCATTGTACATTAACTTGAAGAAGCTACTGTGTTAGCGAAACATGTTGTGAATAAAAAAAACTGTGGAAATCTAATCGTGTGTGTTGTGATTCAAAATTATCAAATAATGTAAATTCAACAAACAATTAATTTCAAAATGTATTTTATGTACTGAAATTCTTGAAAAAAAAATTATTTCGAAAAACCGTGTTCTCAATATTTTTTTTAGTTTACAAATATAAAATAATATTTCCTTACAGTACAAAAATAATCATTTCCCAACAGTTATTTTCCGTTGCTAGCATGACTAAGTGCAAAGAAATATTGATTATTTCTTTCAAAAATGTCAATATTTCTGATCGATTTTCGGAAAAAGGATTTATTTTCAATATAACTCACCTCTTAACCTTTCGGCTTCTATATAGTGTGCTTTCAGCCACAGGGCCTGTAGCTTGGCATGGTTATGGGGACTAAACGTATGACTTTCCAATATCCTATACAGTTCTTTGAAATTTCCTCGATGGAAGGCTACTATCGCTTTTGCTTTGAGAACGGACTCGTTATTATGCAATTTATCACATGCTGGTAAGGACCATAAAAATCTACCTAATCGTTCTACGTTACCCGCTTGCTGCAGAACCTGAAAAACAAATATATTTGGATAATAATACATTAGAAAAATGATATGAATAACAATTATGTTGTCAACCACCATAATATCTGCTACAACGCGGCAATAGCTTAATAAAGCAATAGCTTAATGAAGGGATTATTATTATTGTGATAATAATCATCAGGGTTTCTATGCACAATATAGATCTAGTTGAATTCTAGATTTGTATGGTATAAGAAAGCCACCACTCGAACTACTGGGATCTTATTTAGAAAACAGGAGATAATGTGTTTCTGCTAATGATGAGTTATCAGATATCAGTGAAGCATGGAGAACCCAGTGCTTAATTTTAGGTCCATTACTTTTATTATATTTACATATATATTGTTATGTAATGATGATATAACAAATTATTTTGTTATTATTTCGCCCCACTTTTTGGGTGTCAAATTGATATGTATTGATAAATTGTAAATATAAATTTTTGTTATAAAATGAAGATTGCTAATAATTTCCGCTCTTCGTTGTAAGCCACCTAACAATTAGTAACTTAAAAAAACTAAAAGGTTACCTTCTCAAACACTATTTTCAATCGTTGGAAAAGTTTGCTAGTTCTACCATGGATATATAATACTCCGTACCTTGATATTTAGGACTCATGTATCGGATAGTTACTGCATTTCAAATATTTTCTATTTTTAATTTAATTGTTTTATGTTTTGTAACAGACTTTATGTAGCCTATTATTGATAGTTAGTGTAGTATTTATGTATATGTATAGGTACGTGAGTACACGCACAATATTGATTCAATCATAAGTTCTCTTTTTATGTGGAATAAGCTGACTTAACAAGTTTTACGTTTTTAACTACTACCACTGTAGAAAATAGGCAAAAACACACGACACACATCCTCAGTAAATAGCTCGTTACGCACGGTAAACGAATCGCACAGTTTTCGTAAACAAAACGCACAGTTTGATTATATTAAAATTTATAGGTAAAAGTGAGCGGAACATTAAATAATTCCGCAAGTAGGTCATGATCGCGCAACCGCCCGTCAATAGCGTAGTCATAGCAAAATCAAAATAATACACACAAACTTCTTTGAAAGACAAATAAGTTCTAGTTAATAATTATAAGATACATATACTGTTAAAAAAAGAATACCTACATTTTCAATATGTCAAGTGATAGTGAGAACGAAAATTTAACTCCTCCCAACGTCATGGCAATGGCAAAAATGGCAACGAATGATTTACTGCCAAGTAAATCCCGCGAACACTACGAAAATTGTAACAGTAGATTCATGGACTGGAGACTATAAAATGAGGTGAATTCTTTCTCCGAAAATGTTTTCAGCGCCTATCGGAAAAAATGAAACCTAGCTCTCTATGGGCTTTTTACTCAATGCTTAGATCGACTCTAAACATAAAAAAACAACATAAATATAGAAGCCTATTCTAAGTTGATAGCGCTATTAAAGAGGAAATCGGATGGCTTTAGAAGCACAAAATCTAAAATTTTGGCGGCCAAAAATATTCAAGATTTCCTCGAAACGGCTTCTGACAATCAGTACTTGTTTATGGAGGTGAAATATGTCCACTAATACTATTTTGCACACTTACAGTAATTTTTATTTTTAGACTGTTCTTATAATTGGCGTAAATGGTATCTGCCGAAGACAGGGACTGAGAGATATGACAATTGAAGATGTTGAGGACACAGAAAAATCCTTCATTATTAAAATTCCAAATACAAAAACTAAAATTCAAGTTTTTTTCGTGATCCCTGACCATTTTTATTCTAGAATAAAATAATATGACACTATACGCAAGACAATACTAAATAAAAATTTACCTTTTTTTAAAATATATAAATGTAAAATGCACCAAACAACCCGTAGGGATAAACAAATTAGACGGTATACCAAAAGATATTGCAGAATTTCTTAAACTAGAAAATCCTAATCGCTACACAGGACACTGTTTTCGCAGATCTTCGACAACTATTTCAGTCAATGCTGGCGGGATCTATTGGATTTGAAGAGACATGGTGACTGGCAATCGTCTTCAGTAGCAGAAGGTTATGTTGACAATTCCTTAAAAAACAAAGAACTCACCTCATCGAGAATATCATCCACTATTTTACATAATAGTAATACAACTTCAACAAATGAAAATATCACAATGTCATTTGATTCGACACATCGAAATACTTCTAATATATTCAATAATTGTACAGTAACCATAAATAATTACAATGTTCCTAAAGTTAATTAAACCAACGTAGCATTAAATAGAACGAATTATATCCTATATGATCATCAAAATTGTGAAACATATATCCTCTATAATTTTGTAGAATCGTTCGAAATAAAATTGTTTAAAAAATCTAAAGATGAAATAATAAACAGGGTATCCCATTTGAAGGAATGAAATACCCTGTCATAACTACTTTTTAGATATCTCTGTATACATGAAACGAACAACAAAAAACGACAACTAAAATAAAAAATCGACGTGTTCAAGCATCTATTACAATACCTAATAATAATGAAAATATTAAAAGTAGTCCAGACTTTTTTGGCCGTAGATGAAGTATAGTACGTAATGCGTGTTTTAAAGCAATTATGCACTCATGGAATTACCTCATACAATGTGATTTGAGGAGAAAACAAATTACTTCTCATTTCGGAATATATTGAAAAAAAAGGAGCCAAGTGAGGTCATCTATGATCTCACTTGGCTGAACAAATTCAAGTACGAGCATGAGCTTTTCCTCAATTTCTACTAGCTCTCATTCACGTGTTGTTTACTTTGAGGGTCGATTCAACTTTTCAGAAGAAGATGATAGAGACCGTTTCATCAATTTATTTTTATCAGTGCTTTCTAGAAATTATGATCAAATCGAACTTTTCAAATATCACGTTAAAAAAACTCGAACAGATTATTATGCGGCCTATTATGCGGCCATTGGGAAGCCATCCGCTGTGATGAGGATGAACTAAAAAATTAGTAGTATGTATATCAGGCTGAAACATAAAACAGTTATCCTCCAACTGGAAGGAAAAAGTCGTGGAAGAGGATCGATAAATCTGAAAATATCAATGAGTAATGTGTCTTCATTTGGAAATGAGAGTGATAATCCAATTCCTTCAAACTGATTTTGAAGGGCTGAGTGAAGATCAGATCAGAAATGTCAACTCCATGTATATCAATTTATTTCCCAAAATCAAAGTCTTCAGTAAAGTAAATATCTGTCAATATGTTTTTCCGTCGTGAGAAAATATGGGATAGAACATTCAAAATACAATATCTCAAACAAATTGATTTGTTAGATAATATGAACAGGGTGTTCATAAAATCAGATATGGCGTCATCTGCGACTCGAAGATAAACTTTGTCACTATCTTCCATCGTTCAAGATCTAGCATGAACTTTTGCCCAATTTTCAATTCACTGAAAAATCCATCTTATCAATATTCAATTGAGAATATTCCCCCTTTCAACATCCCAAATATCAGTACCGTTTTCACTATCGTTACCAAAACTGGAAAAAGTATTTGAAACTAATATTTATAAGAGCTGTCCTCTCATAACACGCCTCTCTCACTAGGGAAGCTGCCTCGTAAAAAAATTAAAATGGGATAGTGTCTAGTGGTTATTCTGTATGAAAATCCAATTCAATCATATTTACTAATCTAAGCATTTGCACAATATTTGGCTCATCCTTCATAGCAAGAGCAAATGCTTATATTGTTCATCAACCAAAAGATATAATTTCAAATATCGCTGAACCGAAAGTTTAAACCTTACTTTGAATACATTTTGATGAAATTACTTGAGGTAATGAACATCCATAAAAATATATACAATTGTCCTAAGTAACAATGAGTGGGTATAAATATTTCTCTCATGCTGAAATTAACTTTTATTTCAGATGACAGGAGGTAGACAAATTGAAAGGTTATATTGTTGGAGAATTAAAAACCATTCATTATAAATTAACACATACCAGAACAGCGAACAGATTACAAATTCATTTATAAACAAATAAATCAGTCCAGCCCCTCAACATGTTTTCCAATTATAGATATCGCAAAATAAATAATACAGGATGTAATCTGAAATCGAAACAGTGGACGTAAACAAATACCATCAATTTTTCTTGTGCGATTGGAAATCGTTCGCTTAGTACCTAATTTCAAGATATATACAAGGCGTGCAGAGTGTTCTCTTTTCAATGTCGAATTAAAAGAATATTTTATCGGAAAAGTCACAGAAAATTATTTCAAAACGTAAACCATGGCAACATAAGAAATACGGATTTTTTTTCAATTCAATTTCAATGATGCCTTATCCAAATGGTTTTTTTTTCATTTGAGAAGCATGGCATTACGTTCTTTGACGCAATGGTTATCTACAAATATGATACAGCATGACCTAAAACAATTATCGCTTTCAAACGATTTCTGTCTCATAATATCTATAAAAAAAATTATTTGCTTCGAAATTATTAATGATTTGTTAGAAGAATGGTTTTGTCATATTATTGCACTATTTGTACAATTTTGTACCACAACAATTAAACAACCTACAAGACTCTGAAAGACAATGACGGACAAATATAAATTGGACAATCAGTGATGAATATCTACCCCAAGGAAGAAACGTGAAATAGCTTAGATAACAATTAGACAGAACACCCCCAAGATATCCAAAATGATAGGAGGAAAGTAATATTAGTATTACTTGTTGATGGACTGTTAATAAATATCAAATCACTACTATAGTCCGTAAAATAAAGGCGTGGAGTGATAAACCCTCATTTAGTATGCAAAATCCAAAGATTATGGGTTTTTTCTAGCAGTTCATACTTATACCTACCTGGATTTGATTAAGCGGTTTATTATAACATGCCTTCATTTTTCGGACTATATATGAAGCAGCTTCTAAACCCATCTGGATCTACGGAATATAGCTGAAACAAATAGCCTTGAACTCAAATATAAATATTTCAAAAGCTTTCCACCTGAAATGTTGAGGACCATTCATAAGGTTTCTTGGTATTTACTGAACTGTGGAATTTGGGAAGAGTTACTAGTTGAGACTCAAACAATACAATCCTTATAGAAATTTGAATAACGCAGTTCGAATGTTTTAGCACTGAACCCACTTCACAACAGTAAAAAACCCAAAGACGAAAAAGGAACAAACCTCTGTTATGAAGTAGTTATATATTTGAAATACAGTTGGAAACGTGCCTACTGGAACTTGAGATTCTGGAGGTTATATGAACTAGACAACTGAGAAATGCAAACTATCATATGACATCAGTTTATTTCATATTTGTCTGAGCGAAAGCGGGAATGATTAGAAGTATTTCTCGGATGAAGTGATTAATAAATGCAAATATTTTTCTCTTCAAACATCGAAAGAAATATTGTGTTGTATTGTGATTATTTTTTTTCTGAAGGAGTAACTCTCCACTCAAAAAGTGGAGTGAGTTATTTTGGCTGATTGGATGATAGACATCAAAAAAAACTTTGGATAATAGAACAACCGTTATAAATAACCGCTATTTCTGGTATTCTCCAGACAAATATTATATTCAGCAACTGCTCTATTTGTCATCATAACTTTCAGTGTTAATCAGCAGCCAAAATTTTAGATTTTATTGAATGTGAATTATTTGATGAAGTGACCGTTGTTTCTCAAAATTGGAATTCTCGTGTTAAATTATTTTAGTTGAACATGAACGTCTCTGGGAGAAAATAGGTTGCTTTCGATGCCAATATGATGAATTACAGTAGATGACAATTAATTTCAGGCCATAAGTGATTTCAATGTATGAATTGGCAAACCGAATCAGTCTATGGTACGTAGTGGAAAGAGCTTCTCGCATCGATCTTTGTGTGTGGCTGACTTCTGTTGGGCGAATTGAATTTCCAAGCACCAATCAACGTTCTATTACTAGCTTTGAGTGAAACCACAATACAATTTGTTTTTACTCCTAATATCGTACATTTAATCGTCATTTTTATAGTTATGCATTCTACATTATTACTTTGGATAGTTATGAAATAGTTTGAAAGTGTTCCATAAATCTGAATTATATTAGGAGGAAAAATAGCATGTGTTTCTCAGGGTGAAAGTGGATTTAATTGGCTCGCATGGTTGGCGGACTACCCCACAGTTAGTCTGTCAATTTCCATGCTCAGTATATGAACATTTGCTTTCACTCCCAAATACACTGTTTAACCTAATCAATTAACAGAAAAAAAAATTATAGTTTAAAAAACACGCTTATAAAGCAATATGGACTAAAATGTTAAAAATAATAAGAATAAAGTCATTGACCAAATAATTTCCTCTTATGCAAAAAAAGCGTGAGGTGCTTGATATCAGTTATCATAATATCATTATCTAGTAAGTGAAAGGCACCCCAGTAGTAAGTGAAAGGCACCCCACACTTTTTCTATATGAGAGAAAAATTCTTTGGTCAATGACTTTATTCTTTATATTTTTTTACTTTTCAGTCCATTTTCCTATATAACCGTTTTTTTTAGTTTTTTGAAACTATAATTTTATTTTAAACTCTTTAGTCCGTATTGCTACAAAAGACCATGGGAGAAAAACTCTTCGATTGATTCATCTCCATGGTTTTTATTTTTGGTGAATGTACTGAGATCATCTAGCGCATTCACATATCTTTGAAATGTAAATTATGTTTTTCTGATCTTGGTGAGAATACCAGGTCATAGCTATGAAATTAGTGTATTGTCATTGGTTCTCAATATGGTTCTTCAGCCTGTCCGTACCTCAACCTATAGAGGTTATTGTACAAAACTTTTGGTAAATTGAGTATATAGGCAAGTTTACCAGTGAATTCATCAAATCTTGGGACTAAGACATTTTTTTCTGAATACCAGGTCATAGCTATGCAATTATTGTAGTATCATTGGTTTTTAATATGTGTGCGAAATTTCAAAAGATTCGGACGTCTGAAAGGGAGTGAAAATGAATTTCAACATTTCCGTTACATACATTCATACATGCATATATACAGGTGAAGCTAATGAAGCGTGTGTAAAATAGCATTGATTAGTATTGTGGAATGGGTTTTTTGACATTTTTGACTATTTCAAAAAATCATTGTCATAGTTTCAACCAACGGGGTCTTGCAAAGGAATATTTCTCATTAAAATGTAAAACCTTTCATCTACCAAAATGGTCTGTCAAATTGGATGAACATATTGTAGGCAACATGAAAAGCTTTCAACTCTATAGAAACTCTGCTAGTGCAATGCTAAACTAAGCATAACTGTAAGCATAACTGCAACAACCAGTCTATCCATCAAAGTGTTTACGAAAACACATCAGAATTTCAGAATATTATCTGAATAAAACTATGGTAAATAAGAATATATATGAACACCGAATTTCAGTACTATTTGCCTATTTGAATTATTTTTATTCACAATCCATACAACTAAATTCGCTTTTCTTCATTGCAACTGTCAGAACTTTTGTTTTTCATTATAAACCTTGGTTAATTATGAAATCACTATCTACCAGTTGTATTAGAGGAACAATATCTCGGGAAAAAATGATGCCAAAATGATAATTTCTAATGACAATTCTCTCTTACCAATGGTTCAAAATATACCGATGCGAAAATTCTGACGGATAACATATGAATTTTCTTCTTGGACATTTCTTTTCTGTTTTAGAAAGGAAAGGATACTTTCATTATCTGATAATTACTACTGCACCGAAAATGCTTCTGAAACGGCCACCATCATCATGTAATGAGTATTATCAATCAATCAATCAAAACTGAGCTTTATTGTCTAAGAATCATCTTTCCTATCGACAAAGCGTGAGACGTAACAAGTGGATTCACTATGTCCATTTGTAGAGTAAAAATATAAATATAAAATATAGATAATGAGAATACACTCACAAGAATATAAAAACAAATACAAAATAAAAGTAACAGTATGCAACAAAACCATAATAACATGTATATCACATTTAACACCAACTAGATACCTAACATATAAGAGCTAAAAGATACATGGCTTCAGAACTTTTCATTGTAGTATTCCTGCAGGTCATAGTACGCTTTTGGGATGAGGAATTTTTTAACTTCCTTCCTGATTTTTTTTATTACCAGTTGCTTTGAAATGTTCTGGCAATTGATTGTAAATTTTTTTGCTTCCATATATGATTAAATGTTTAATTTTAGTCGACTTGGGTATTGGCAGAGAAAGGTGGCAGTTATTTCTAGTGGATATATAATTCATAGGGTTTTTATTCGATGAATGAATCAAAAAGACTGTTTCCAAAATAAAGAGGCTAGTGAGAGTAAGAATTCATTGACTGATATACAGTAGTGTGCAATGGTCCCTTGTTTTAGCCTCACATAAATAGCGAATTGCTCTCTTCTGTAAAATAAATATCGAATTTAGCAGATGTTGGCTATAAAAACCCCAGAAGGCTATGCCGTACCTGATATGAGAGATTAGAGAAGAATATGCGTTACTAGCCATAGCAGGTCCAAGCTCATTTGATACAACTCTGATAGCGTAGCCCGATGCTAGTTCATTTTTAAGCGACGTTATATGCTCTTCAAACCCTAATTTTCTGTCAATATGAATACCTAGGAATTTAGTACTTGTTATCAACTTGATTGGTACGCAAGGTCAGATTTTCACACTAAAATCTGTAGGTAATAATACTTGTTTTCTCAATATTGAAACAAAGCGAATTTGAATTACACCAAGATTTGACTACATTGAGTTCCTGGCATACAACTGTTTTCAGAGTCTTTAGATTTTTACCTACCATAAGAGGGTGGTATCATCTGCAAATATTATTTCAGATATCAAATTTCAATGGTATCTTTTTTACCTAATCCAGTCACATGTTCTGGTGATTTCTTAATTAAACAAATAAATACTACAATACTAGGAAAAGTGTAGTACAAAAAGAAAAATGTCTTCAAATCAAAATAAACTTGTCTGAAAAAAATAATTCTCATTGACAAAGCGTTAAAATAGCCAAATACTACCCTCACATAATCTCGAAGATTGTCTATATAAAAAAACACTTGACATAATTCAAGTAAAAAATCATTATAAACTATGGTAAGTATCCTAGGTATACCCTTAAACAAGTTTTGAAAATAATTGTCTATATATATGTAGACACATTGAAAATTCAGTTGAGACTAGATCACACACACACAGGTATCACAGTCACAGTAATATGAAATGAAAGTAAAATAAAATATGTTATCTGAATTGAATAGAATAGTTCCTACATAAATTATAATCACATTATAATTACGATCACAAGTTGATCAAAAATAACTACAATGGGCAAATCTAGTACAGAGAAGATACGAATCAATATCGAAAACCTACCCACTTGTGTACACATATATTGAGAAGCCCTCATCTCTTTATTGAGGAATTCTATTATATCATAAAAAGCCCTGATTACTATCGTTTCGGACATCCAACGTCTTGATGTATTCATTCACGACGTTTCGAATGCTTGTATCTGCAATCGTCTTCAGGTGAATACTGACAAGTTTAGGTGCTACTTACCAATTTATATGACTGTCGGCGCAATGATGCGTGCAATTCCGCCATGTGCAACGGTGCGTGTAATTATAATTGTAATTGTAATTAATAAAAAGCCCTCTCAATCAGCAGTTGTTCTGAAGATTTCCAGAATAAAGTAATCGAATTAATGGTTTTGATTGAAGCTGGAAGATTGTTATTTAATAAGACCAAGGATTTTTTAACTGAATTCAAAGAGGGAATGGGAAGCCTCAAGTTGTTATTTTGGCGGATGTATTCCTATATTTGTCATACAATGATTTGTTTTTATGTATTCAACATGCTGTTTTCAGAATTGAAAGCGAAGGAAGTGTTCTTTGAAAATATCTTTGCAAAGACATCGCACAGCACGCTTTTGCAGAGTGAAGGTCATTTTAAAATGTTTAGTATTGCAAGTAATAATAATAATAATAGTCTTTATTGGAAAAAAATAGTATATTTGTTTGAAAATATGAACAGGATGTTCATAAGATCAGATGTGGAATCATCTGCGACTGAAAGATAAACTTCAGTCACTATCTTCCATCGTTAAAGATAACCTCTTGTGGGGTATTCATGTTGAAAAAGGAAACATTCTCAATTGTATATTGAATAGATTTTTTTTTGTGGATTGAAAAATCCGCGATAAAAATCACAGAAAACTATTTCTATTCAATATTCAATTGAGAATGTTTCATTTTTCAAAATAGTACAGTAGTTTTGCTCTCCCACCTAACCTCGAATGCCACCTTTTCTCAGCTATTTTCTAGGGGAAAAATTAAATGAAATAAATAGTCGAATATATGAAAAATTTGAAATTAAAAAGATGAAAACATATTCAATACGTTTGCAAGTACATTAGTGCAATGCCAATATGGTAGTGGATATGACATATGATGATATAAACTATGAAATGAAGAGAAAAGAATGATTATTATGATTGTTCACTTTTCGAGTGATACCTTCTTTGGTTTCGCTTTGAACACATCAACATTCGATTTTTTTTTTTAAATTAGGCATGTGACTCGAATAGGTCATGGTTTACTACTTTTCTTCCAAAAGACAGCTACTGCTACCTATATAGGTGGTCAGCCTGTGTGAGGTGGATAATTTTTATCCATTCCGCAGTCAACCTTCTTGACTAACGCTGTACTGATGAGAGGAAAATACCCCCAAACCGGTCTACAGGTATTCAGCCCGAGTGAAGTGTGGAACATTTGCAAAGTAACGTTGTAGAACTCTTCATGATTATCCATCGGATGTAATCCAATGTTTGTTGGGGCATTAACCAGGAAAGCAGTTGTTTCTTGAAGGATATTTGATCAATATAAACCTATTGTATAGGCAGTAGTAGTGAGATGTCTTGAGGAAGAAGACATTTTCCATTTTGTGTCATATGTGCTACATATTCATGTAATCTATTAAACATAAGTTCAAAAACTAAAACCCGACTACTGAAAAATCACGCTCTGAAATTATGAAACAAGAAAATATTCTCATCTGAAATTGTTATGTACAAACTATTCAATATTCTTTTGAATCAACAACTTACACGTAATATATCTCAATATATTTTATACATATTCAAAGTAATGTTCAGAGTATAGCCGTGGTCATATGCCAACTATCCTGACTAAACAATACATTCTAGCAGTCAAACAAGAAAGCCATGTGAAGTGTAATATAAGAAAATAAGGAACTTTGAAGTCTTCTTCACAACGAATATAAATTGAAACAATTGGTAGACCACAAGCGAAAAACAACTACTTTCCTGGCAAATACCACGCAGAACGTTGAATGATATTCACCTGAAAATCTATGCAAACTTCCAAATGAAATGAAAATTGATTGCAATTGTTTCTTTCTGATGATCTCGATTATGTTTAATTAATGCCAGGTCCGCCTAACAATCCGCATACCGGTTTGAGGCTTCTGGCCTTCATCATTACGGAGTAGTCACCAGTCAGAGATCCAAAGACCTCTAGCCGAAGCGAGACCCAACATAAATGAAAACACCATCAAGCCTACATCACCTATAGGTACGCCGAAAAAAGTAACTTTTAACCGGCGGTACCTAGTGACAGAAAGAAACACTACATACTATTTCCCTATCTCAATAGGATTCTATATAAATAGGATTCCACCTCGGTAGGAGTGACTGAATGCCCGTCTGGCGTGTATATCAAACAAGAAAGCCATGCGAAATGTAATATAAGAAAATAAGGAACTTTGAAGTCTTCTTCACAACGAATTCAATATAAATTGAAACAATTGGTAGACCATAAGCGAAAAACAACTACTTTCCTGGCAAATACCACGCAGAACGTTGAATAATATTCACCTGAAAATATATGCAAACTTCCATAGGAAATGATTGCAAATGTTTCTTTCTGATAACTCGATTATGTTTAATTTATGCCAGGTCCGCCTAACAATCCGCATACCGGTTTCAGGTGGATATCATTCAACGTTCTGCGTGGTATTTCCAGGAAAGTATTTGTTTTTCGCTTGTAGTCTACCAATTGTTTTAATTTATATTAATTTGTTGTGAAGAGTACTTCAAAGTATTTTCTTTTCATTCTAACAATAGTAAGCGATCATAAGCTTTGGGGTTAAGTGGCATATGACCACAGCTATATTCAGAACATCACTATTAATATGTATTAAATACATTGAAATATATTATATAAATGGTCTATTTAAAAGTCGATAAATATTGAATAGTTAGATGAGGATATTTTCTTGTTTCTTACTTTTTAGTGCGCGATTTTTCAGTAGTCAGCTTCAAGTTTTTGAACTTATTTTCATCTCATACTTTTTAGAGTAGTCGGAATTGAAATTACTTTTCATTTAAATTATTCTGGGGTTATAGTTTCGTGATAAAGTATTTGCAGAGCCGCCTTAAATTTGTGTTTGTTTAAGTTTTATTGATAAACAAGTTCCTATAGTCCGTAAAATCAAGGCATAGAGGAATACAACCACTTAATTAAATCCAGGTAGGTATAAGTACGAACTGCTAGGAAAAACCCATAATCATTGGATTTTGCATACTAAATGAGGGTTTATTACTCCATGACTTTATTTTACGGACTATATAGGTAATATACCGCGTGGAGGTACTGCCCTCTTATGTCATTATTATTACACATGTTTTTTTATATATAATGAAATACGTATTCATGTATTTTGGGTAGGTTTGGAGAGAAAATATGTTTGGCTCACATCTGAGGCGTGATTTTAGAAATAATTCCTAATTATCGGGTGCATGCGAGCAAAGCCGCGAGCAACATCTAACAACATATATATTTTTGGAATGTGCTAATCAAGCCCTTTCATTTGATACCCAACAAGGCATCGTAACTTTTTTTTTTTATGTTCATGACCTTATGTCCTCTAGAGGGCGCCATATTCAATTTGATGTGACGTCACATAATCTATAACAACCGGACGATCAAGACGCTTCCAACAATACCTCATTTGTCAAATTATGATAAGTAGCTTAGAAGTTATGAAGTTTTGCTTCGCCGTAGTCGGGTAAAAAGAGGAGTAGTTTCTCGAATCATTAATTCATGTGTTCCGAATACACAAGTGGTATATTTTATTACCCTTCACTAAACATTTCCTAACCAGATCATCATTTTTAACCAGGAGCTTCAAGTATTTGACTGGTCAGAAATTGTTTTGTCTGGAGAATTACCACTTTAACAGACATAAATCAAACAGGAATGTCGGCGATACACCGTATTTCAAATAAACATTGAATAAACAGTCGAGTATATTGAAGTTATTATCACGTACTTGGTCGTGTTTTGAATTCTCTGCATCGTGATTTCTCTCCAACAGGAATGCTGAATGAAATAGTCTTTCTCAATGTATATCGCAATCTTGAAGCATGCTGATTTTTTTTTTCAACATTATGAAACAAAAGTAATGCATCAAGCAGCAACATTCATCATGATTGATGAATTTGGTGTTTTAGTTCTTGACTAGAAATAATAAAACCTAGAACCTCTCATACTCAAAACTCATGTTGATAGGAGCACTCGTTTTCGAAAATTCGAAAACCTTAATTTAAATTTTCAATGCATTTTCATAATGTTCATTTCCAACAAATTAAACTTAATTTTTCTCAAAAACGGTTGCTTCTATGGATTTGTCACAGAGGTACCTATCCTGTATTAAACTAAATATTTTTATGATTCTGAAGTCAAAAAGTCGAAACACCCAAAAATAATTAGGGTAAGCAAAGTTATAATCGAAATATTAGCGTCCTATGTCGAGCTAAGCTCTTTTCTTTATTCTGACGAGTAGTATCTCACCTGGAAACACTCTCCATATATCTATAAATCCCTTCCTTTTCCAATGCCAAGTTCATGTGTGTGTTGCTTTTGAGCTTAGAGCATACTGTTTTCTGATCTATTGAATGACACAGAAAGAGAAATGTTGAATCAGCAGCCAATCTCACGTTGGTATTTTTTTAATCTAGACTTGAGCTCTGCCACAATTGTGTAGTGCTATATGAGACGTACATTTTTAAACAACCAACTTGAATTTGAGTAACAAAGTGAGAGAACGGTAGCCCCCCAAATGGAGCCCATTCCCGATATTTTGCTTCGCGTTGAAGATACTCAAAAAAGTTATTAGGAAAAATTGTTTGAAATCCAATTTTGAGTTCCAATACCAAATTTAATTACAAAATTCGTATTTCCAGTTTCTTTCATATTTTTCTGCATATTCTTCACGCGGTTATAATTTTGATTTTCAATTCAATAGAATGCTATTTACATGAAAAATATGAAAAAATCGATATAATAAGGTTATTTGGTAATGGGCCTCGCAGTAGCAGATAAGAAGTAGCTGCATAATTTAACCGAAGACATTCGCTATTAGTCATAGAACTGATGACAGTCGCTATTAAACATAGCTGATGAGGGCATACATGCCCTTTTCAAGAAACTGACACTGCGTTGCTAAAATATCTTACAGAATGATCAACTCCGTCGAATACATCGGCATCCCGAAAATAACGCAATCTTGTCTACAAATCAAGCGATTCCAAGAGTTAGTCTTCGTAGCGTTTTAACTGAATATCGAAACTTAGAAAAGTTCAAGTCCTCATAAAATATGGCCTTTTGAAGCAAAATTTCTACGTACTTTGAATGAAGGTAATTTTAGACAACCGGAATTTTCTGAATCCAATTTTATTTGTTGATGAGGCTACATTTTCCACTAATGTGGTGGAGACCCAATAATTGGTTCGTTTTTCTTTAATAACTCGTTAAATGCTGAGCATTTATTTAACTTTTGCGAAACGGAATTACGAGAGGCCATTGAAAATCTTCCTCTAATGTGCCATAGTAGTTGTTTTCCTTAGCTATATGGTGCGTCAATGAATAATTCCAGAATTCTCCGATATAACACCATTCGGTTTTTATTTCTGGGAAAAGTAAAGAATAATGTTCACAAAAGAAGATCCAGAAATCGAAAAGAAGCTGAAAAAAGTCGAGTCTGTAGCGAAATCACCATTCTAGAGCTGAGAAGAATAGCCAACCACAATCGTAAAAGAATTGAAAAATTTATTAAAATTTGAGGAGGATTAGTTGAGAGAGACAATATCCGTTGATTACATATTTCTTTCATTTATGTGTAATAGTAATTATCTCAACTCATTGTTACTTTGAACTGTTTTCTTTCAATTACCAAAAGAAAACTGTTTGTTTTGTTTTTTCTTAAAATGTTTTTCTTGTCAAATCGACACTTCTGTTCAATATTTTTTTCCATTGTGATGGCATCCTAATAAATAGAAAACCAAAATTCTTACCGTATGTGGACTTGGAAAAAATAAAAAATGCGAATTGTGTAATGAAATATGGCATTGGGGCTCAAGATTAGATACTGAACAACTTTTTCTGGAACTGTTTTCGATACCCTACGCGTAAAGCAAAATATTGGAAATGGGCCCCATTTGGGGAACTGCCGTTTTCTCAGTTTGTTACTTAAATTAAAGTTGGTTGTCTCTAAATATACGACTTCAATTGGGCCAAGTCTCAAATCTGGATTGAAAAAAATACGATAATATCCGGGTGACTCTATTTTAAATGAGCCATTTAATAGCATTTGAATCACGGTGATTAGTGATGGTGATAATTACTTGAGTGAACTAAAAACTGTTTCGAATAGGGTGAGTACCAACTGAAATTGAGTAATTTACGATAAATAAAACAGCTTCACATCATTATTCAGGAATATCTGCTGGGTGTATCTAATAGTTGATAATTCTGGTTGATAATATCTTTGAAATTATCATAATTTATTCAATCATTAAATGAACAATTATTGATAATAGCAGCGTATATGTTAACAAGCATTGAGGGGACTAGACTTTTTAATATTTCCAGGGCCCTTTTGATTGTGTTTCAAATGAACGTAGGGTTCATTTTTGTTTTTTGCGATATTAACAATTGTACTTTTGTTATGTCATTATTCATACCATTTTTACGTTTTAATATAACCTTCTGATATATTTTGAACCATCTAAAAATGTTATTTTAGGGAAAATCTGCCTTTCTTCATATCATTATATTTATATCCTCTTTCATTTGAAAAATAGATGACTGACTTTTGGAGGATGGATTCGACCTCACTTAAAACAATTATTTCTCGGAAAAATTATAATTTTCTGTGTTTTAAAAATATCAAAAGATTCCATATTCAATATTTAATGATTTCTTAGTGAAATTCGGTATCTTTCTAAAATTAGTTCAATGTTCTGAATGCGCAATAGCATGTATATGAATGAAGAGTAACCAGGAAACCCACTGGCAGGTCAGGTTGATGATCTGTTAATATATATTTGTGAATATGTAAATATAGATAAGCTAGTTAGCAATAAAATTTTAATACATTGAAAAAGGAATAAATTCTTATTGATTTATTGAGCGTCTTATCGATATCTGAAGCCAAGCACAAATGGGCGCGATCATTACTTGGATGGGTGACCACTGCCTGCCAAGGACGTTTGCGTTATTAAACATCGAACAACTGTTGCATTCTCGCAGTTGCAGGCGATATAGCAATGAGCATGAGATATATCGAGAGATAACCGGTCTTAATTGGAGTCGATAAGATGGCGGTCCCGAGTTCATAGATGTTGAGTTCGCTAAAGAACCCTACCACTGGTTGGAAGCACCAGAGGATTTGGCAAAATTTCCGGTTGGTGTGCTCACCAGCGCACAGTGGTCCAGAATAACGAAAAAGCGGAATTATTTCGAATTTTGTAAAGTTTTCGTATATACCCTCCCAACTTTGTGAGGGGGTACACAAAAGACTAGATAACCTTTTCTCAGAATAGCGGCTACTTTTTGCGAAACTTTTGCTTTCTTCAGCCCCTCAAAGACGCCCATTATATCGTGTACGTTTCTCGGCGTCATGCGTGTACTTTTTCTTCCGATTTCGATCAGCTCCGGAAAGAACATCTTGTGAATAATTCCTGTGAAACTCAGGTGGAAAGTCAATCAAGGTATGTAGTTTTAATTTCATGTTTGATAAGGAAAATTGGTCGATTATTTACTCAGTTATCAATAGTTATTTTCTATACTGTTATTAGAATGAACGTGCGTACATTCTCAACTTTCGTTAGACTTACAAAAAAATGCCCCATGACTCACCGCTCCGAAAAAATATCTAATATATAGCCTAAAATTTCTATGAAAACATATAAAAAATTTGCCTGCTCATACTTGCAGTTTTTTAAAATATTTGATTAATTGTGAGCCTCTGCAAGAGTGTATCGAAAGCGCACCAAATATATTTTGACCCACGATGACTGTGACGGTCTATATTATAAACAATATTTTAAGAAGATTTTGGATACTGATTTTGCTAATTAAAGTCAAATATTCAAAAAGTAATCATTCAAAACATTTGATCTAATACCAAAATTACCCCTTTTGAAACCAACCCATTTGCGACAAATTTTCCTATGGTTCTCGTGAGCTTTGAAAACAATTCAGCAAAAGAAGGCTCAAATCTGATTTTATTGTTTAACCACCCCTTCTAAATACCACCCCTTTGTGACTCGTTTTTTAAATATTATTCCCATGATCCTCATCAGCCTTAGAAGCAATTCCGCGCGCGAAAAAAGACTCGAATCTGATTTTTTTTCGAATTATCCCTTCTAAAAACCACCCCTTTGTGACAAGATTCTTTGAATATCTTTCCCATGATTCTTGTCAGTCTTAGAAGCAATTCCAGGAAAAAAGGCGCGAATCTGATGTTTTCTTAAAACCACCCCTTTGTGACAATTTTTTTTATATTTTTCTTCTGATTTTCGTCAGCCTTTTTTGTCCAACCACCCCTTTCAAAAACCCCTTTGTGACAATTTTCTTTATTTTTTACCATGATTCTCGTCGTCGCCTTCATAGCAATTCCGCGAAAAAAAAATCTCAAAACAGTTTTTTTTCAATCACCCCCTCCTAAAACCTACCCCTTTGTGACAAAAAAAATCCTACTTTTTTCATGATTTTTGATAGCCAAATAGGCGATTGAGCAAACAAAGTTAATTAGTTCCGTTTTTTTCGTGAAATGAAATTTTTAGGTGGAAATCTCACTGCACTCCACCAATTAATTACTTCAAAATCGGTAAGAAAACAACCACTCACACCCACGTCCGAATTATAAATATAGCATTACCCATAATCGAAATCGCAAACAGTATGAATTGTCTCGATTTTTTTTTTCAAACAACAGAAACATAATGTTATTTATCGAATATATCGATAATCTTTCGGATGGTGCATAATATAGAAAATAAAACACCCTTGTGGAAATTTCAACAATTTTTCAGCAATTCCAAAAAAACTGTAATCAGGCAACCTATGCTAGGAACTTACCAACAAAAAATGAGGTTGCGAGTATAATTTCTCTTTTTCAGTTGAAACACAGAGGTTTACTCCAAATCCAAGATTATGCGGAAAATGAAAATAATGGGACGAATTTACTTATGCAATGAGAAACCGAAGACTGTAACATATCAAAGCCAGCTATTGTTTCATTAAAAATGAAAATTGTCTTATTCCTCGAGATGCTGACTACAAATGCCTATACAATAGGTGTATGTTGGTCGCATATCCATATAAAAAAACAACTACTTCCCTGGCTAATGCCTCGACAGACATTTGATTACATCCGATACACAAACGTGCAAAATCCTACAAGGTACTTTGCCCCCCCATCAGTACATGGTAGATCAGGCAGAAAAATTAATGTCTCTGTTCCTGATTAAAATAATTATTATCTATCCATAGGGATTCGCTGGGATTCAATTAGCAGATTGGAATACACCATCAGCTAACGCCATTTCGTCTCAACTACTACAATTTACTTATGCTTATTTCTACAAACGCACATTCTGAAAAATAAATCGATTCTACCTGTCGCCCAATATTCATATTATGATTAAACAAATTGCTCCATTATCGTAAATAAGTTATGTAATCGTACCAAAAGGTATATGATGGTCCAGACATTATTTTTTTCCATGGTAGTCTTATTCAATGATTGATACGTGCCACTGAGGTACACCGAATGTCAGAATTATATGAGTGGGGACATGAGTCAATTCGTCCACGTTGAACCTATGTCTACAGTTCCTCGTTTTTATCGTGAAGAGAATTAAAACATTTTTTTTCCATGCGCCATTCAATAATTTTCTTTCCTTGGTTCAGAAATAATATTATTTTTAAAATCAAGTATTTTCAATATGAAGAATAGGCATGAAGTTTATTGACGAAGTTCGAAAACTCTATTCTCAAACTAAATATGTAACGTTCAAGTCGTAATTTTCGAAAATTCGAATTTAAGAAAAAAAAAATAGTTTGACTATCATCTAACTTGGATGAAAATATTGGACTGCGTGTTAGAAAAATAATTTCAAAACCAGAAATAAAAAAAAGCTTCATTATGATGAACCAACACAGAAACAACTCATTGAGGATACGGAGCTCGAAATGAAATGATAATGGCTATATTCGAATTCCATTACTATCCTTATTTCGCTTGTTATTGCCAATAGCATGAGTAACGAGATATCAGTATCGGAAACGGCACAAAATCTCATTATTCATTGATTAAAAAATCTTTGTTTCATTTTATGGGTTGAATGATTATTCGGTTCGGTATTCAGTTATTCCGAACGGGAATGATAACATTTTTCTTGTTTTAATGGCTGGTGAAATTATTACGTGTCGAGTAGTGAGGAAGTAATAAAGATATAACTTGTTTGAATGACCTACGATTATTTAATAGTACTGGTTAACAAAATAAAACTTATTTTCCTCGTCAGACATGGTCAGTCATTTCTCCAAATAAGTTTTTGATGCTGATCCAAATCTGTTTCCAATTTCTTCAAGCGCCTACTTTTTGAAATGTAAACGAATACTCGACACTGTCCGAAGTGGTATCTACATGATCTAAAGATATTGTCGCTTTCAAAGGATTTCTGTTTCATAAGATCTATGAGATAGGTTTCTACTTTGAAAATGTCCATAATTTGTAACAAGAATATGTTTTTTTTTTTAAATATGAACAGGACGTTCATAAAATAACAGAAAATAACTTCATTTTTATTGGTGATTTTTCAATTCACAGAAAAATCTTTCTATTCAATATTCAATTAAGAGTGTTTCCCTTTTCAACAAGAATATATGGTTTCGTAGTCATAATTCGTTTAAATTTATCGTACAAGTTAAACAGGAATCATTTGAAAGCGACAAGGCCACTCAAAAGTATTTGTGATAGATATCCCCTATGGGCCTATGTAAATTACATGTTTCTTTAAGCGAAAAAAAAAGTATTGTAGAACCTAAAAATATCAAAATTAAAAGGATCTGTGCGTGTTTGTGCAGGCTCAGTTTTTTCGAGAATAAATCATAATATCACCGAAGGATGTTTTATGAAATGAGTTTTTTAAATCGATTAGTATTCTACCTCAATTTTTTCAAATATTCTTCAGAGTTTATTGAACCAAGAACCGATTATAAAATACCTCACTAAGAATCAAAACAACTTGCAATTGTATTATTTTGATCTATATTTTGCTTTGCAAAAAATACCGTGGGGCCCTTGGGAGGAGAGAGGTGCGTAATTCTTCCATATAAGAAGATATGACTCAGATTTTTAGGAGAGTTATTGGAAACCAACGAATTACGTTTGACTATTTTGAAGTGGAGTATCTCAAATACCAGTGAACCGATTTAGAAAATTAAAGACACACACAACACAAGCTTGTATTCCTGGAAATCACAGTGGTATTGATTTTTATATTGAAGGATTGCCAGAAAATAAAAATCGACAGTCCCTGAAATTCAATTCTAGAGTTTTTCGGTGTGGAGTGTTATTAATGGAAGACCTGCTATATATAGGGAGCAATCCTAGGAAATTTATTTATGTATTATTCATTTTCTACTACAAAACCTGCAACGATACGATACTGAATGAAGCTCCGAAGTGCTGTGCACCATAACTCACATCGTATGGTTAACCAGATGTGTTTTGTATGTAGGTCACCCATAGCAGGAATGCGGTGAATAAAAGTATTTTGTATGTTTCTTTGGTTATTTTTGTAATGTAATGAATGTGACTCAAACAAAAAAAGTCGCTTGTGAGATTATCAACTTTGATATCAGTCGGGAAATTGGAAAATTCGGGTATAGGTATTATAAATGTAGCGAAGATAAAGTCATTTATCACCAAAGAGGAATTAGCTCAGCGGTTACACGGTCGCTTACCAAACAGAGGGTCCCAGGAACGAATCCCGGTCAGGGTAACATTTTTTTATTTTATAAAAACAACGGCTGGACCGAAAGAAAGGATTTTTAAAAAAATTATTTGAAATTTCTTTGTTCTGGAAAGGTTTTCAGGAATATATATGTTACGGTCAATTTAAATATTCCGGGCATTATGAAAAATGCCCAATATGAGAGGGCAATATGATAACTGTTGAAATAATTAAATTGCCCGGGTTTTATAAATAATGTAATAAAAAGACATGTTTTATTACAATTAT
Source organism: Gonioctena quinquepunctata (assembly GCA_018342105.1). NCBI lineage: Eukaryota > Metazoa > Arthropoda > Insecta > Coleoptera > Chrysomelidae > Gonioctena > Gonioctena quinquepunctata. The sequence continues at coordinate 134,989 of JAFIRS010001479.1, read as the reverse complement.
TTTAATTTCCGACATTGAATCAAAATGTTTAGTGCAAGGTGAAATGAGCACAAGTAACATATTTGGAGGATTCATTCCCTATTTCTTAGAATATTTTGTGGCTCTGATGGCATTTTGAGTTACACGCGTTTGTTTCTATCAACGCACCCGCCCAATGTACCTAAATAAGCAAATTGCCCGACGGATATTGAAAAGGACAAGACACTATGATAAATAATGGAGTTTAGGTAATAATGAATTACTTGGCCCGATATGACTTGTCATTATTCATAATGCCCAGCATTTTGAATAATGTCCGGAATAATAGAATTGACCGTAACATATATTATATAATAAAAAATGAATGTATGTTTGTGTTGGTAAGCTCATTACTTGAGAACTGGTGGACCGATTTGGCAATTTTTTTTTCGGGAAAACGGGATGACGAACGAAAAAACCGGATAACGAACGGGAAAACAGGATTCCTAGGAAAACGGGAAAACGGGAAATCGGGATAACGGGAAATGGGATCCGGGAAGGGGGATAAAGGGAAAGCGAAACGGGATAACGAGAAAATGGGATTCTGGGAAAACGGGATAACTCGGTTACGGGTTAACGGAGAAACGGGATAACGGGAAGCGGACAGAGTCAAAGGCATAACCTAGATGAAACAACACGGAAAAAACATAAAAATAAAGAAATTCTACGCGAACGAGAAATTTCAGGAGAAGTATTTTGGGGAATATAAAAATTTGGACAGGACAACGTCTGTCGGGTCAGCTAGTATATATTATATATATATATATATATAAGAATCCAAAAATCTAGTGCGTGAAACCAATAATCAAAAGTTTAAAACGATAGCTCAATCATAAATTTCCGTTTCCGAGGTGACTGCATAAGGAAAGCGTATATATTTGAAATATCAATGATAAGTTATTTCGAAAAAACGAAAGATAGGTTAGTTAAATCGTAAGAATGTTGTCCATCATTGATATTCTTTCAAAAAAATCCACGCTCTCCTTATGCATTCACCTTTCATTTTCTTCAGCTATTTTTGTAGTCCCTGAAGAAGACAGTGGTTACGATTGGAACGTCGACAGAAATAAATGAACGTCATTTCCTAAAAAGAACAAAGAAACAAGTGAATTCCATACAAAATTATATGTATGTTCATTAAAAGACATAGCGATTATAGTAATTTCTAACTTATTAAGGCTCGGTATTTTCACCTCTGGTTATACTAGGAAAAAATTAACCAATGGTAAGAATGTGCTTTTGCTAATCAATAAACGTTAAACAAAAGCATAATCTAACTATTGGTTAATTCATTCCTAGTATAACCGGAGGTGAAAATACCGGGCCTTAAAAGAATAAGAGAATAAACTCGGTTTACGGTATAACCCCTCGAACAAATATCAGAATCAGAGCTTTCATTGGTTGGATAGATTTGGTTTCTTGGGAACGAAAAAAGACAAGTTATCACACTTGGAAATGAGTGGAATAGGTGTGTTGGTTTTTCATAAAAAAAAGCTCGACTGTGAATGAAGTCTCACACAATGAGTGTTCTGTATTAGTGAAACTATATAGTTAGATTCAGAACTCTCTATGTTCTTCAAAGCTGTAGCCCTATTCCACAAAATCCGTTCATGTTTCATTGACCCTCAAGTTTATATCTGTCCTCCAGGAGAAATAAAATGCTTAATATTTTGCAGGTATTTAAAATTAAAGTACCTATATTTTTTTAAATAAAATGTACTCTCCAATAATGCCTACATTTTACTTCTAAGGATACACTTGTAGAATATTTCTCATATATTTCTGAAATACAATTCACGGGATTTACATGTTACACAGTTTCTTGAATTACTCAATAAATTATTTGAGTTTCCATCATAATATGAAATGAGTGCTTTATTAAATTATATATAATTTGATACTTGCACTCTTAGTGATAACCAGACAAATGGCAGGATTCAACTTTTGCGCATGACAGTTCATGGGCAGAAATTGCTCCTCCATCCCATCAACACTTGTGTATATTTCTTGACCCGTTGAATTGAATAATATTTACAGACCTACATTGGAATACTCTCTCCTACCCAGACTCTAGAATAACCCTGGATTTGTATTTTTTTCTACTTCCTCATTACTTTTGATAGATGAAATTAGGTAATTAGAAAGAACTCTTTTGGATGGTGGAATCATAGGCAATTATTAGTTATGCAAATTTAAAAGGTTTTCTTTTCATGGCATTTTGTCTTTTATATTAGTTTTGAACCCATTCAGATATCTTTATTTCAGAACTATTCACAATTCATGAAAGGCAGTTTCATGACTCATGAATCATTTCATTTTTGCGATTAAGAAAACAACTTCTCTCGTGGGAAGCTTTCATTTTAAAATATATTTTCGAAAGGAAAATCAAAAATATGTAATATTAAATGACCCCTTTGCAAAATTGCTCTGTCAGTTTTTCAATCAGTAGCTTTTGCCACCATTTTGGTAGCAGGATCACTTCACTCCAGAATGTATTGCAAGTAATATGATTTGTAAAAGATAGCTTATCCTAAGAGCAATATGGAGCTCGTGACGTAAGCATATTCGATATTCTTGTAGTTGACAGTAGATTACAAAGACGACTATTGCGACTATTTGAGTATGCCTGAAGTAGATATCAACGAAGGTAGCCTCAAATGGGCCGATTTTTTAGAATTCTGGGAAGCAATGCCGTTCGAATTGGGTGAAATATATTTAAAAATTAAATTTGTACAAAAAAAATCTATTTTTGAACGCATAATTACGTCAATTCAGTCAAATTATCACATGACTGAAATTGTATTGATCAAAATACCAAATTGGCCTTATTGAAAATTTCATTGAGTACGTGGTATAAACAGAATAATAAAATACTCATTATTAAGTTCTCCAGATTCATTACCGTTTTGTGTTGGTATTGATGCCTCTTAAGATATATCGAAATTTGTTCGTGATGAAGTTCAGACGTCCGCAATAGGTAGGATTTTTAGAAAATCATAGAAATCCACAATAGGTTTTTTACAATCATCAACTGATTCTGTATTCAATAAATTGAAATCGTACCCTTTATATTGGCAACATTCGATAAATGAGATAACAAATGCATTTAGTGAATAATAAATACATTATGTTTATCATAAAAACATCCTAACTAATAATTCTAGAACAGGACACTGATACTCCATTAAGTCCCATAATTGGAATTCCTGATAACCAACGATAAATCACTTCTAAATCAAACTGAAAAAAAAAACTGATTCAGGTCACGTGAACAGCCGATATCTTTATCACTTCCTCACAACTCGACACGTAATAATTTCAACAGTCATTCAGTTAAGAACCGAATGTTGTCAGTACCGTTCTGGATTACTGAATACCAAACTGAATGGACATAAGATCAAAAACATATTTGTTTCGTGTACGATATATCTTGCAAATTTAACCTGACAATACATCCATCTGCCAAGGTGGGGAAAATTTTCTTCAAATTTTTATATTTGAAGATTATATTTGTTCTGTTTAAAATGAGGAAGCTACTAATTGAAAAACTGACAAGCAATTTTGGAAGAGGATCATTTTACTTTACATAACTTTAATATTATTTTCGAAAATAGAATTCGAAATGCAAATGTTCCACGAGAGAATGAACCATTGATCTGCGGTATCCCTTTGGATTTGGACGAGCCATGTGGTGAAAGTTATTTAAAAGCACTTCATGAATTGTGGATGGTCCCGAATGTCAGAAATCTGAATGGGTTTGAAACGTATGTGGAAGACTCCCACATCCAAAAGAAGGAATTTTAAAATTTCATCTTTTTAAGGAAATTGAGAAGTAGAAAGCCAAAAAATATCTCAAATCCAAGGTTAAGTTAGAGTCTGGCTGAGAGATAGTATTTCTACGAAGGCGTAGAAGGGCCACGTGAATTTTTTTTTGAAATCCCGATTTTAATCTCGGTTCCCAGACTTTAAATCTCGGGGGGTCCGACTTTAAAGTCGGGAGTCCGACTTTAACCGGGGGCCGACTTTAATCTCGTGGGTCCGACTTTAATCTCGTGGGTCCGATTTTGAAGTCGGGAGCCTACTTTGAAATCGGGGGTCCAACATTCATCTCGGGGGACCGACTTTAATCTCAGGGGTCCGACTTTAATCTCAGGGGTCCAACTTTAATCTCGGGGATCAGATTTCAAAGTCGAGCGCTCGACTTTAATCTTGGGGGTCCGACTTCAATCTAGGGGGTCCGACTTTAATATCGTGGATCCGACTTTGAAGTAGAGCGCCCAGTTCTGTTTAGTCTTTGGTGTAGACTATATAATATTAGTTGGAATTTTCATCTGGGTTTAGTTTTTTCGAGTTTTTTTTAAGAATTCTATTTTTTGTTGTTTTGACCATCAGCGCCATCTGCAGTTACTAATTGCAGTCTGAGGACTACAAAGGTTCGAGCTCCCAGGCCGCGCTATCTTCTCGTTACATAATTACTCACCCATATTATAGAATATCTAAAATACCCTGAGAAGCTGAAATTTGACGAAGTTGTAGAGTTTGAGATACAAATAAGGAGATATTTTGAAATCTAATATTTTTCCGCTTTTAACCCCAAAATGGAAGAGTGAAGTATCACTATTTATTTCTTCAATTGTTAGAACATTATACCAAAACTGATAAATATAATTAAATATGTGTTATTTTAATTAACGGCTATACGGGACTTGCATTAGAGATTTTTCACATTGCAGTTGGATAAGAAACAAGAAATTTGGTATACTGTCATGATCAATCATTTCAATTCTTCCAAAAATATGCTAAGTCATACAGTAATACAAGGTGTACCAAAAGTCGGTATAAACTATCTTATGTTGAACCCTAATTTTTGTTTCAAATGGTTCGAATGGCCTTTTAATTCGGAGTTCAGACAACTTAAGTTATGTTAACTTATCCATTATAGTTATTATTAACATATGTCGATATGTCTGAAACAAATTACCGCCGTAGTTATTTACGAAAAAACTTGTAGGTATCTCGCAAACCGTTCAAAATTAGGAAACCAAATTTGTGAAGCAGTTAGCTGGACGTCCTGAAGTCCATGCGATTTTCAAATGTCTCATCAAAAATCGACAAAAACTCAATTTTTCTAAATGGTGCCTACTGTTTTCTTCGACACCATTCGAAAGAAAATTTAATTTTAGAGTGAGTTACTTGAGCATTCCGCATACTTAACTTCAACCTTTATTGAGTTATTCCATAAAAATCTAGAGATGTCTTATCTTGTCAAGAGATTCTTTGCTTTTACCATGGAAATAAAAGTCAATTGTTATTAAGAAGGTGATATTCTGTCAAAGTGAGAACGAGTTGTGCTAATCTCTATATATATAAAAATCAATTGCTGTTCGTTAGTCTCGCTTAAACTCAGAAATAGCTTGACCGATTCGAATAATTTCTTTTTTGTTTCGTTTTCTCTAATACAGGGGTTGGTTCAAAAACAAAAACAAAATAGGGAAAACCCAAAAGAGCACCTGAAAAATAGAAAAACGGACTTATCGTCTAAGTGACGTGCTATACAATATCGTCTAAGTGACGTGCTATACAATACAACATTTCTTCCGTGCGGTTGTAAAATTTATTACATTTCAAATAGTTTTCAAACGTTGTGGATGTTAAGAAAAGTCTTGGTTAAAGTGAATGTATGTACACTTTGCGATGGTTTGTCATTTATTTTGATCTGCCAGTCTCTACAGGATGAGTCAGAATAAGACCGACAAACTCCGACTACAGATTCCTCACCTCATTTCGAGGTGAAAAGTTGCTATCAAGGTATGTCGTAAAATGAATCCCCTCTGAGATACAGGGTGTCGAAAGTATGAAAAAATTAAGATTTAATGGTTTAGATTCACGAGTCATTCCCTTAAATGTTAAGGGTAGTTCACCCCTTAAATTTTTTTTTCCAAACAAAACTCTTTGTTTTAATTTTTTTATGATACAGCATTCAAAAATACATACAACCCTAAATTTTCACTCTGCTACGATCAACCCCTATTTTTTTGGCAAGATTTTTATTTTTATGTTGTCATGACTTAGAATAAAAAAATTCATATCACTCTTAATTTTCACCCTTCTACGATAAACACCTATTTTTAATTTTTTTTAAACAGGAAAACGGAATAACAGGAAAACGGGATAACGGGAATAACAGGATAAGGAAATAACAGGAAAACGGAATACGGCATAAATAAAAAACGGGATGACAGGAAAACGGGATAACGAAAAACCGGGATGACAGGATAAAGGAATAAGGGGAAAACTGGATAACGGGATGACAGGATAAGGGGATAACGGGATAACGGGGTAAAGACAAAAAGGGGTAACATGAAAATGGGATAACGGGAAAATTTTCGGGAAAAATATTTTAGGGAACATAGAAATTTGGACAGGACAACGTCTGTTCTCAAATAAAATTCATTCGAGTTGTGTTAGACTTGTTTGTAATCCATATCTTGGGTAAAAACATTATTCAGCGAACCATGCTTAGGTTCGTTTCATTTGAAATATCCAAACACGACACGGGGAAAGTTCTCACGATTGAGAAATGATTTTAAAAATTTTGGGAAAGGGGCTAGACCCATTGCGAGAGTAAAATCAAATTGCCATTCTCGGACATTTTCAAGCCTATCCTCAAGCCTCAATACGAACGGCGTCTTTGGAATTGGAATTTTCATACTCTGCAATAACCATTTCACACCGTCGTAGCTACATCCTTTTTCATTCATATGACTGCAAGAATTTCACCCAGGTAACTTTCCCCGTAGAGTTAACTTTCGCGAGGATTTAAGTGTTACTCAAAATACAGGAGCCCGCCGGATTCTTAGAAAACATAATTTGGACTGACTAGGCAAAGTTTTGTCAGCAAAGAGTTTATAATAGGCGAAATCGACATTTTTGGACTTCTGAAAATCCACATATGGTCTCAGTATTGAAAATCAAGAACAATTTCGAATAAGGGTGTTTTGTTTGGTAATGAACCAAGATGCACGCTATTTTATGTACCATACAGATTTGAATGGTGAGATATACTTAGAAATTCTTCAAAACGTGGTAGAAACATTTCTTGAAAATCTGGCACTGCCTAAGCTGCACGTTCATGTTACCAGATGGTTGGGGCACCTCTGCACCATACAAGAAGTGTGGATACCAAATTGAGATGCTTATTCGATAACCGTTGGGGGGAACATGGATGACCATTTCTGTGGCAAGATCTCCACATCTTACCCCTTTAGACTCTTATATTTGGGGTGCGGTTATAAATTTGGTCTATTCTTCACTAGTTTGCTATATAGATGATTCGCGACTTATAATAATAGACTTTTGACAGATCTATTAAAAGTAGAATAATCCAATGTTTGAAAAAATTGTGGTCATATTGAACATTTGTGTCAACAATGTTCTTGTTCGTAAATAATAATTTGTGTTGGGTAATTGAATAGGAATCCATATTTTTGATTAAAATATTACTTTTGTTTCCATGGCATACTCGAAAAAACAAAGAATCTCCTGGCAAGATAAGGCATTTCTGGATTTTCATTGGATAACTCAATAGAGGTTGAAGTTAGGTATACGGAATTCTGAAGTAACTCACCCTAAATTTCAATTTTCAGTAGTATGGTGTCGAAAAATATAAGGTGCTTTTGAAAAAAATGGGTTTTCACAATTTTTTTCGTAAATTACTATTGCGGATTTTTATTTTTTTTTCAGAACAATCGACAGATTCAAAATGTCAAAAAAGATAAGTTAACACAGCCTGAATTCAGAATTAGAAGGCCACTCGAACCACGTGAAAAAAAAAGTTAGTTTTCATTTAAAATAAGACACCCTGTATAGCTGAAGGACAGATAGAACGCACATGATCGATTATGACAGTATACCAAATTTCAAGATTCTAATCCAACTGGAGAGGTGAAGAGGTAGAAAACTAGGCAAAAATTGAACCATGAAGAAAAATGTTAAATCTACTTGTCGAACATTTCAACCATGGCCAATAATTGATCTAGGAGATAATATTTTCAGGTGAAATGTAAAAGCATTCAGGTCACATGTAGATAGGTGTATATTATTCATTCTTTATTTCAAACTGAAATTATTGTCTGAAACATGCTTTTATGAATGTGAATTCATTAAGATTGTATTTTTTTAAATTATAATATAATATGAGAAATATTGTATTTTTTTACTCAAGACCGGAAAGTCAACTTTGATCACCTCCAGGCTTCCCAGTAACTTGAGCTCTTGAATTCGCAAAATATTATTCTTTTCCAAATTCAGAGAATAGAAAATGATAAGATTTGTTCAAAATGGATGACACTCTAAATATTTTATGTTTTGAATTCAATGAGTCATTCAAAGGGTTCTGCGCCCGACTTTAATCAAGGAATGAAAAATGAGATGAGAAGACTTCTGTTGTATATAAAATGAGTGTAAATGAGATTATAGATCGACAAAAACTCGACATACTACGAACAGAAATTGTATCTATAAAAAAAATTAAGTCAACTTTGAAATAAAGTTATAAGCAACATCAGGAAAGATGATATTTCAATGGAATTCGAGGATAATTAACAGTTATGGGAAATGATATCAATTTTTTTCGCGACTACGACGAAGGGTTATGATTTTGACCGGTACGTATGTATGTATGTGTTCCCTCATAACCTCCAAACTACTTATCATAATTTGACAAATGAGGTATCGTTGGAAGCGTCTTGATCGTCTGATTGTTATAGGTTAAGCGACCTCACATCAAATTGGATATGGCGCCCTCTAGAGGACATAAAGTAATGAATAAAAAAAAAAATTCCGTAATGAGTATCAAATTAAAGTGCTCAATCAGCACATTTCCAAAATATATATATATATTGTTAGCTGTTGCTTGCAGCTTCGCTTGCATGCACCCGATAATTGGGAATACGTTCTAAAATCACGCCTCTTATGTGAGCCAAACATATTTTCTCTCCAAACCTACCCAAAATACATATATAATAAATACGTTTTCCATCGTGCACTATAGTAGTTATGTTAAAATTATATAAAAAAAACAAAACGTGTGAATAATAATGTCATAAGCTGTACACCACGCGGTATATTACCTAGGTACATGTAAAACAATAAAACCTGATCATTTTTTTAAAGCGACTCTATCTGCGATTCTAAATACTTTATCACGGAATTATAACTCCAAAATAATTAAAATGAAAAGTAAGTTCAAACCCGACTATTGAAAAATCACGCTCTAAAAAATATGAAATAAAAATAAGTTCAAAAACTAAAACTCGGCTACTGAAAAATCACGCTCTAAAAAGTATGAAATAAAAATAAGTTCAAAAACTAGAATCCGACTACTGAAAAATCACGCTCTAAAAAGTATGAAACAAGAAAATATTCTCATCTGAAATTGTTATGTTCAAACTATTCAATATTTATCGCCTACTAAATAAACAACTTACATGTAATATATTTCAATATACCTATTTAATTCATATTCATAGTGATGTTCAGAGGATAGCTGTGGTCATTTGCCACTTTGCCCTAAAGCTTATGATCGCTTACCACTGTTAGAATGTATTGTTTTGTTCGGGTAGGTGGCATATGACCACAGCTGAATATCACTATGAATATGTATTAAATACATTAAAATATATTCGTGTGTGTTGTTTATTCAATAGACCATAAATATTGAATAGTTTGTTATAATGATTGTATTATTTTTATTATCGTTTTCCCGTTATTTCTCTCAAACCGTTCATTCAAGTTAAGTTAAAAAAACAAAAATGTTGATAAAGTACACTAAACTGACACCTAGTTTTTTTCACAATCGTCTTGTTTGTTATAACTAATGCTCCGCAAATTACCATAGCTAAAAACTACCAAATTGAATTTTTGTCATAGAAATGACGAGTTTGTCTTGTTTCGAATCTAATAATAATGTGAAAATATATGAACTTTGACAATTCTTCAATCTTAATTCATAACTAATTCTTCAAATTACTCAAGATCCCCAAATCTTTCAGTTGATTATCAGGAAACAAGATAAAATAACACATTCTTGATTTCAAAGAGTTGTTGGGTATTTATTTTATTTAAGTTTGTACACTCCCAACTAGTTGTTTCCCAAAATATTATATTCAAGAAGCAAGAACTAGCGTGCCATTCCAAGTCAACAATATTTTAAATCTTAAAAAAACATATTCAAGTGTGTAGCTGAGATTGGGCGATATTAATTTTGGTGTTCTTCTGTAAATATTGGTTTCAGCCCATTATAACAATCGGCAAAACTGTATTTCCGTACTTCAACTCCTCATCAAGCTTAAGATGCGAGGTCGACAATATCCATGTTATGAATTATCCAAACGAAAAACAGAATCATGTTAAGTAATCTTGCTAATTTGACCCATAATTTTCGACATCCAATCCAGCCGCCTCTGATAGTCCTAATGTATGATTCTCACTGAACTTTAGTGAAAAAAATTCGTGGAGGCACAAATGATTTGGTATATTTATGTCACTTTTATTTTTATCACCCTATAATCTGCCTTAATGAAATTATACATCAGCACATGTCCCTACAATGAAGTCATACCCTGTACCATGATAAGAAACAGCATTTTTACACGAGTACAGCCGTTGATAAAACCATTAAAAAAAACGTCAGAGAATGCCTAATGGTCAGCTCTACACCCACGTGGGCACAGTATAGCACCACGGCAAACAGTAATGGTAACTTGAGAGTGTTCTGCTGCGAATGATGAATATGCTCCTAGAATGTGCACGTGTGTGGGTGACCACTATTAAGGATTTTTGTTTCGTATGCTGAATTTGCAACACTGGATGTAGTTGCTCAGATCTTGGACGGATATTATTCATTTTTGACGTCGACATGTATGTTGTGTTGAAGGCAGATAATATTTCACAGAAGCTTCTTCACAGAACACTTGATGTTTGCTTTTTTCTATAAAAAATAGGTTGTAGGACATGAAGGGTTGGTGATTTCAGCGAATTCAAGTTATTTTTAGGTGGGTTAGTAAATTTTTTTCTTTCGGTGATCTCCCTAAATTAGTCCTAATGTTTGTATGTAATCTGACGCAAATCAAAAGAAAGAAGTATCACCAGCACACAAGGATATAGACAGTACTTACAACAGCGATGGTTCCTACGGCACACAGCTCGTCAACGAGCTTCGTTTGCAAAAAGTGTAAATCCAAAGTTTAAAATGGATTTAGGTGTATTACATGTGAAAGCTTTTATCACAACAGATGTGGACCAAAAATTGTGGAAGACAAAGTGGTGAACTGTTGTGGAAAAGAAGCAAACATCTGATAGTGATGCTTTATTCTTCGATGCCATCGCGGGTATCGCTGGTGACAGCAAGACGGTAGATATTGATATATTCAATTACTTACCGAAACAGAAATATGCGATTAACGAGCTGCGAGATAAAATTAGAATTACGAATAATCAAATAGACCTCATGAATAAGATGAGCGATATAAATTGTGAACATTCCAAAGTAAATGATAAAAACGGTGCTCCCAGATGAAAACCGGTACCAGCAAAAATTGTCAATAAAAACGAGATGAATCACAGGAGAGCACAAATATTGTTAGTAAACAACGGACAACAGACTTTGTATCAAAAACTGAAGTTTCTGCTGCAGTCATGCAATCAGACCATCAAATGAAACTTGACACTTACATTCACTTGGTAAGTGATGATAATTTCCAAAATGCTGCTGGATCAAACCAACGCGAGTGGACGGAAGTAACTAGAAAGAAAACACAAAAAAGAAGGAATCTTTTGATTGGTAGTAAGAAAGAAGAAACTGTGAGAGGGGTTCCAAAACATAAGTCACTACATGTCTACAGGATCGATCCAAAGACAACTGCAGGAAAAATGAAGACGTTATTGAATGACTGATATAGAGAATTACAAAGACTTATATTTTCTTTGCTTAGTTGAAATGGGTCTCAAAAATGAAGCATTAGAAAGTATAGACATTGAGAGTTTTGATTTGTTCACTTCATTTTGACGATCAAATAAGCGTTGTGGGGGTGTTGGAAAATGGTCAAGACGGGATATTCAGGCTAAACGTATTGATGTTCTAGAATATTGTGAGGAACAACATTTTGAAATATGTGCTATATCGTTCAAAACGAATAACCGTCAAAATATAATTTTAAATTGCTATAGGTCACCATGTGGGAAAGAAAGCATATTCTATGATAAAAAGTCCACAGTATTGGAAAAAATTTACAAGCCAAACATGAACTTGATTATTTGTGCAGATTTTAATATCGATAGATTCAAAAACGATCATTTTGTTTCTGTTTGCACCTTATTATTAGAATTCAATCTAGCTCCTCTGGTGGAATGGCCCACTCGAGTTTCTGAGATATCCTGTACATCGATTGATCAAATATTCCTCAACTTCAACAATGAGGGAACATGTTCTGTTCTGGATAATGATATATCTGATCACAGAACGATATTATTGGAATTCAATAAGTGTGAAACAGACAGAAAATATGAAAATAATGAAATTCTGAGAAGAAATTTCAGTAGAGAGAATATAAATGATTATAGAGAATGTTTGATAGCAAAAGACAGGACAGATGAAATACGCAGTTTCCAGGACGCTTCCACATACTTCATTAATATCTTATTATTCAACTTTAATGTTCAGTTTCCAAGAAAATATCAGAATGAGAGAAACATAAATAGAAGATGGTTTGACAAGGATGTGATTATTCCTTGTCAAAAGTTGAAAGATTTATTTTTATTGCAAAAATGTCATCTAATATTGGCTCCCGTATATAAAGAGGCAAAGAAGAATTATAGTGCCTTATTGATAAAAAAACGAAAAACATTTTTTCAGGAACGCATTGAAAACGCAGAAAACAATACGCGTGCCTTGTGGCAGGTTACCAATGAACTTACGAAAAAACCGATTTTAAATAAAAATATCGTCCTTAACATCTATGGTCACACAATGGACAATCATAATATTACAGCCAGAGAGTACAACAATTTTTTTTTATAGAAGCACCCACTAGACTGGTAGATAAGATAACAGATAATGAGTTTATTATACCTAAAAATCAGCTCAACAGTAAAACTATGTTTCTTTATCGGTATACAGAAAATGAACTATATTCACTACTGAATAATAAATTAAAAAATAAGAAGTCAGTAGGTATGGATGATGTTCCAGCATTCTTATTGTAGTGTATTATTGACACTTGCTTGCTTGGAGGCGTACCACAGGGCTCAATATTAGGGCCTATACTGTTTATTTTGTATGTGAATCATTTAGATCATTTTATTGACAAACAGTATTATACTGAAAGAAAGAAAGAAAGAAAGAAAGAAAGAAAGGAGCATCTAGTGTGAACAAAAATTATTACTGCTCATGATTGGTAATTACAGCGATTTTTTTTATTGTGTGTACATCTTAGAGAAACAAAAATTGATAGTTGTAAAGCTCATAAAGATCTATCAAAAGACCTATAGTTTCCCAATAAATTTGTTCAATCTGTCAACAGCCGTCATTTAGAAACTACTGGACCGATTGGCCCCTCTTCGAACTCATCCGAGGGATTGATTGAAATTGTTAAAATAATTACCACAGCCACTTTGCAGAAAAAACAATAAAAAAACGAATACATGCGATCTACAATAAAAATAATAATAAAGAAAAGAAAACAAGAACATACATTCCTTTACACGATAAAGAAAATCAACATAAGTTTGACACTAACAACGTTGAAATTTTGTCCAAAGAAAGGAATCCAAGACTAAAAACATTCCATGAAATGATACATATTAAAAAAGACCCCAATAGCATTAACAGTAGAAATGATATCAAAAACTTAAGCCAGATTTATAACAACCTATTTTAATTTGTTGAAAATATAAACAGGATGTTCATAAAATCAGATGTGGAATCATCTGCGACTGAAAAATCTTTCTATCAATATTCAATTGAGAATGTTTCCTTTTTCAACCTATTTTAACTTTGTTTATAGTAGTAATAATGAAAACTGACCTTTACATGCTACCAAAAAAATACAGTCGAACTCATTTACTATAACTCAATCTAAACAATCCGTGTACTTATGAAGAGGATAAAAATGCATGAAAGATAAATAAACCATACCCGATAACATCGAAGTCACACACCTACAATAATGTTCGTACGATGCAAACGCTGAGTGAATACTCATATATTAACGATATTTTTAAATTGTTTAATAACGTGTCATATTTCGAAGTCCATATTTTAATTAATTATAATAGTGCATACATTTTAATATTCTGTTAAGTAAGATATTTCTTAATCACCATGTTCTTGATTTTAGTGTTTTTAACCTGAAGATGACAAATACTATGTCGAAACGTCGTTGAATGGAATTATACGAATTGACTGAATCAGACCTTTATTCCGAGAAATTGAAGAATACATATATATATATATATATATATATATATATATATATATATAAATATATATATATATATATATAAACATATCACTGTCTCATAATATTAAATACTTCTAAACAACATAAAAATGAATGAATGAATGAAATGAAATATAAAACCATTTTTAGTTACAAGAAATTAAATGAAATCTTTTTAGCAGAAAACTGGAATGGATATTATAAATTATACGTTCCTGACACATTGGCAGATTATTATTAGATAAAATTAACAAAAACACAAAGAATTTATTGATATTGGAAAGTCCCAGGATAATTTTTCATGAAATACTGAAAATATAAAATTCTATGATGTTTCGAAACTAACTGGTAGAAATACCATAAAAAAATCATAGTATTATAATTAAATTTGAAATGATTTGAAAATAAATTTATTATTATTATTATGACGGGACCAATAGGTAGTATTTTTATTGAAATCTGCCTAAAAACTTCTGGGTGACCTCTTTCCTTTTCTTGTTACTGAAGAAATGAAATAGAAATACATACAGTTTTCCAGCGAGATTTTAATCTGGGACAAGTTATTTTTCAATTTCTTCCCCTGCAGTACACAATAGCCATGATGAAAAGGAATGTTTGAATGTAATTGAATTTTTTTATTTAATACCAACTTTTCAGTTTTCTGCTTGCGGGTGGGTGAATTGGTAGATGTAAATTATAAAATGTAAAGTTCATTTCGATAGTTTTGTACGGCGTTGCCCATCGTGGATAAATTTTTGGGATAAACGCTATCATAGTAGGTAATTCTGGAATTTTGTAAGAATATCTAAATAATTTGTTTTTTTAACCTGAGCAAAACAACCTATACAACATGAGCAAAACAGGGGCAGGAAGCGAGTATAATATGAAAGGAAAAATAAAGAGAAACATACGCTTGAAACAAGAGAACAATTACAGTAGGAGCACGGACCACTCCATGCATTGAAAAATGACACTAATGCATGTTTTCATCCACCCCTTCAGAAATAAAGCTTATATGAATGATCACTATGAACGATGACATTTTAACCGGCATTATCTGAAGATCTTCATTGGTTAATGCCTATTTTCACCCTAGGTGGTAGTAATTGTTTGTGATATTCAGAATTCATCCCCTGTGGATTTAGTCGAGGATTTGACGATGGGGAGGAAACTTCCCCATTCCAAGAAGTCAGTCAGTAGAGAAACTTGTTCAAGGGTATTCTATCAATAAAAAAAAACCTCCTTTATAATGAATATGTCACTAGAAAAGTCTATTACAGTGAAGTACTGTTCCTTCAAATTTTGAAAAATGTAATTTTGCGCATTTCACACTACAGAAACGCAACTAGAATTTTGCTTCGTCAAATTTAAAAATCACTGCAAAAGGGAGGAGTAAAAATTAATGAATGCATATATTATATCAGTTGATATTTTTATAAATAAAAATAAGTTCAAAAACTAAAACCCGACTACTGAAAAATCACGCTCTAAAATTATTCTCATCTGAAATTGTTATGTAAAAACTATTCAATATTTATCGTCTATTAAATGAACAACTTACACGAGATACATTTTAATGTATTCAATACATATTCATAGTGATGTTCAGAGGATAGCCGTGGTCATATGCCACTTTGCCCTAAAGCTTATGATCACTTACTACTTTTAAAATGTTAGAGTAGGTGCCATATGACCACGGCTATCCTCTGAACATCACTATGAATATGTATTAAATACATTAAAATATATTACGTATAAGTTGTTTAATTAATAGACGATAAGTATTGAATAGTCTGTACATAAAAATTTCAGATGATATATATATATATATTTCTTTAGCTTAGTTTATTGAGAATGCATTGTAATATTATGAGACAGTGATATGTTTATATATATATATATATATATATATATATATATATATATATATATTCTTCAATTTCTCGGAATAAAAGTCTGATTCAGTCAATTCATATAATTTCTCTCAACTACGTTTCGACATGGTATTTGTCATCATCAGGTTAAAACACTGAAGTAAAATATATGGAGTTTGAGACATATTTAACTTAACACAATATTGAAATGTATGCACTAAAATAATTCTTTAAAAACATATAGTTCGAAATATAACACGTTATTTAACTCAATATGAAAATATTTTAACATTTATGAGTATTCACTTACAAATTATTTTATTTGAATTCTGCATTCGCATCGTACGTACGTTATTATAGGAGTGTGACTGCGACGAAGTTATCGGGAATGGTTTGTTTATCTTTCATGCATTTCTACCCTCTTCATAAGTACATGGGATTGTTTATATTGAATTCTAGTATATGGGCCGGACTGTATTTTTTTGGCAGCATGTAAAGATCAGTTTTCATTATAATTACTATAAACGAAGTTAAAAAAGGTTGTTATGAATCTGGCTTAAGTTTTTGATATCATTTCTATTGTTAATGCTATTGGGGTCTTTTTTAATATGTGTCATTTCAAGGAATGTTCTTTCTCTTGGATTCCTTTCTTAGGTCAAAATTTCAACGTTGTTAGTGTCAAACTTGAAACTTCAAAATTCAGGTGTGGGACTTATAACAGGTATAAGAAGAGCACTTGGTTGTCTAAACATGGAAGCTATAGTGGAGTAAAAATAGCTTAAAATTATCCATTATTTCGGAATCCTGGAGGATTTTCCTACTAACTTCTGATATTACTTAGAAATGACTTCCAGAAAAAAGTTAAAAACTTATATTTGTGCGCTGATTAATTATTAATTGTTTAAACAATGAAAAACAATTTTGTTAGGAAAAGTTTTAAATAACTCCATGAACTTTTGAGTAATTTTACCCAAATTGATGCTATAGGGGTTTTAGAGGTCGTTGAACAATAATATCATATTGAAAAACTATGGCGTGGCCAGTCGTGAAAGTAGATTCCATCAATGATAATTTACAGCTATTTCTTATTTATGTGTACATTTCTTTTCCGGTGAAAGTTGTGGAGGTAATGAAGCTCTATCAGACGACTTATAGTTTGCCTATATTATGTATGGAAATGTTTTAATATCACATTTTTAACTAGAATAGTTGGTCTTTGAAGCATGGCCTGAAAATTCAAATTTATAATTTTTTGAAATTATTCTGAGCTTTGTATTTATCGATTTTTTTTTTTAGCTTTTTTTTTTATTTTTCATTTTGAGAGTAATTAAAAACCTTGAAAACAAGACTTTTTGTTAGCTGCATTTTTCTTCTTTCAGTCAAATTTTTGTTAGCCGAATTTGATCATAGATCAAAAGTTATAACAAATTTAGTGTAGAGCGCTCGTGGCTGCGTACTCCTCCAGCGCTGCACTTCAGAGTAGCCGCCTCACATTTTCGCACGTTATCAAAAAAATTCTGCAGCTTGTAGTTTTTATTTTAGAGAAACATTGTATATACTTTTTTACGTACATTTTTTCATTTTTACGAGTTGCACCATTAGTTATTCATTCGTTTTTTAATATTCAATATACAATGTCATTTCGCAATTTATTTGTTGAAAAACTTTTTGACAAAAAATTTAACCGACGGAAAAGTAAACTGAAAAGCAAAAAATAAAATAAACCTTCTTAGTCTTGATAACAACTGAGCTCCTAAACTAATGTGAGTAACTTATTTTGAGTCGACGCCAAACAAACTAGCAATTGAATTAGGTTTTGATTATTTATTCAAAGTAATATAATGATCTTCGTTGATTGTTTGTTTGGCGCCGTCTCAAAATTAGTTACTCACATTAGTTTAGGAGATGTTATTATTAAGACTAAGAAGGTTTATTTTATTTTTTGCTTTTCAGTTTATTTTTTCGTCACTTTAATTTTTTGTTAAAAAGTTTTAATTTTTTACCTCTTTGTGGCTGAAATCCACTAATGTCTACCTGCTCAATTGACTCCAGGTATCCATTATGTGTGCCAAGTTTCAACAGAATTGGTTCACAGATGAAAAATTGATAATCCCCTATTTTTCTACCCTTAGGGGTGGATTAATCCTTTCAAAATCCAGTCGACATCGAATATGTTAGCAACCAGAAAACACACGGTAGCTGCTGCATTGGTACTCAGACGAAAGTGAATTCTTTGTGCTATAACAAGAAAGTAATTATTGCTTACAACTTCCCGGTACATTTTATTACTCAAAAATAGGAAACGCCGAACTCTTGAATTTTTCGTGTTTTCAAGTCACTACATTACGATTCTACGCCGATCGAAAGTTTCAAATAGAGGCGGCACTCAGTCGAGTAGCCCCCAAATCCCTAGCCACCCCTTGCAGTCGTTCGCCCTTACCTCGCACACGCATGCGACTTGTTCCTGAGTGAATCCAAAGCTGGGCAGGGGGCTGTGTCTGGTAGGCGGCGGAGGGCTGTAAGGGGGCGTGGCATTCGTTACGGAGACGGTGCTCTGGGCACCCCCGTATCCAAGCCCCGCCGACAACATTGTTTTCTGGCACTCTCGATCTCGCAAACTTTTATCTCTTGGTCATTTTTCCGGGACCCGATGAGTGACCTTTTCCAATTCAGAAGTGGAAGGATGGTGGTGAATTGGCATGCCTGGAACGAAAACACAAAAAAAGATTAGCATGGATCTTTTCCGAACATGTTTTTATCTCAGGAAATGATATCAGAGATGGGCAAATTGATGCGAAAAATTAAAATTCAATGAGTAGTCACATACGTGCCTAGATAGCACAAGTACGTCCATTAGGCGTACTATATGTTTTCCATTGGAAGGATTCATGAATTCCTATAGACACCAAATGTGTATCCATTGAGGATATACAGTGCGCGCGAACAGTATGGAAACAAGAAGATATCTTTGACACCCCGTAAGATACAATAACAACATTTTGGTTATGTATATAAGATGGACCAACGATTTTAAATTTTATATTATCGACGTTGCCAAATGTACTGTTTCTGAGATATACGAACAATATATTTATTTTTAAATGGGACAACCCGTATATTTTACAATTTTCTTTTACAGTTTTTTATTGCCGATGCAGCATACAAACTATTAATGGCCAATATTGACCATTAATTTTAAGAAATTAGGAAAAACATTTTTATTTTGTAATTAATATTGCACTATAAAAAAAACAATACCTAAAGAAAAAAATTAAAGGACATGTTCAAAATGACCTCCTGGTCTTTGGAAACAGAAATCCATTCTGATTGAGAATTCATCCAAGACTTTTCTAATCGTTTCCGGAGAAATTAGTGCTATCTCCTCTGTAATTCTGTCTTTCAGTCATTGGATAGTCTATGGTCTATTCACATACACTTTGCTTTTCAAATAACCCCACAAAAAATAATCTAGAGGTGTTGAATCCGGACATCTTGCTGTCCATTCGATAGCTCCTCTTCTTCCAATCCAACGATTTGGAAATAGTCGAGAAACTCATGAACGCCTCGAAGATAATGAGGAGGCGCTCCATCTTGCTGAATCCAAATTGATCCATTCACGATATGAGGATTTAAATCATCAGGAAAGAGTCTGGCTACTTCAAGAATTAACTCTAATTCTAAAAATGCCAAGTATTCTTCTCCTGTATGGTTCTAAGGTAGTGTCGGTGAATAAGGCCCGGCAGTTAATAAGGCCCACCGGCATTTCTTCTTGAAATCTGGTACTTTTTTCAAATCTGGCAACATGGCTCGTTGCATCTTCCGAGCGAGGAAGCTATATGTTGATATCGTTGAGATCAGCCCGTCGTTAACTTCACGAGGGGCAAGTGCAGTTTTACGCCGAGCATATTATAAGTTCGCAATACGGTAGGACATCTTTTTTCATTCAAACCATTTTACTTGAAAAAATGAAAAGGTCGCCATCATACGCTACAATACTGGTAGTATATTTTGCACTAAGAGAAAAATTAAGAGCACTGTTTACTTTCCTGAAAAATGCATGTTTAAGAAAAACGTGCCCGCTCGATAATAAGGCCCAACGATTGATTGCGTTATAAGGCCCACGTGTCTTGCGTCGGTCTGACGGCAGAAGACGTTGAAGATTTTCTCTGCAGCGCA
The DNA here is from genome assembly GCA_018342105.1 of Gonioctena quinquepunctata. Classification (NCBI taxonomy): domain Eukaryota; kingdom Metazoa; phylum Arthropoda; class Insecta; order Coleoptera; family Chrysomelidae; genus Gonioctena; species Gonioctena quinquepunctata. The sequence goes on along the minus strand of JAFIRS010001479.1, from coordinate 114,423 downwards.
TGTGATTAACGTTTTTGTTTGTTAAAAAGCTATTTAATTTTTTTGTTAGAATTTTTAATACTTTTGTTACTTTATTACAATGTTAGAATTTTTTGTTACCTTATTACAGTTTCGTAAAAAAATGTTTATTTTTGTTTTATATAATGATTCTAATAATAATATATAATAATTATTTGACCTTTCTTGGTTTTTATTATTATAAAATATTATTTATCCAATAAATATACAAAATTCTACATAACTTGCTATGGGCTTTATCACCCTACCATGCGGGTAATAAGGCCCGACTGCACTTTTTTTATTTTTGCCTTATTTTGGTTACTCAGGTTTTAAAGGAAGCCAATATTGATGAGTACAGGATAGCAGACACGACAAACAATAAACTCATCATGTTCCTAAATTTTTTGTATAAAAAATAACGCGAAAAAATTTTTACGAACATTTGGTGGTCCTTATTCACCAACACTACCTTATTCCAAAAATGAGGTCCAATAATGGCATTATTGATAATTCCTGCCCGCACATTGATCTTTTGTGGATACTGCGTATGTGCCTCCACCATCCAAAATGAGGATTTTCATCTGACCAGTCCCTGCAGTTTTGTTTATTGACCGTGCCATTTAACTGGAAACTATCCCCATCAGAAAAAAGGATTTGATTAAAGAAATTAGGATTAGTGTCAAATCTATTTAACATTGTTTCACAGAACTCCATTCTGCGATCTGGATCGTCTTCGTTCAGTTCCTGTACCAATTGTACTTTATAGGGATGCCATTTTACTTTTTTTGAATATTTACGAACAGTTGTTTGATTGATGTGATTTTCGGTTGCAACAACTCTAGTAGCCTCATGAAGGTCTTCAACCATCGACAAAAAAAAACAGTTTTTGTTTGCTCTGGAATAGCAGGGCGGCTACTTTTTGGGAGTTCTCGTACATGTCCAATTTCCTCAAATTTATGAATAATTTTATATACAATACCACGTGCTATAGGAGTTCTGTCTTCATGCTTGTTATTAAATATTTCACATACCTTTTCGTGTGTTCGTATCCTACAAATAATGTCGCAAATAAAACATACCTTAATTTCATAATATTATGTACCTATTACCTGTCACCACATCCTTTTAGTATTAAAATTTCAATTCTTTGACGCTCTGTTAAATGTACCATTGTATTTTACTCTGATTTTTATCGCTGGTAAGCCTATTTTCAAAAAACTATCACGACGTACCTATACTGACAGTAAATCACGACGTACCTACTGGCACTAAAAGTTAAATTGCAAATTGCAAAAAAGCGGAAAAAGCAACACAAAACTTGCTACCGAATAAATCGAGAAACGCCTACAACAGAGAATATGTATGACAAATTACTAAACTGAATGGCAGAAAATAGTGTAGAAAATTTAATTTGTTTTTAACATTTTCATTTTATTATATTATTATATCGTTGCTAGGGAAACGCTGTATTTATTTGATGGAGGAAAAAATTTTGCTACCTGTCGAAGTCAAAATACAGGAAAGTTTTGAAATTCCTGCCAAAATTGCAAAAAAGCGGAAAAAACAACACGAATTCACGATTACTGCAGGCAATCTAACTATCACAGGATCCTTCAAGAATTGACAGTTTTATGTGAATTCGACTAAATAATGTTCAGTAGATATTTACATAATAGGTACTTTAATTTCATATTTTGTAATTTTATTAATGAAGCTTATTAATAAGTTAATAAAAAAAAATATGTTTGTGTCTTTATGGCCGCGCGGATCATAAAGTGCACTTTATAACCCGCGCGGGCATAAAGTACACTGTTATGTAGTTAGTACCTAAGCAGTAAAAACACATAAAAAAATTAAAAGAAGTTCGACATTATCAAACCAGTAAGGTAGGTACCTGGCAAGGATAATTAGAAGGGTATAATTTTTCTTGATTATTGATCCTCTCTGCAACATGGAATTGGAAGAGCAAAGCATGGTCTTTCATAATTCTGATTATTTCATTCTCACATGGCTCCACCTATAAAAAGTCATTAATTTAGTCACATGACATGCAATTTGATCGACTATTCGCTGTGTGAATTAGGCTGGAGGGGATAGATGAAACTATGACAGCGCCCATGGTGGCAGTAGAATGACTGGTAATCCGATACCTGTGAATTCCTACAGCAAATCACTTAAAAATATTGTTCATACTTCAGATGAATAAACTGTATTATTATCGTAGAGGTAACGGTCACGGTTGGGTAGTATAATAAGCCCTCGCTATAGCTGGGTAGTCGATTGCAACAATAGTACGTGTAAATTTTATACATTTCCAACTGCATCACAAAAACTGCAGCAAAGAGTTACCTAAGTGTTCTGTTATTTCACGATATTTCTATCTCTAATTCCGGGACGTGAGGTTTTCATTCGATAAATATTAGAGATGTTTTTATTTGATCGTCTAGAAGTGGATAGTAAAAGTATTAACCAAGTTCCGTGGGACGGTGTTAGCCGGTTATGAAAAGCAAATAGCGACTTAAACTGCGAGTTCAGGAACGCCTGGACGGTGTTGTAAACTGATCAATCAGCCTTATGAACAGAGGACGGAGATACTTCTGATGTCTTTCCGAGTTGTCTTCCTTACACGGCATTCTATCAGGACAAAGAACCTCGCAGATGATTATTAATTTGTGTTTTAATTTTCACGAACAGACAAAAGCAATTGGCCTTACATGAACTAATGTTGAATGTAATGCAGTTCAAGAAATAAGAGTAAACATCGTTACTTGTACTGTATAAGCAATACCTAATATGTTGTTGACAATTATACGTGTTAGAGAGTGCTGAACGTGTTTGTATTATTCAGGGACTGTTCAACGTTCTTACATCCTTGCAAGAGTAAAAGTGGGATCCCATATTCAGGTACAATTGTGAACCTCATTCCTTTTCTGATTATTATATTATTTGAGAATTTCATTAAATAGTTTTGCGTTGAATCTGATGTTTCCCGTCAGGTTAAAGCCAGGGTTATATGGGTACTTTTTTCAATTTGTTAAACTACTTTGCTCCCTCACCTTTTTATGTTCTCAAGACCTTATGAACCTGTGACCTTAATAAACTAACGAGCAAGCACATTACATGCCGTACCTGAAAGTACACAGAAGTAGCATTACTTTATGATATTCAAAATATCATTCAGACAATGTCATAACTTTACATGGATAACCTCCAAATGCGGTGAACTATCGTATCAATACACATATTTTATCATTCACTTACTTTTTTCTTTGACAGAAAAAACTTCGATTCATCTGGAACTAGCAGTGAGAACAAAATTGTTACATCGTGGTAGATTATTTAGAAATTATTGAAAAATTGAAATTGTTATATAGTGAGTATTGGAAATAAAACAGGAAAATTTCAGCTATCGAGTCACTAGAGGGCATTACCAGTCTTGCACACAGCGAATTCAGGTAAATAAAGAAATATGAGCGACTATTTTTTTCGATTGTATAAGAGTGCTATGGTGAATGTCAAAATTTGACGTAACATTCACTCAAAATTGGAAATTTCTCGTTTTGGTTTATGTTCCACTACGGAAATTAGTGAACAAATCCATCAGAGAAATAAAAGTAAAGAGTCTGTCTGGAGACATGGCTCTTGTTGTTTATGAGTAATTCGTGGTTGTAAAAAGTAAGTTGAATAGAGCATTGTCAACTGACGTCACAACATGGCGGTCATCAGCTGATAGGGAGCAACAAAGCATTTGAGTATGTGTGTGGAGATCATTGTTTATTGTGTTTGTTAAAGATTTCTTGTGATTTTTATACACTTTGTATACCTACATTAAGTGAACATATTATCTGTTAATATAGTGTAAGATTCCTTTTTTCAATGAAAAATCCAATAATTTTGCTAATTATTTCCTAATTATGCCTCTGGAAGGATATCGGATAAATCTCACGTGCTCGTCCTGATTGGATCGGTTACTACAACCCATAACAGCACACAATTTAATGATAAACCTCATCAAATCTAAAAAACAAACTATTTTAAAATAGTGGTATTATTGAAAAGGGAAACATTCTCAATTGAATATCGATAGAAATATTTTTCTGTGAATTGAAAAATAACCGAAAAATATTTCTATCAATATTAAATTAAGAATGTTTCCCTTTTCAACATGAATACCCCACAAGAGGTTATCTTGACGATGGAAGATAGTGACTAAAGTTTATCATTCAGTCGCAGATGATTCCACATCTGATTTTATGAACATCATGTTCATATTTTCAACAAATCAGTGGTATTATGATGACAACGTATTTTAAAACTGGAAAATCCATGTTTATAACACCTCTATAGATTGATTTGTTGAAAATATAAACAGGATGTTCATAAAATCAGATGTGGAATCATCTGCGACTGAAAGATAAACTTTAGTCACTATCTTCCATCGTCAAGATAACCTCTTTTGGGGTATTCATGTTGAAAAGGGAAACATTCTCAATTGAATATGACAAATAGCCGACTATTATTTTCGTCATAATTCTATCTCGAGCAACCTGTATTTCGAGGCAATTCAATTCGACCATATGAACATTAATAATCAAAGAATAACTCCCTCGAGCTAAAGCTCTCGGGCGTTATTCAGATTATTAATGTTCATATGGTCTCATCAAATTAACTCGAAATACAAGGTACTGTCGATAGAATTATGACGGAAATAATAGTCGGCTATATGTTATAGTCTTGGGGTATTACCTGGGATTATTTCTTTGTGACTGTGAACGGAGGCAAAAGTTGTATTAGTATTGCTTATCAGGTTGCCTTTTCAACAAGAGCAGAGTGGCGCAGTGGAAGCGTGCTGGGCCCATAACCCAGAGGTCCGTGGATCGAAACCACGCTCTGCTAACTTTTTTTTATTTTCTCGCACCTTTTGTCATACAAATTTTGGTAACAATTTTTTTTATTTGAAATCAAATAAATAGTTTGTTGTTTTTTTATAAGGAATTACTTCAACTCCCTGAATTTGCATTTCATAAACATCAATAAAAAAAAACATAGTTTTTATTTTATTAAAAGATTTCAATATCTAATTTTATCTATCCTGCTTCATAGCATTACTATCACATATTTTTTTGAATAATCATGAATGTTAGGATGAGGATTTGAATAACTACCTATGTATTTCAGCGATAATTGTAGGAACTCACATAATGTTTATTGGAAATATCATTTTTAATGATGTTGATTTTAGGAAAATTTCATAGAAATACTACCTATTGTGGACTTTACAATTTACATCTGAGTAGTTTTTCTTTAATATGTACATAAAAAAAGTTGATAAATACCCTTTTTTGCCAATGAAGGCATACTTTTTGAATACTCGTATATTCAAACTCATATAAGGTATCCCTCTTCAACTTAAGATTTCCTACGAGTACTTATGTGGAAAAGTGCAATTTTTTTAATGATTTGTCGTGTGGGGAGAAGCACTTTTCCGCTCTAGTGAGGTGAAGTACTTTTCCGTACGATTTCAAAACACTCAGAATTACTCAAACGAATATGCATATTTTATCCCCATACCATGTCACTGTATGTGAGACTCCTCAACTGATCACAAAACGGTGGTACTCAAGTTCTTAGTGCGAATTTACACGATCCAATAAATTGGTCAATTTTGTGACCTTGAATTTTATTGATAGATGTAAACTGAAAATTGTCGTCAATTTGAACTTGACCAATAAATTGATGAGTTTAGAATCGGTTCTAATTTTTTATCAATTTTTAGTGACAATTTGCCCGTTAGAACGGAGATTTTCCGGATATATTATTATTTACGCGATATCACATACATACCCTACCCTAACCGCCAGAAACATTATTATGCGGAAAAAAACATAATTTACGTTGCATTACATTCGCAGCAATGTGCATTGCTGAATATAAAAGAAAGAGATGAATAAGATGGTGGATTAGACCTTGGATTGAGAAAAGAAGGAAAGGAAACTTGACATTAGTCCACGAAGAATTTCTGAGTGCAGATCCTGTTCAATTCAAACGATATTCAAGAATGGATTAGAGACAATTCAATAATCTATTGAATAATATTCGGAACTTTTTCTATAGTAGAACCATTTGTTGTCAGTATGTTGGTATTCCTGAGTAAAAACTGTTTCCAAAATTGACCAATAAATTGTCAGGTGTAAATATAACCCATATTGGTCAATTTTATTGTTCAATTTATTGATCAATTTTATTGAATCGTGTAAATTCGCACTTACACAATTTATTTTGTCGGTAAAACCGTTGTAGTTGACTTGTATTGCTCATACGGAGATATTTGAATGATACTGCAATACCTACTCTGATGTGTCATTGAAGCAAAATGGCAAATACAATATGTTTCTTCAAATTTAATTTCGATCGTTTGAATCATATTGCTCCAAAGATATTGTGAAAATTTTGTAAGATTTAGTGGACTTCCCATATTCTTTAACTTTGCCGTACACTGTCTAAATTGGTTGACAGTAGCGAATGACAAGTTCATCCATCTAAGGACCGGGGCGCTTTTCTGCGATTTTCTGTAGCGCGACAGAAAAATCGTGATCGCAAACAATAAATCAGGGACCACGCACTTGCGGCTGATCAATCGAAACTTCATTAGTACCAACATGGATTTTATAGAAACTGCTTGTGTGGTAGCTCTGTTATTACGAAAATCTAGAAAAAGACGCGAAAAGCAATATTGGGTGCATCCACTTATAAGTCAAAGGTTGCTAAAAGGTCAATTCTACAAAATTTATAGTGACTTATCCTCAAAAATTTTTCAATTACCATATATGATGAGGGTGAACAGTTTTGATGAATTATTAGAGGTAATTGGACCAAAGATAATAAACCAAAGATAATAAACACATATACCGGTCCGTGTGATTCATTGTAAACCACGACAATCGTGCCGCCGCTAAAATAGAACGCTGTGATTATTTTGTAGTATATGCGCGCATTTATATTTAATTCCCTTCTATTTTTGCGACTACTGAAAATCGCCTGTGCGCCCCGACCCTAGATACATGGTACGTTCATTCTACGAGTTTTCTCGTTACCATAGCTTCAACAAAACAGAATTGCGGTATCCTAAAGTTATAATCAAATTTAATATAAAAAATGAACAATTCAGAAGATTCATTAAGTGACATTCCATCAAAAATCTTGGAGGCTGCCGATTCTATAAGTAGCCAGTTAGTTCCAGAAAAGTCTCGCTGGTGTTACGAGAAAGAATTTGCATCATTTGAGTTATGGCGTAAGGAGAAAAATAGACTTTCACTCAAAGAAGAGGTATTTATAGTATACGTTCACCACTTATCAAGAAATCTTTGGCCGTCAACCTTGTGATCGAAGTACTCAATGATTAAAATTATTTTAAAATTGTAGAAAGACATCGATATAAGCAAATATTTTAAATTAACGGCATATCTAAAAAGACTGAACAAAGGTTTCAAACTCAAGAAATCGAAGGTTTTCGAAAAATAGGAAATCGATCAATTCTTGTCTGATGCTCTGAACAACAACTTCGACGAAGGTTGCTACAATTTTTGGAATCGCTGGTGCGTGCCGTCGCGAAGAATTGAGGAATACGGCGATAAAGGATATTGAAGACAAGAAAAATGACAACATTATGAGAAAATTTGTGGTTTGCGATCCCGAAAATGAAAGACCAAGCTATAGTTCATACATTATCAATTCCAGAAGCATAAAAAACAAGTTTATCAGTCTTGAGGCGTAATCCTTTGAGCAGCGGAGGCGGAGATAACTAATTTTATTTAGACATTTAAATATTAAAAAAATACGTTTAAATGAAAAAATATGCCATGAACGAGGAAGTATGTATCAATAGGCAATAAAATCACCATAATTTCATTTTCCCATGGTCGAAAAAAGAGCCATATTTTCCAACAAAACACATTACAACTATATAATATTTTAAAACCTATTTCAATCCCAGACCACAGACGCTACTGGCTTTTTTGTATTCAGACCTCCTGGAACACGTATATATAGTTTTCCCAATATCAATTGTAGAAGCATAAAAAAGTCTTGCGGCGAAATCCTGTGAGCAGCAGTGGCGGAGATAACTAATTTTATTTAGATATTATTTCAATATCCTAAAACGTATTTCGATCGGCACACACCAAGACCACAGACCCTACTGGTTTTTGATCTTTCAGAGCTATTAAAACACAAATATAACGCGTGATTTATGACCTCCCATCGTATAGACACACCTGCCAGCATTGATGTCCGACTTGATTGGCCCAGACGAATCGGTTGTAGAACAGACAGCCGTCACTCAAGTCCACGTTGACCAGCGGGCTCTTTGTGCCGACAGAGACTGTATACAAGTAGTAAAGATTATTTTTCGTTCCGTTTCTTCGCATATACGCTCGTGTTAGCCAAGTGAGTTTTTATTTGCTCCCAATATAAACAGCTTCTGCAATTGATATTGGATGGACTATACTGGTGATTTATTAATCTCAACGTATAGACACACCTACAAGAATTATCATTGGCTTGCGGTCCGTTTCAATTGGCTGCTGAAGAACGAGACAGCTGTCACTCAAACCCACGTTGACTATCGGCTCTTTTTATCTTTCCTCCGCCGACGGAGAATGTTAACGAGTAGTACACATTATTTTTCGTTCCGATTCTTCGCATATACGCTCGTGTTAGCGAAGTGAATTTTTGATTTGGTCCCTATAGAAACAGCGTCTGCAATCGAAAATGGTTAAACTAAAGATTTATACAAAAAGTATGCCAGTCTGCGCCATGCTCACACTCATCATCGGCAGTTATTTCTCTTCTTCAAATCAAGAAAATGCACTAAGCAATGTGTGGGAATTAATACTTTTGGCAAAATGCCATCAAACATTGCTATGTACTTGGGTCTTCCAAATCCTGAGAATTACACCGGTCATTGTTTCCGGCGGTCGTCAGCCACAACGTTGGCCGACTCTGGGGCTAACATCACTATCATTAAAAGGCACGGTGGATGGAAATCTACGTCTGTGGCAGAATCATACATCGATAATTCGACCGAAAATAAGAAGAAGTTTACTCATTCATTAAAAAAAAACGATCAAACACTCCAATACCAAACTACAGCTCCCCATCGCGAAGCAGCAACCTCAGCTGTCAATAATTCAGCGAAAATTCAACAAGCTTTCTTTCATGACACATCTCATTAATAATTGTACATTAATTTTAATATTATCCATAATTAGTTTGGATTGAAACTAAATGAAAATTATATTAGGTAGGTACCTATTCTTTCTTTTTCATAATTTTTTTTAGATATAATACATTATACTCGTAGGAGAAATGTTGTACCTAGCACATGCGCACTTAACGGCTTGATCGGCCGTCACGTGCGGAAAAGTACCACTTTCCGCACTAGTTAGGTAAATAACTATAATCAGTCTTTTTCTTCAGAATTTGTGAAATGAAGCTGAGAAATTAACGAGTCTTATAGAGAATCCACATATATGCAATGATTAAAGAAATTCACCTTTACGACTGGTTACGTAATCGGGTTTTTTTTCTTTCTATTATGTCATCATTTATTTATTGTTTTCTTGTAGGAACCATATTAGTTATGATGTATTTTATTACTTGTCATTTATTACTAAGAACGGCAAGTAATAAATCTGTGACATGCAAATAATCTTGCGATATTTAGTACACACGAAAGCGTATCCGGCATCTTCCTCCCAAAGAGTTTTATGGAAAAAACCGAATCAGAAAACATATATCAACAAATTGTTCAAATATTTTTTCTCCGACTCTAATCTTGAAATCATAATTCATATGAAATATATATATATATATATTTATATATATATATATATATATATATATATATATATATAAATATATATATAAATGGTGTGTCTCGTGATGAAAACACCCGGATATTATCAATACTCTTTGACATACATTTTGAGACATCCAACTCGAACTTGAGTAACAAACTGTGACAACGGCAGCCCTTCAAATGGGACCTATATTTTTCGATATTTTGCTTCGCGTTGAAGATATCGAAAAGAGTTATTAGAAAAAGTAGTTAGAAAACCAATTTACGTTAACAAGATTTCATAACGTAATTCTCATTTCTAACCGACGTAATAAAAAAGGGGGAGGTTCTCTAGTCGACGCGTATATATATATATATATATTTTTATGTATGATCACGCATAACTTTTCACAGAGCAGTTTGATTCCGATGATTCTTTTTTCATTAGGATGTACTTCGAAGTTGGTCCCATTTGAATTTGAACGAAAAACTGCATCCCTAAGGCTAGCAAAATGGAGGATATTGATCATTCACCCTCTGAATTTTGGTCCGTTAACCGATTCTATCAGGCATAACTTTGTAGTGGGTTTTCCGATTTGGATGATTCTTTTTTTATTAGGTAACCTCATAGAATCATATTTCAATTTGGAATGAAATAATCCACCCCTATGGGTAGAAAATAGGGGATGATTTATTTTTCACTTGTGAACATTGGCACACATATGTAGTTGACATTGACAGATCCTCCTACATCCGTCACAATAATTACATTCTATGAAATGATGGAATTATATACAAAGTGATGAAATCAACTAATCAAAACTTTCAAAAATAATTTATATTGTATAACAATAAATAGTTAAAGTAGATAATCATATTATTTAACAGTTAATAGGTGAAGTAAGCTAGGTAAGTAAGTATTTTGGAAGTAATCAAAAATTAAGTAGGTAGTAATTAGAAGATTTCAGCCACAAAAAACTGAAAAATAAAAACTTTTTAACAAAAAATGAAACGTAACTAATTTTGAGTCGGCGCCAAACAAACTAGCAATTGAGTATAGATAAAGCGTAAAATGATGGCAGCGAGATGCACAGCTGCGTTTTGATCACTTCTTCAAAGTAATATAATGATCTTCGATAATTGTTTTGTTTGGCGCCGACTCAAAATTAGTTACTCACATCAGTTTAGGAGGTCAATTATCATTAAGACTAAGAAGGTTTATTAAATTTTTTGCTTTTCAGTGGATTTTTTCGTTGGTTTAATTTTTTGTTAAAAAGTTTTTTGTATTTTCAATATCAATATAAGTACCTACAAGGTTGAAATTTCGGTTTTTCATTTAAGAGGATGCCATTGAAATGAAAAAAAGGAACAGAAGTGTCGATTTGACAAAAAAATTAATCATATTTTCAACCGCTGCAATTTGTCATAAAATAGCATTAAACACTCGTCATTCACAGGTGTGCAAGAGGTTAGATTACACCCTGTATATGTATATATATATATATATATATATATATATATATATATATCAAACTATTTATGAAATACACTAACAGAAGAAGTTTTATTTTGTCTTCAGGTATTCATAAATATGAAACAAGATCGGCCAACCAAATAGTATTTATTACCTCGTTTCAGGTTGAATAAGTCCAAATCAAATTCATTAACTTCGAAACTCTAGTGGAGTTGAGTTCAGAATGTCGCTCCTTGAATAATACATACGTTCAGATTACGATACAAAATTATTTTTGAAAAAACGGTTTTTATAGTGTACATTAATTCTTGAGTTCGTAATTATTTTATTCCAATATTTCTACTCTTGTATATTTCAAAACTGTATTTTTTTGTGTCTGTTTTTCCAGTTGATTATGTTAAAATAATTTTTAACATATTTGTCTTCTTTATGCTTCAATCATATGTTGACAAACTGGATGTTTCATCATATTATCCTAATGGGGTAATACTTTTTTTGTGAATTTGGACGTGCTGTAAACCTTTGTGTAGAAGTGAATAAAATATAAATACATCTATCCTAGTATAATGGATTGAGAGAGTCCTGTTTTTATTTCATTCCAACAACCCACGCATGAAATCATTCTTTCAGTTTTCAAGGAATCTGAGTTATAGGTTACAGCCAGCATCGTAGCAAATAATCCCACAAACATATTTTTATAATGAGTAATTTGGATAGTATTAAAATATTTGTAGAATGTTTATTTCACATTCTGGATGAATATTATTTTATCATGTTTTCAGACGGTTGAGTGATCATTGTATGATTATTGTGCACCTTCCGGGATAGTGCTGATTGGTGATTCCGGAGAAATAGGTGAATCCATTCGATAACATTGTGATTAATGACTGTTGCATAAACGACCTGCTATGAATACTTTTGTTTTTGTCATGTAATGTGGTACTCTTGTGTAGCTCCTCAAATTTCGCAACAAAACAGGCAGTAGATGAGGTTACATTGGTTCCGATTTGTTATTCCACTACTAACTGACCGTGTCCAGCGTCATAATTAACATATCGGTGAATAAGTCAAATATATAATACTTGTAGACATTTTATCGTATGATATGATGACGTAAATTGATCCTATTCAGGAGAGTTTGAGGTATGGAACACCAACTTGTGTTTCGCAACATAACCTACAATTTTTCAAATCCGACTCAACTGGTGGTAAACTAATTTTTGGGAATGTAACGCTTGTTGTGTCCCATTGAGGACTTTTTGGTCTGTTCGATATCTTGATGTATCTTCAATAGTTTGGGGTTAGCGTAAGCAAAGAAAAGGCCCGAAATCAGAAGACATTATTCCTGATGACTCAAATTAGGCGGACTCCATCTTCACTCAGAATGTATCGTCAGAGAAATGAAAGACATACTTTTTCGGCAACCGCCCACAAAGTATCCACTTCCCGGACGACGGTTAGGAACGAAAACGTTTATTTATAATTTGTTCACGAAATGGATGGATACGAAGAAATGTGAACCTATTACAGTGGACGCAATTTTAGCTTGTGTGGCACGAAAATCATAAATTGTTGAATCCTCTACCATGTGGTGCATGTACTATATGCTGAAAAGTAGCATTTTGGTGAAGAATAATGCAAACATAGCCACGTACCTGAAGGTTATTACATTTCTTAAAAGGAAGGACGTTGGTTATAAAGCAAAGAAATCAAAAGTCTTTAGCAGCAAAAACACCAACACATTTATTAAGGGAAGCAGACAATGAAACCCACCTAATGCTGAAGGTAATTTTAAGAAAAATCATTAATGTAGGAAAAAAGTATAAATCTAGTTTATTTTTACTTTTAGGTAGCAACAATTATTGGGTTAACCGGTGCGAGTAGACAAGAATAACTAACAAAAATGTCAATTTATAATGTAAACGACAAGGAAGACATGTTGCTGTGAATATACCGGATTCCAAAACACATATTAAGAGGCCATATTTATCTTTTTGGCCTTTTCATATTCCACACGACGGATTCATTCTGAATTACAAACAAGGAAAATGTTTGTGTCCACAGTTTTGGAAATCTAGCACTAAAGATTGTAGAGTTTTCAAAGCTACCCAAACCCTTAAATCACACAGGCCATTGCCTTTGTCGAATATCGGAGACGTTATTTGTTGATAATAGTGGAAATATCACAAATTTAAAGAAACACGGTGGCGGGAAGTCTACCAATGTCGCTGAAGGATATATAGACAACTCACTAACAAACAAAATTAAAATTGCCAAGACCATTCAAAAATTATCACATGAGAACTATCAACATGTCTCGGATACCTTACTTTCATGTTCTGACTTCAACAATAGACATACCAAGCATTCCAAACAAGCTGAATCCCTTTAATAATAGCAATTGTTGAAATTTCCATATAAATATTAATACAAATAAGAATTATAATGTTCCTGATTCTGTTCAACAAATAGATATTATGAAGGAACGTGCTTTATTGATTTGCTATTCCACACGGATGCGGAAAAAAATGTGTAGGTACGCAGCACACCCTGAAACTGTTTTTTTTTTACTCGCAGACTTCCAGGACTTTCTTACGACTGGAATTTTGTGTACCCGTCCAATAGAAACAGTATTTTTTTGTAATTTCAACTTGCAATATATCTTATTATAGCTAGTCAACCAGTACCCCAATTTTTAATTTCTCTTTCTTACAATTAAATGGGGGCTACAAACTGTATTAATCAACGAAAAAGAAGAGCACACGAACTACTAACATATCTTTTCAAATTGATCTCATTTCGAATTCCAATACAGAATTAATGCGTTCATAGAAATCAAATCAAATCGAATATATTTCTACGATCCGGTAAATACAGTACATATTTGTCTGAAGGGGGCGACCTAAGCACACGTACCCATTTTTTTTTTTGGGGGGTGTGTCCCCGGGGGGGAGGGGTGTCCCGGGGACACGTAAACGGATACGTACAAAAATGGTAGAAGTAGTCCATATTACTCATAGTGGAGTGGATAGAAAAATAGATTCAATCAATGGAGGGATCTCCAAGTAAATCTCCACGAAACCAATATATATGTAGTTTACTTTATTTCCAAACTACCAAAACACCACACACCCGAATTCTTGTGTTTATCGCACGTTGAACTGCAGTTGTCCAATATTTTTCTATTTTCACAAAGAAAAAACACATTGTCAAAAATAAGATGCCATTGTCAGCTTTATAGGTTCTTTCGATTGCAAAACAGTGAAGTGTAGTGTAATACAACATACTCTCTCTCTCTCTCTCTCTCTCTCTTTATGTATATATATATATAGGGTGTTTGTTATATATATATATATAGAATATATATAATATATATATATATAGAGAGAGAGAGAGTATGTTGTATTACACTACACTTCACTGTTTTGCTATATATATAAAGGGTGTTTGTTAAGTACCTGTAGAACATTTGAGAGCATGTTGCTGACGTCAAAATAAGAAGAAATGTTTCCATGAACATATGTCCGCAAGTTATTCGTTTCTGAGATGCAGGGTGTCAAAGTTGAATTCTTATTTTTATTTTTTGTGAATACATTTCAAAATAATTGTGATATTCGAATGAAGTTTGGTATCTGGGAGTATTTTCCAATGACAAAATCAAATTTGTTGTTAGTTTGGTTAATTCTCAAACAAAATCAGTTGTATCCTTATTATATACAGAGTGACCAAGTATTGTTGTCCCGAGATTTCCTTCTCGTGTAACATTTTGCCGATGGATACTGCAGAAAATTGCACAAAACCCTCAATTTACTGCAGAGATATTATTCACTGACGAGGTACATTTTTCACTTGCATAATAATCAGGTATGTTCTGTCGAAAACCCTCACGCAATAGTTCAGTCCAGGTTTCAACACCAGTTTTCATTGAATGTGTGGATTGGTGTTGTTGGGGATTATTTGATTGGTCCCCACTTTCTTCCAGGGACACTTAATGGAAATTCTTATCATGATTTCCTCAAAATTATCTTGCCTGAATTACTTGAAAATATTCCACTTTCACTGAGACAAAGAATATGGTTTATGCATGATGGATCGCCAGCGCATTTTACTTTAATAGTTCGTGAATTTTTAAATCAGCGCTAAGTTCCAAATCAATTCTGGCCTCCGAGGTCCCCGGATTCAAATCACATTGTTTTTTTTGTGGGGTCACTTGGAGTCCCTAGTTTAAAAGGTGCCAATAGAAACCGCAGAACAACTTCGTCAACGAATCATTGCTGGATGTGACGCTATCCAAAATACTTCAGGTATAATGGCACGTGTGCGTGGATCCATGAGACGAAGAGCTGAGGCATGCTTGATGGTGCAAGGTGGCCATTTTGAACAATTACTTTAATTATTACCCTCAACTAACTGTTTTAGTATTGAATTGGTCTCAATTTTTTACACACCCCCTTTAATAGATTGAATGTGGGAAAAAATTCACCAGATAATCTTGGTCTGCATGTTTTTAACAGACTACCTGGACATGTACGCGATTGTAAGTCATTTAATAACTTCAAAAAGCAACTAAAACATTTTTTGGTTCAGGGTGAGTTTTATGATCTGAATGAATATATGTCCCATGGCAGTGTGTAATCTGATATTTTAAGATGATATTGTGGTGTCTATTTTTTTCATGTAGATATGTACCTCTTTTGTAATAAGTATTTAGTAATTAATCTACACTGACGGATTCCATACATTGTTATGTCTACTGGAAATAAAAACATTTGTATTGTATTGTATTTGTAATTACTGTTAGTATCATTAGTATTGAATTGTCATAACACCTGATTTCTATTTTGAAATGAAATTAAAGAAAAATGATTTGTTTAACTAAATTGATTTCGAATTTGAAAATATTCTCATACGTTCATTCTGACACCACTCGTTACAAATCTTTGGAATAAACTCACTCTGATCAATTCACTGGTTTCGTAAACGTAAATATAAACAATAATTTCAGCGACCTACCCTTTTATTGGTGATACACTGAAGCGATTCCCTCTTCAAACTACGATATGGGACAGCCGAAAAATTGCCAGGGCCTTACTCAAATTTAAAGATATCTCTGTTATTATTTAACATTATTAGGGCTATTTTTCGTAAAATCACTTATTTTGATTTGTTTCTATATCCTTTTGAAGAAGATATTCCACATATGAGAACAAACTGTATATACATATAATATTCGTTCAATGGTTGATGTATTGTGGAAGGCGCTTCATCAATCAAGTATATGAGCTTCTACACCTTCAGAACTTGAAAAAAAAACAATATCAATATATATTTATTTTTAAAACGTAAACATTCTGAATTAGACTTCACATCATATACACTTGAGAAAAAAACCAGGGTTCAGTCATGAAAAGTAGACAAATCTAGTAATGAGTCGCCAAGTTCAATCTTGCCTGGCGAATGAGGATGAAAATATTAGTTTGTGTTATAATTTAATTCAATTTAGTTTAATGCCTGTTTTGCTGTTTTGAAATGATATAACAGCAATATTTCAGAGCTGCTCCATTTAAACTTCGAATTTATTCAAGTAGGTACCATTGCAATTTTTATTGCGCAAAAGCGCCCAACAATTTTCATTGGATAAAATTAAATAGCATGCAATAAAAATTTCCAACTCTAAAGCGGCTCTTATATAGGAATTTAATATCCATTCAATATATAAAATCAATAGATGTAATTCTTTTGATTTGTGCCTTTTTTATACAACTATTTTTGATTGGATACCTTTTACCGAAAAATAAAACAACGGCACGTAAATATCATTAATCATGACTATGCACCATATCAATTTCTACTTTATTCTTGTCTCTACATGGAATTTCTAAAATGGACAACAGCTACTATAGTACATTTGTTTAGAAAATATGGACTCGATAATGACCTGATGACTTATGAGGAAATGTTGACAAATCACCCGACTAAACTATTGAATTTCAAAACAGGTGAATGACTAGCGGTGGTAATTATTCATTTCAGACTGACGGCCGACTTGATGGGGGGTTATTAAATTCTTGCACTGACTAATAAACTACATTATGGGTTTCCAAACATCCTCAAGAGGGTGACATTCCCACTCATTCCACTCAATACCAAACACATGTGTGACCTACAAAAACTTCAGAGAATAGGCTAGAAGCTAACATGTGATAATTATAAATTACTCAAATGCAGACAGAATGTGATTCTTGAAAACAAAGAGCACTCAACATGTTTTTGGTCCTTTCGCCAGGATTAGATGATCTGAGGGCGGAACATCTAAAAATCATTATTAATGAAATAAGAGTCCCAATAGCATACCCAATCAATAAGTCGTACCTACTGCCCAACCGCCTTCAAAAAATCAGTTGTTAAACCAATTCACAAAAATGGAGATATATTGAATGTGAATAACTATCGTCCCATTTCGTTAATATCAAACTTGGCAAAAATTTATGAGAAAGCCTTGAAAATAAAGGCCAGTTGATTTCTTTGAAAAATACAATATTCTTTCACATAAACAATATGGATTTCGTTAGGGAAAATCTATGCAAGATGCACTATCAACGGTGCTCAATGAGATAGTTAGAAATATTCACAAAAAAACACCTACCCTTTGTATTGTTGTAGATCTGGCAAAGACGTTCGATACGGTTAGCCACAGTCAACTTCTCGAAGTTTTGGGAGGATGCGGTATAAGAGGAACACCATATTTACTATTCAAATGCTATCTTGAAAACAGACAAACAAGTGTCAACGGTTTTGACATCATCAGTGAATTCAAAACAATGAAATATGACATTCCCCAAGGAACCGTATTAGGAGCAATGCTATTTAGTCTCTATCTAAATATATGTATATATATGATATATTCGAATTAGGCTTTGAAGGCGACATAGTGAGTTTCGCGGATGATACAGCGGTAATATATAAAGCTGATACCTGGTGAAATTTTGAATTAATTGCATAAAATGACTTCTCAAAAATCATGGAGTGGTTCAATAGCCGGCTTCTCACGATAAATGTGAACTCACTATATTCCCTTCACCTCCTATACAAAATACTCATCTTCAATGTATTACCTATACCGAAGAAAAATGAACAACCAATCACTATAACCTCTGCTACAAACATCAAATATATTGGTGTATATATTGATACCAACCTGAAATGTGATGTTCATATTGACTTCTTGATAAAAAAACTAAGAACGATACTATACAAAATAGAAATTCTCACCTCCATCTATAACACCGAACACCTGCGTATAATTAATAGAAAGTCATTTAACCTACGGTATTATATCATGGGGAGCAGCCCTGAGAACTCACATATCAGGACTTGAAACTATCCAAAAATATATACTAAAAATCATATACCGAAAACCCAAAAAGTACCCAACAGAGGAACTCTTCAAAATTTCAAAAATATTTGATGAACGGCAACTTTATTTCCTGAAGGTTACCATATATCAACAATCTCGAAAATGCCGATAGAACACCACCACAACACCAGATATAGGAATGCAAAGAATTATTTCATCATTAAACCAGAAAAACATATTATGCAGAGAGCTTGGACCAACATTTTTCAACTCCGTTCCACAAACAATAAAGCAAATTATACCACAGATCCTATTCAAAAGAGAATTGAAAAACCATATTAAAAACACCCCAAGAATCGACATACATCGACTTGTAGAACATATTTTATAAAGATCCCATATTATTCATTATACATTCGTTGATCCACTCATTCCACTTTCCACTTTTTTAACCACTACGGTAGTTATATACTTACCTTACTTACTTACTTACCATATTTATATCCTTATATTCCTTGTATGTAACTAGTAGGTATATCATCTACTATGTTATCATTATTAACTCTACATTTAGTGATATTAAGATGTTAAGTTAAGTAATATTAAGATGTTTGTTTTTTCACATTCCTTGTGAGTGTTATTACCGTGTACTATGTTGTCATTATTTACCTCCCCATTTTATTCCCTACGCACAGACTTGATCTTCTGTAGGGTTGCCCATTTATTCCTATCCCCACCTTTTCTTTGCATTATATACTACTTAGGTATATAACAATGTTAATAAAATAAGCGACAAATTAATTTATTATTACTATTAATCTATTGTGGTGTTCTAGATTTGTTTATTGCTTTCTTAGTGATCAAATTGAATTGCAGTCCAGATAGTGTGATTTTCTTTTTAATGCGGTAACTAGTTTCCAATACATTTCTGAAGAAATATTCAGTGTTCAGTGTTTTTGAACAAATTTTATCGTTTTTTTGAGTTACATTTCCTTTCAGTAAAATATATTTGTAAAGTAGCATTTTTGAGTGTAATAATAATGAAACAATTCATAAATAAAAAAATAGTAAAAGTACGTAGATATATTTTCTATTTTAATAAAATTCCAAAAATTGTAAAAAAACTACCCAGAAATCTACCAAATTAGTGAAACCACTAATACTTCGAAAGTTCCACAATTGCTCTATGGTGATTAAATTATGAATACAAATAGTTTGTTTTCAATGGATTCACAAGCTTTCAATGCATTTCTTGAATAAATGTTGTGAACTATACACTATTCAAATGGAATGAAGATGCCTTTTATTGCATATGAAAAAATCGCCAAAAACATTAACATTTCTCATTTTACAAAAATATACTCTTTGAGAAAGAAATTACAAAAATTCAAATGAAGATCTGGTAATTTATACATAATTATCTATTGATTTCTTGTTTTTGCACTCAAATTCATAATAATATGTATGGTTTCATCATTCATTCTCTTTGTTAATCGAAAAGACCATTGAAATATATAAGTTATTTTATCAAAGTTCAAAATGAGTCAGGTACAATTTTTGTCGACACAAGAAACAGAAAACAACTCAAAATCTAACGAATTTACTCCGTTTTATATTATTATGTTCAATTCAAACGAACGGGCGGCATAAATCATTTTTATTTTGAATTAAAAAATTTCACACCCTTTTTTCTATAGAAAATTCACCAGCTTTTACTGTAATCAATAGATCAGTACTACATATCTACCAACTATGGGCAATTCAATTATTTTTGCAGGTCCGTCGGAACATTTCATCATTGCCATAAACTACAAACATATATTTCGCTGTTTCTGATACTAAATTATCCTGATATTATTTTCGCAATATAAACATTGGTTATCAATTCTTTTCTTTACTAATGGTCTAACTATGACCCATTTTCCGTTTTATTTCGATTTAAATTCTTATTATTATAGAGAACTGCATTTTGAATGCCCGATTTCAGCATTCTTTCGAAAGAATATGACTTTCTCTTAATTGAGCGTATTAGTATATATACTCCGAAAAAAATATTCTGTTTTGTTTATGGGTACAAATATGTATATGAAATGATATAGAGACTCGTTTATACTCCACATTGTCAGACACTGTTGGCCCTAATTCATTTCGATGACGATATTGCTGAAGAAAATAATATAATTAGCAAAGTAATTCTGACCAAATTTACTTCCTCATTTTATCTAATTAATCGCTTCACACATATATTACTGTCATTTGACAGTTTTCATAATGGTGTTTGTATTATTGAATTTGATTATATCTTCAAGAATGATCACACTAATTAATGAAATTAAATGTTTTACAAGTTAAAAATAATATAATTGGCAAAGTAATTCTGACCAAATGTAATTCCTCATTTCATGTAATTAATCGCTACACACATATATTACTGTCATTTGCCAGTTTTCATAATGGTGTTTGTATTATTTAATTTGATTATATCTTCAAGAATTATCACACTTATTGATGAAATTAAATGTTTTACGAGTTAATAAACGCAGCTGACATTTAAGTACCGTTTGATACTTTACCAAAGCAAAGCATGTAGTGTTCTCGCCGATAAGACGGTGTCACTAAACATCATCTTAAAATTATTTGAAATAAAAGAAAGTCAACGTAGAAATTATCTATGAATGATATTTTTTATTGACATATTTTATGATCTCAGTTTTATCGATTCCCATTCATGATGTGTTTATTTTAATTAGTCATCATTCCTCGAAAATTTAATTAAAAATTAATTGAATGCCAATTACCTACATTTTATCAAAGATTGGGTTAATATATATGATGAAGTACGAAACGGGGTGTTTTCGAAAATACTATTCTGTTCAGCTGTATATATTCATTATTTCTGTCCTTCCATCGAAGGTATCAAAAGACTCAAGTCTATTTTTTGTTTGTGACAAGAACTCCTGAAGAGACTTTTCTACAATTTCTGCCATTTACGCTTTTGAAGTAATGGTTAGGTGTAGTAAAAGTTGAAGATATGAAAAAACCAAGAAGTAATAATTTCAATAAATTATTCATCTCGTTGCAGAAAGAACTGGCGAGGAGGCTGGTTTTTGGCACCTTTGTATAGTATGAATGAATTTTTCCGTACGCGTGACTCTATATGTGGGATAGTAACAATTTTTGCTGTTTGAGCGGCTCGTAAGTATTTTTGTTTAGAATGTATTGCAGCAGCAGATCATTTCGTGATACTAGTGAAAAGTTTCTCATAAAATGAGATTTATAAGGAATCAACAACAACTGTTTGGTTATTACAGTCTAATGAAACCATTAATTCACACATTTGTTCAAAGTGATTTTATTATCTAGGTAGTGATTTCTGTAGTGATTTACGTTCTATGCACAAATTATGTTGTTGAAGAGTTTCTTTGATCTAATCGTTATAATAGGTACTTACAAAATTCTTGAATCCTCAGTAGAAGCACTGTCACATTGAACAATTGAAAACCGAACCAAGTCACCAGATACCGACTGCTAGAAACACAATACAAATCACAGTTGGTCTAAATTTAAACACTAGTGCCTTCTAAAATTAGTTCGTGATGCAACAATCGAAGCTATCCGCGAAAATATATGTACCAAACCGCGAGATGATGACCGTTTTGTCGAAACGTAGAAGAACGCAGACTCACGCCAACTACCTCGAGAACAACTGTTGAAGTAAAACGAGTTTGAGGCTTTCGTATATCGGAGACAAATGGGCGGTTCCACAAGTACGTTACCAAGAGGTCAGAGGCGGGGCGAATGGCAACGCGCCCAATCATACGAAAGGTTTTCAAGTGGAATGCTAGAAGAGTTCGCCGGCTTGAAGAGATAATTTGTTGTAATCTAGCTAATGCAATATATGTAGGTGTTATATCTTCTGAGTATGCCACTCTAGGGGAGGGAATATGAGAAGATGATCGTTTTTTCTGTATGATAATTTCAATCGTCGGGTCAAATGGAAACATATTTTATTGTTAATTAATTAAGTACGTGATGAAAAATTGGAAACTGGTATCTAAATCAAATGCAAATACAACTCCTGATATCCCGCGGCACACCTAAATATTGCGAGAGCTGACGTTCGAAATGTTTAATAATTTTTCGAATTCAGGTCACTAAAATTTTACTTCTACTCAGAAAATTTCGATTTCTTATCCATCACTGATTGCAAAGGGAGTATGCTATAACTTGCGGAATAACTGATTGTATTCTTTAAATGATGAACTTTGTGAATATTTCTTTCGGGGATTAAGCTTTTCGGAACCCTAGACAGGCAGCTAAAGATACGCCCTATGTTTTTCATTACTTGTAATACATGTAACGCGTCAGTTAATCATTATTTCATTCAACAGATTGAATAAAAATGGAATTCGCTGTGTGCAAGACTGGTGATGCCCTCTAGTGACTCGATAGCTGAAGTTCTCCTGGTTTATTTCCAATAAGTACTCACTATGTAACAATTTGAACTTTTTAACAATTTCTAAATAATCTACCACGAAGTAACAATTTTGTGCTCATTACTAGTTCCAGATGAATCGAAGTTTTTTTCTGTCAAAGAAAAACTAAGTAAATAATAAAAAATATTTGTATTGATACGATAGTTCACCGCATTTGGATAGTATCCATGTCAAATTATAGATATTTTGAATATCATAAAGTAATGCTACTTCTGTGTACTTTTAGGTACGGCAAGTAATGTGCTTGCTTGTTAGTTTATTAAGTTTGCAGGTTCATGAGGTCTTGAGGACATAAAAATATGAGGGAGCCAAGTAGTTTAACAAATTGAAAAGTACCCGTATAACCCTGGCTAGCTTTGACCTGACGGGAAACCACTGAATAACATCAGATTCAACGCAAAACTATTTAATGAGTATCTCAAATGATATAATAATCAGAAAAGGAATGAGATTCACAATTTTACCTGAATATGGGATCCCACTTTTACCCTTGCAAGGATGTGAGAACGTTGAACGGTCCCTATATAATACAAACACGTTCAACACTCTCTAACACGTATAATTATCAACAAAATATTGCGTATTGCTCATACAGAACAAGTAACGATGTTTACTCTTAGTACTTGAACTGCATTTCATTCTACATTACTTCACATGTCAAGGCCCATTGCTTCTGTAACCAAAACCAGATCGTAAAAATTAAAACACAAATAATCCTCTGCGAGGTACTTTGTCCTGATAGAATGCCCTGTATGATAGACAACTCGGAAATACATCATAAGTATCTCAGTCCCCTGTTCATAAGGCTGATGATCAGTTTACAATACCGTCCAGGCGTTCCCGAACTCGCAGTTTAAGTCGTTATTTGCTTTTTATCAGCGGTTAAACACCGTCCTACGGAACTTGGATAATACTTTTACTGTCCACTTCTAGACGATCAAATGGAAAACCGAAAACATCTCAAATATTTATTGAATGAAAAACTCACGTCCCGGAATAAGAGATTGAAATATCTTAGAATTACAGTACATTATCTCTTTGCTGCAGTTTATGTGATGCCGTTGGAAATGTATAAAATTTACACGTACTATTTTAGGTACTATTTTTGCAATCGACTATACAGCAATGGCAAGGGCTCATTGTTATTATAAGTATATTGTTATACTACCCAACCTTGACCGTTGCCACTACGATACTAATAATGTTTATTCGTCTGAAGTATGGTACAATATTTTCAAGTGATTTGTGAATAAACGGGGAGACCTCAGAAACTGGAAGTTTTCAGCTTGTGCTTGTGATTTGTGATTACCAGGATCATTACCTTCTTCTGCCACCATGGGCGCTGACATAGTTTTATCTATTTCCTCCAGTCTAGTGCACACAGAATAGGAAATATGAGAGATTTCCAAATAATAAGTAATCACAAAAATTAATGGAAAATTACTGAAATAATACCCCATACATGGTTTCAGAATATTGAAGAAATGACAAACATTTCGACAATAAAAATGTTACAACAGAAAACTACCCATCGCTGACAATGATTTATTTATCAATCCACGGGTAAACCCAATTCTACAGGTTGACATAAATATTTAATATAACAAACTTAACCTAGTTATATCTAAATTAATAATAATGATTATAATATTAGGTAAAATAAAACACAGAAGATACAAAAATTTCAAAGATACATAATGAATCTTACTACACAGAGAAAAAAAAAGAATTGAATCAATCAAAATATATTCCAGTCAAACAAATTTGTTGTTTCAATATGACGAAATAAACCTATTATTTCAAAAAAAACGATTTTTTACTTGGATTCCAAGACAAATATTCGTTTGATGCAAGAAAACATTTAATGGAGCCAAGTGTTATATTTCTCTCAACGAATTGTTTTGATTTATTTGATGCAAGAATAATTCATTTCATCTGAGAATGTGTTGCACAATGGAACCAAATAAATAATTTTGTATATTCAAGAATATCAAATACTCAAATATTTACTTGATTAGAATACCTACATATTGTTTGGTCAAAGAAGTGACCTTTTAAATATTTATTTGATTTCAGAATATGTGGTATTGAATGAAGAATATTGGTATTTGAAACAAATGATGATCAAGGTGAATTAGGAATTGATAGAATTGGTTCAATAATATGAAATACTGATGAATGTGAGTTACTCAAATGAAACAAATATTTTCTTCAATTGAGAAAACATTTTGTTTGGTTCATAAAAAATCATTAAAAAATATTTATTTAATCATAAAAAAATATTTATTTAATCTTAGAATATGTAGTATTGATTGAGGAATATTACTATTTGAACCAAACAAATGATTAGGAGAATTAAGAATTGATAGAACTGGTTTAAAATATGACCTTCTTGACTGTAGAATGTGGGCCACACATATGAAATAAATATTTTCTCAAATTGAGTAAAAATAACCCTAGGAGTTCATTCATTCATTTCGCGTAGTAAGCTCTCCTTCGGAGTTATTTACCCTTGGATAGTGCGCCATGAAAACGATTTTTTTGTGATAACTTCCCTATTCCATCCATTTCTATCGAATTTGATCAATTAACCTCGTAATTTAGTGCTGTTAATGAAGAATTACGTCAACCTCTCTATCTCATCAGCCAAGAGTGGACTAGCGTTTTTGGAATTTGAAAAGCAACAAAAAAGTTGATGAGATTAATTGATAGATAAAAGTCATGTTGTCCACCCATGGCTTTCCTGGTGACAAACAATTTTTTTTTATAAATAAGTACTATGTACATAGAAGGAATTTCATAGAAGTTGACATTATTTGTAAATTAGCACCAACTCGTTTTTATGAAGCTCTATTCAGGGGCAAATAATTTCGAAAAGTGGCGCTTTCCGGGAAAGATGTATAGGAACTCTTAGTGTCATTTTAACTAATAGGTATAGTCCATCCAATATCAATTGCAGAAGCTGTTTCTATAGGGAGCAAATAAAAACTCACTCCGCTAACACGAGCGTATATGCGAAGAAACCGAACGAAAAATAATCTGTACTACTTGTATACAGTTTCCGTCGGCACAAAGAGTCAGCTGGTCAACGTGGACTTAAGTGACGGCTGTCTGTTTCACAACCGATTCGTCTGGGCCAATCAAGTCGGACATCAATGCTAGCAGGTGTGTCTAGACGATGGGAGGTCATGAAAAACACCCGTTATATTTGTGTTTTGATAGCTCTGAAAGATTAAAAACCAGTAGCGTATGTGGTCTTGGTGTGTGCCGATCGAAATACGTTTTAGGATATTCTAGTTTTGAAAGAAAGAAATTATTTTCCTTTCTTAATGTATGTGTATGAATAAAAGCTTGTCTTTAATTTTTTTTCATTTTTCATTATTCATGAAGTATTTTTAAAATCTTAAAATATCTAAATAAAATTAGTTATCTCCGACACTGCTGCTCACAGGATTTCACCGCAAGACTTTTTTATGCTTCTGCAATTGATATTGGGAAAACTATACTATAATCCCAAAATATTTCCAATATTTGTGGAGTTACTATACCCTCTTCGATTACGGACCATTGATATGGACAGAGGTTAAATAAAAAATCAATTGTTTGGGACATTTATTATATTTATAAAACGACAAATAAAATCCTATTTTGTAATTACGATACTGTTTTGAACAACTGAAATGTTCAGGTCAGTATATATCAGAAGTACTAAAGAAAAACTATTCTTTGGTTTCGAGGAGTTCCGTAGTTTCACTTTCGGAACTAGAATGGGTGATGATTGAAATATTCGGGAAGAAAAATAATTATTAATGATTTAACTACTTTCGAGCGACTCTTCTTCGAATTAAAGTCTTATAGTCGTAGAAAAATTGTAACTTGAGATGTTGACAGATAGAAGTACAGCACTTCAAAACACAACACGAAAAAGAAAGTGTATCTGTGTTTGTTTATAATCTGAAGTGTATAGAGGCATTTTTAAAATGTTGAAATCAAATATTGTTGGCCCCTTGATTTGCAACTCTGCTCAAATGCAACTGATTTTATCTCTAACATTTTCAGATCCCCGCATAATGTTTTGGATATTTTGGGTATACCTATATAAGTTGAATGATAGTAAATATAAAAAAATTACCGAAAGATGTAAAAAATATTCGGGAAGAAAAATAATTATTAATGATTTAACTACTTTCGAGCGACTCTTCTTCGAATTAAAGTCTTATAGTCGTAGAAAAATTGTAACTTGAGATGTTGAGAACTGTTTTCTGAGGTTAAGATTTTCTTCAACAATGTTTATAGAAATAAATTTTAGTCAAAACATTTGAAATACTAAGTTGAAACAAATGAAATACTGAGTCGAAACAAATGAAATTCTGAATCGAATAAAATACTCAAATTCTAATGAATGAATTACTTGACTCTTGCATAGAATACTCTGGAAACATTTGAAATAGACATATAATTGGAATATTCATAACATCATATTGTTATAAATTCTATTCATTGGCACCCACATTATGATAAAAAAGTTCACCTGATTTTATACAAGCAATTGGAGTACTTGTTTGTCCTAGATTATAAACTCTCAACTTAATCAAATCATTGCATTTCTTTGAATAATTTTCTAGATCGAAATTGAAACAAACCTATTATTTGAGTTGAACAAACCAATTTATTTCATTCAAAACAATTATGTTTGAGTGAAATGAATATTACTGAAAACATGTATTTTCATTTGAAATAAATCGAAATACTACCTTCAATCAAATAATTCCATTGCTTTGAATAATTTTCAAGACCGAAATTGAATCAAACCTATTATTTGAGTGAAGTATACCAATTTATTACATTCGAAACCATAATGTTTGAGTGAAATGAATATTACTAAAACGAAGTATTGTTATTTCAAATAAATCGAAATACTAGGTACATTCAAACATTTTTTTTTTCTGGGTAGGATCAGCTGACAAAGGTGAGGAGATAAAACAGATAAATGCCAAAAATATAAGTGAAAGAATAAATAAAAAATAACCTTCAAGGTGAGTGGATATCAAGAACAAATTCTAATATACAAAATCAGACAACTTTCATCATATCTTCTTTAATTATTGTTTTATCGATGAAATAATAGCACCGAACAAGTCAATGTGACGACAATAATCTTGACCGTCCTGTTAAAAAGTGCATTTTGTGATTGATTAGGTTGGCAAAAAGTTGGGTTTTCTGGTTTGCCTAAGGGGAACATTCAAGTAAAATTCAGATAGTATGCAGGGACAGTTGATAGTTCCTGATATGATTTTATGAAGAAAGCAAATTGATCCTTCTTTGTTCAAGAGGCTGCAAATTCAAAGATTCCAAAATATCAGTATAATTATATTCACTACGATTCAATCCCAGTTTGTAGGCGGCAAAGCCTAAAAACTTTTTCTGAACCCCTGCAATATTGTTTTTTTATAAATGTAGTTGGGAGGCCATACTACAGATGAATATCCCTGTATTGATCTGACTATTGCACAATATAGAGTTTTTGTTGTTTGAACCGAAAAATCACTGGATGATCGAATTATGAAGCCCAACATTTTAAATGAACGAGCAATAATGTCTCTAATATGTGGACATAAGGTCAATTTGGAATCGAATAAAACACGCAGGTCCCTAGCCTCGTTGACAATGTTGATACCGTCTCCTCAATAAAATATTGGTAATATACAGTTTCGTTTGATTTAGAAGAAGTTATTTGGTGGCATTCATCAATAATTAAATCCATGAAATTAGTTTTACACCATTCAAAAAATAAAGATAGTTCGGCTTGCAAAGTAATGGCATCAGTTTATTTTTTCTTTTACTGAATATTTTGAGATCACCAGCTAGCAACAAGACAGTAGACATTTCAAAAAGAAGAAATATATCATTGATAAATGAATTGAATAAAAGTGGGCCAAAATTTAATTATTTTTAATTAATTGGGTTTCAAAAAGCTTGTCGCGCGATAAATGTAGGTATAGATCATCCATTATCAATTGCAGAAGCATAAAAAAATAATTTTCCCAGTCTTGCAGCGGAATTATTTATGCAGCAGAGGAGGAGATAACTAATTGTATTAGTTTACGTTCAAATGTTAAATTAAAAAAAATATGGCATAAACGAGGAAGTATGTATTAATAGGCAACCGGATCATCATAATTTCATTTTCCCACAGTCGAAAAAAAAAGCCATATTTCCCATCAAACCACAAAACACAGCTATACAATATTTTAAAACCTATTTCAATCCCAGACCAGAGACGCTACTGGCTTTCATTTACTCAGACCTCCTGAAACTGGTCTTAACGTATAGACACACCTACAAGCATTATCATTGGCTTGCGGTCACTCAAACAGCTGTTATCCAAACCCACGTTGGCTATGGGCTCTTGTGATCTTTTTTTGATCTTCGGTTCGCTGACGGAGAATGTTTACGAGTAGTATACTTTATTTTCCGTTCCGTTTCTTCGCATATACGCTCGTGTTAGCGAAGTGAGTTTTTGATTTGCTCCCTATAGAAACAGCTTCTGCAATTGAAAATGGTTGAACTATACCAAATAATTTGATTGGGCAGTGATGGGTTGGTGAGTAAGAACTTGTCAGAGTATTTAATTTTTACAAAGCATTGGAAAATGATTGGTTGCTAAGTAACAACTTGTCGAATTATTAATTGTATTACAATTCGCGCGACAAGCTTTTTGAAACCAAATAATCCAACAAAAAAATAATTAAATCATTGTCAGCGATAACTTAAACTTATTTCATATGTTTTAGTACACTGCTTGAATGAAAGCTTGTTTTTGCAAAGGTTTTTTATTAGTTATTTTATTTTTTGATTTTTAGTTAGACCGCCTTAATCTGTTCAATTCTAATAGAGCAATCGTTGTTACAAGGTCTCTTCCCTGGAAGTTTTGAGTTGAAAGAAATCATGATCTCCGATCCCAAAAACTGCCACACACCAATTTTGATTAGAATCTGACCATAATCACAAAACTCGTCCGCCATCCTGAAGTCGCCATTTCGAATTCATAGATTTTGACAGAAAATTCATAATCTCCGAACCTGAAAACCCCCACATACCAATTTTGAATGAACTATGACCATAATCACAAAACTCGTCCTCCATCTTGGAGCCGCCATTTTGAATTTGATAATTTTGACAAAAATTACATAATCTCCGACTCTGAAAACACCTACATACCAATTTTGAATCGAATCGGACCATAATCACAAAACTCATCCGCCATCTTGAATTTATGAATTTTGACAAAAATTCACAATCTCCGACCCAGAAAACCCCCATATATCAATTTTGAATAAAATCGGATCATAATAACAAATCTCCTCCGCCACCTTGGAGCCGCCATTCCGTTTATTCCTCTAACAAAAATTCCATAATGCATTGTTACCGGAATTATAAACACCTGCCGAATTTTAAATCAATCGAACGGCTAGAAGTCGGTCAAAATCCACTTGCAAGATTTGACCCAAACTAACAAACGAACGAATGAACTAACTAACTAACAAGTGAAACTAAATAAAATTTTATAAAAAAAGTCCCAATCCAGTGGTTGGACTTATCCCCAAAAGGTTTCTCGTGTACGTAATTTTAAATTTCATTAAATTTTTAGCATAAATACTCTACTAATTAGTAAAGATTTAAAAAAAAACATGAATAATTTGAGTTTAATAAGTCTCACGGAAGAAAATACGTTTTTGGAGTAATATATCAACTGAGAAACTAAATCCTAGGTACTGATACCTTAAAATATTGCATTTCATATAATTGGTACCCTTATCTATATTATCAATAAATGTATTGATTTGGAACAATTCTCTAATGATCTGAAAATATCTAGTGTGGAGCATATTCATGAAAAATAGGGATACCAAAATATTCGAAATAAAATTATAGTTTGACAAAACTAAAAAAATACGATTATAGGACTGAGAAAATTAAAATAATAAGACTAATGTCAATGACCCAAAAATTTCATTGACACAAAGCGTGTCAATGATTTTATCAATAGTATTTTCAATTTTTTGGTACTCATTGCTATATAAGCGTGTTTTTTTTTAGTTTTTCAAAACTATAATTTTATTTTTAACTTTTTAATTGATTTATTGATTCATCCATTGATTCATCCACATAGGATGGAAGTTTTTACTATATTTTGGTGAATGTGCCGAGACCAGCCAGCGTGTTCACCATATCTTTTTGTTATGTAAATTTTTTTTCTGACGATCTTGGTGAGAACACCAGGTCATAGCGGTGAATTCACCAAATCTTCGAAATGTAAAGTAGTCAATTTTACCAGTGAATGAACCAAATCTTGTGAATTAGACATTTTTTTAACGATCTTGTCGAGAATACCAGATCATAGATTGTTGTCATCGGTTCTTAATACGTGAAAATTAAATTTTGTGATACTTGCTTTTCATACTTCATAAATTCAGATAATTTTAGGGCATTCTTGATTTAAAACATGACAAAACAATTTACCATAGACTGCTGAAGAGCTATCTGACATATAATATAGTGGGAAGGGGGACCTAAGTTTTATCTTCGCCAGCTTATCATCATCCAGACACTGACGCTATAAAAAAAGGTCGTTTGTTTGAAGAATCAAAAATATTATATTTGTGACAGCTATTGGACACAATATTAGACAAAATGAGATTGTAAAACTTCCCCATACTTACCATAGTAGAATAGACATACTAATCTAAGGGGTAAGTCCAAAATTATATAACAGCACACCAATGAATATACAGGAATGTCAATCAATATACAAGTTCAAAAAATATCTAGAAGTTCTTGTAAAATTACACCATAAAGTTCATTCATAACTTCATGAATTGAATGAAAAAGATGAAGAAATATTGAATATCTATGGAAAAAGAGTCATCAAACTAATTTTCCATAGTTTTGTGTATACTTTTCAGTTTTAATTCAAGTATTTTCAAATATTGTTCAGCTTTGAGAATATAATTCAATCTGTATTGTTCGTATTTCTGTACCAATCATCGTGATTAATTTTTTTTTTAGTCATTTTATATTTTGCATCTAGGTTAGGCAAATTCTTATTGGATTGGCTATGTCTATTTCGGCAATAAACTTTGTGTGGCCGAATAAACTCAAATCTGTGTTATTATTAATTTGTTATTGAATGGACTTATACAGTATGTCGAAAAAGTGTGCAGAGAACTTTTTCATTATTGATCCATCAGAAAATTGGATACCTGATAAAAGTTGGCGCTTGAACTAAAACCTTCAACTTTCCAGAATCACTGAAATAATAGCTGAAAACCCTTCTAATTAGCTTCAATATTGGACATAAATTTCACTATGAATTCTGCAAATTTATCAAATGGTATGAAGGTTGGAATGTCCACCATTCGCAGAAAACTATAATACAACATTCTTCATTGTTAAAGTACCTCATGGGATGAGTGTACACTCAATACTTTTTACATGAAGCACCAACTCTAACAATCAACCAGCATGTACGAACAAACGATCGGACATTTCAAATTTGAGCGTAATTTACAGCTATTTGTGAAAAATGGACAATGAAAGCAGATCTTCTCCTGACAACTCATGAAACAAACCACTATGCATTTGTTTTTCCAGTCGAAACAAGAAACAGATGAATGGATCGATACCTTTTTTAATTTGGTTTTAAATCTCTTTCCTATTTGAAGTGACGGAGATTCATGGTCCTCCTAAGAATAATATTATGTATAATTATATTTTGATCAATTGCATTTTCATTGTTTCAATATTATGTATGTTAGCTGTTTTTTTTGTACAACAATCTCACGCTGGTAGGTTCATTTGTTTCCAAGTTTACCCTGTAATTAGTAATTGGAATCTTTTTTTAGATGTCCTGATGATGAAATCAAATATTTCGAAATCTTGACAAACAACACAGTCTTTATTAAACTGGCCTT
The DNA here is from genome assembly GCA_018342105.1 of Gonioctena quinquepunctata. Lineage (NCBI taxonomy): Eukaryota > Metazoa > Arthropoda > Insecta > Coleoptera > Chrysomelidae > Gonioctena > Gonioctena quinquepunctata. The sequence continues at coordinate 81,284 of JAFIRS010001479.1, read as the reverse complement.
CGAATAGACTGTAACCCCAGGAGAGAGATTAAAATTGTATTTACTTCTCCTCCGGTTCTTCTTTCGAATATATATACATATATATATATATATACAAGAAACTAAAGAATATATGTATATATATATATATATATATATATATATATAGGTGATTCTCCAAGGTTGCTCACTCCTATAACTTTTTTATTATTGAAGATAGAAAAACGAAATTTGGGGGTTCTGTATTAAACTTCAATTTAAATTTTTTGACATATTCACTTGCTTTGCCGCACTTCCAGTTTAACCGGAAATTACCCCAACTTTCAATTTTTAAATGGATTATCCTATATATTTTTACTTATTTTGATCGAGAATTACATTCCAAATCCAACAACACCTCACTTGTCAATATTTGGCAAATAAAGTCATAGTTATTCCAATTTTTATTTTTCGATCTACAGTGACCGGCAGAAAGTACGCATCAAATGGGAAATTCTTTTATTAATAAGTTTTGACGAATATCGATATGTGCAATCGCTTCTGCATGAAAAGCAACCCCGAAAGACGTTGTACAGTGCCGTTCGTCTTCTCGTGTTTGGAGGGAAATATAAAGAAATTAAAAATTATGTTTCAAAACACACTTAGTTGGGAAAATATCGGAAAATGGTATTCGAAAAAGTTGTTCAGTACGTTATTTTATAGTATGTACAGTTTTGAAAATCTGAGATAAAAATAAAATCAATTTTGCCATAATAAAATTTCAATTTGGAAAAATACATTTTAGACAAAGAAACTCATTAGTAAGGCCAACAGTAATATTTCAAATGATATTTTGTAAATATTCGCAAGCTACTTCTATTTTATTCGGAAAAAAATTGAAATCCATGGATTTCCCATGTATTCAGCTGCTTCATAAGAGGTCACTGAAATATCTCCAGGACATTATAATCCCGATACTGTTCATAATCAATAAAGATGGTTCTTTGTCAATAATAAACAGTATCGGGAATTATAATGTCCTGAAGATATTTCTGTGACCTCTTATGAAGCAGCTGAACACATGGCAAATCCACAGATTTAAAATTTTCTTCGAATAAAATAGAAGTAGCTGGTGAATCTTCACAAAATATTATTCAAAATGTTACTCTTGGGCTTTACTAATGAGTTTCTTTGTCAGAAATGTATTTTTCCAAATTAAAATATTTTTTTTGGCAAAAATTGATTTTTATTTTTTTATCTCAGATTTTTTTCCAAACTTGTACATAGCTATAAAATGTCGTTCTAAACAACTTTTCCAAATAATATTTTCAATATTTTCCCAAATAAGTGTGTTTTGAGACATAACTTTTAAATTTTTTAAATTTCCTGCCAAACAAGAAAAGACGAACGGCACTGTACAACATCTTTTGGGGTTTCTTTTGATGCAGAAGCGATTGCATGTATCGACATTTGTCAAAATATTATATTAAAAAAATTTCCCATATGATGCGTACTTTCTGCCGGTCACTGTATAATGCCACGGATCGTGTAAATCGCTTCATTCTTGATCAAGTATAAATGGGAAAAATACGACTTTGAGGCTTATGACTTCACAGTGGTTTCAAGAATCATTTAAAAGTCGCAAATTAGTCCATTACGGTTCTAAATTATCAAAATGACCTCCTCCTTGATCAAGCCAAAGTTAAACTTTTTCAATTATCGCGCGCACCACATTGATTAACTGTTCGGCAGTGATGTTCTGGAATGCCACCGTTACTTTATACTCCAGTTCTTCACGAGTAGCTGATGCTGTGTCATACACCTGATTTCTAATTGTTCTCCAGAGAAAAAAATCTAGCGAAGTAAGATCTGTTGATCTAGAATATGAAAAAGAAATAATTATGAAAAAATATGACAACTAGAATGTACCTCGTAGGCCACTGAATAGGTCCATAAGTGCCAATCCACTTTTCTGGGAAGGTGTAATTCAGATGTTCTCTTACGACTTGAGGATTGTGAGGTGGCGCTCCATCTTGTTGAAAATAGATATCAACTTGGTTAGCCAGTGGCAAATCTTCAATGAAGTCATTAATTAGATTTCTAAGGAACTATAAATATCTTTCCGCAGTAAGTTGTCCGTCGAAAATTATTGGCCCCAAAAGTTTTTGAAACCAAATCGCTCTTGAAAATGTCCTTACATCAGATGTGAATTTGTTTGAGACCAGTACTTTTTATTATTTCGATTGAACAGACCCAAGTTGGTGAATCGAGTTTCATCTGAATAAATAATTTCAAATGGAAAACGTACATCTTCTCTGTTTTAAGTCAAAAACCAGTTGCAATAAGTTAATCTTCGGTTGTGGTCGTTATCGTAATGTTGGTGTAGTTGGTACTTGAATGATCGATAATTATTTTTGTGAAGAATTCTCCAAACGGACGAATAACTTATATCACACTTAGAAACAATTTGGCGCCATACAGTTCACTTCAACATGGGCCCCTGCACGTCTACTTCTTTTTCTTCACTGACGATGAAGTTATTTGCATTTTCTTCTGGTTTATTTCGCATTTTCCTTTACAGTTTTGGAAAATAATTCCGAGTGGGATAAATTCGAGCTGCATCAGTTGCAGTCTTTTTTGCTTCTCCGGAAATTAGCAACAAGTCAATTTCCTCGTTTCTAGTATAATTTTCCACATCAAATCATAAACTACGCGACAAATACATTTCCAAAAGTGACAGCGTATTAATTAGCTTATTTGTTCTAGTAGTCCTAGCAACAGCTTCAATTGTTTGTCACGGATAACCAGAATAACAGGACCGAATACGTATTATTTGTTATTAGGTATGATCGCTTCTTGCAATCATTCAGAAAAATAGTGAAAATAAAGTGTGTGGTATCAAATTATTCGTGAGAAAATGATGTTTCACAAAAATTCATATTTGCGACTTTTAAATAATTATTAAAACGACTGTGAAGTCATAAGCCTCAAAGTTGTATTTTTCCCATGTGACTTCATCAAGAATGGAGAGATTTACACGATCCATGGCGTTCTAGATCGAAAAATAAAAATTGGAATAGAAATGATTATTGTTTGTGAGATGTTGGATTTAGAATGTCATTCTCGATCGAAATGAGTACAAATATATAGGATGTCCCAATTAAAAATCGGGAGTTGGGGTCATTTCGGTTAAACCGGAAGTACGGCAAAGCAAGTGAATATATCAAAAAATGTAAATTGAACTATAATACACAACCCCCAGATTTCGTTTTTCTATCTTCAATAAAAAAAAGTTATAGGGGTCAGCCACCTTAGAGGATCACCTGGTATATATACCTAATATACGTACACACCCATAAATACATAAACACTTGTATATCACGTTATAAAAGAAATTTTTTCACATTAACTTTTTCAAAATTAAATTGTAAGTTATTGTCTGTGTGCTCTACCATTTTTATTAGTTGCCATAAGGAGGTTTTCAGGTCTAATACTGCGTTTATGTTCGACAATTCTAGTTTTCAAGAATCGTCCAGTTTGTTCGATGTAAACTATGTAACATTCAGCACACGGTATTTTGTAGACTATGCCATTTTCAATATCTTTTGGTGTTTCCGATTTCAATCTGGTAAAGTGTTTCTGTAAATATTTTTTCAACTTTTCTGAGAGACCTGATATGTATGGAATTTGAGAAACATTGCATCTTCATTTCGTTTCTGGATATCTTGTTCTTTAAAAAGTATTTTATATATTAATTTCGATGGGTGGGAGTTGATAGCTCCAAGATTTTTTGAAGAAATGTTTGGTATCATAACCGTAGCTCTATATTTGAGATTCAGAATTGTTTTTTTTATTGAGTGTTCAAAATTAAAGTTTAGGATTGTATCAGGAAAAGTCGGTTCGTGGTACCAGTCTGTAATGCTTTTCTTCTTATTTGTTTTTGTTATGGTAACATCCAAAAAGAATTACCTGTCTTTTCGTTCTTTTTCAACCATGAATTTGAGGCATTGTCGATAGCTATGAAATATTTGTTGGGGAAGATTTATTTTATCTTTTGGTACACAGGTTATGATATCGTCTACATAGCGTTTATAAAACGGCAATTCGAAAGGCAGTTATGTTATATAGTTGTAATGTACAGTTCATACATGACAATATCTGGGGATTAACAGTTGTCCATAATTAGACCACAAGTTTTTTTTTGTAAAAAGTATCTTAAAATTTTTAATAGTAGTTTCTGAATATATGGGTATAATAATTTCAATGTGTCAAGGTTGAGTTTTGTATAAGGCTCAATTGAGTGCCATCTTCTATCAAATAGTGACGTTGAATCAGTAGGAATATTAGTTAACAGCGAAACCTTATGATAATGACATAATTTTGAAGTTCTTGAACAAGTTCAAAAAATATTTTGTGAAGTAACAGTGTTTCTCAAAAGCGTAGTTTAGGAAATTCTGCAAGGTTGTATATGGAAGATCCGATAAAACTCACTTTTGTGAATTTTAGCTGAAATATACATTTTCTGTCAATATTTCGAAAGTATCTGGGTCTGCAAATAGATTTTGTGTTTAAGAGTGTTGTGTTGCCTTTATCTGCTCTAGTAGCTATGATATCGGTATGTTCTTTGAGGTTTGATTTCAATTTCTTTTTTCAACAGAATATTTTTCTCAATCGGCTCCTCTGCTGGAATTATGAAGGTAATTTGTAATAACTTTTATACATTTGTTCCTATAAACAATTGCACTGGTAGAGAACTCGTAGAGAGAATCTACTGCTAGAGAACTCGTAGAGAGATTTTCACCCTCTGATACAAATCAAAGGCAAGCAATCGACTACTTAGAAACCAGTCTCTGCTAGAGATGAACTTCTGATATCAGTTCAAATAGTGGAACTGGAAAGAGTTCAACGTTGAAACAAACGACACAAAAATCTGTTGTGACTTCAACTGAAATGGAGGTCGAGAGTGCAGAGAGGATTAACTTTGCACGAAACAGTTTTTTTGCAGAGAAGGAAAGCAGGGTTTCGAAAAACATTACAGCTTCCGGTAGGATGGAAACTATCACCAGCTATTGAGATACATTTTTATTGTCTATTTTGCAATGAACCCCAGGCTAGGAAAGACAGAAGTCCAGAGTATATTTGTATATTTGGCTTAGATCAAACAACAGATATTACTACTGTAAATGTTTGCGCAGATTTAAAAAATTCTCTTGGAATCAGTATCACTGAAGATCACATAAATAATATTTATCCATTAAGAAATATAAGAAATAAACCACTGAAAGTGGAATGAGTATCTTATGTGAAACAACAGGAGATTCTAAGAAACTACAAGAAACTGAAGGGAATAAACATATCAATTCTGCAAGACTTGACATTTGAACAGAGGGCAGAAAATAGACTATTACGTGGAAACCTGAATAGAGCCAGACTAAACAAAAATAATATAACGTATATAAAAGAAAATAAACTATACATCAGTAATGAAGCATACACAGCGGAACAAGTTGGAAACACTGAAGTGCCCCCCACACCAACCGTTAGAAATAAACAATATTCTTCTGAAACAGAAAACGATCAACCAGAAGTTCACAAAAAAAACAAGGCTACCGAGGAGTCAACTACACTACGAACTCTGATATAATCAAGAAAAAAACAGGGGCACCAGTCTCTTATGGAAAAAACAGACTACGATCTGCAAATAAATGGATAAACTACATTACTAAAAAGGGCAATTTTGTAAATTCATTACATATATATTCTCACGATCTTCTTCTTATACATATTTATAAATCTCCACCACTACTCGTTATTGCAAAAACATAAAAAAAAGACAGCATAGAACTTTATAACTAGTTCGCCTCGATATACCTAAAATTATTGTTAAATTTTAATCACATGGACCCTCACATAAAGTAGAGGAACTAAGAACATACCCCCTGAATGAAAAAAGTTTTATAGATAAATAATAATTTGAATAATCTAAAGATCCTCAATACTAATATTTGTAGTGTGTCAAAACATATAGATGAACTGAGAATCAATTTTGAAAAACTAGGAACGTCTTTTGATTGCATAGTCTTAACAGGAACTTGGCAAGGGCCTGATACTTCTCCCCTCAATATGAAATCTTCAATGAAAGCAACTACAATCAGAATGGTGGTGCCATTGTTTTTGTAAAGGCAAACCTATACTATTCCCATAATCATATCCAACTGAACGGAAGTGTGTTACTGAAAATTAAAATGATTGTAGATGTACAAACCATCTGCATCTATGGATTCTAGAGATCTCCAGCAAGTAAAACTGATGACCCTTCAGACCAACTTCATGATATACTAAACTGAGAGAATGAGAACCCACATTGCAGTTTATTTGCTGGAGATATCAACATTGATTTATTGAAAGAAACTGAAGACTCGAGAACCTATCTCGACATAATGAGTGAATATGGGTTCCACTCAACTATGAATATTACTACCAGAGCAAGGAATGGAATCATGTCTAGATAATATATTTATTAAAATGAAACAGCCAAATTACAACAATCTATTGCCTATTACTATCTCTAACACAATCACACACCACTACATAACGCTACTATAAATCGTACTAAATAATAAAAAAATACATGGAATAAATAATAATTCAAAATATCTCTGCTTGAATCCATTAGCTACATAAATTGAGAGGCTGCATTGTACCCGATGTGTGATTTCGAATCTGCAACCAAAAAATTCATTAACATAATAAAATAATTGAATCAACAAAATACAAAAAAACAAAAACCATCGAAAAAACCTGGATAACGAAGTCATTAATAAAACATATAAACTAAAAAAAACAATTATTTCGCGAATGGAAACAAGATCCAAATAATGAGAACATAAAAAATAACTTCCCTACAACAAAAAAAAAACTGAGAAGAAAATCAAAGATGCAAAAGACAAGTATTATAAAAAGTTGATGGCAAAAAAAAGTCTATTAGCAAACCGTTAATGGACATTATAAACAAATCATTTGGAACACGAATATTTCCCTCAATTCTAAAAACTCAATAGTAACTCCAATATTAAATGTGGAGAAACTGATAATGTCAAAAATTATAGGCCTATCTCCCTTCTACCATAGATCAGTAAAGTCTTCGAAAAAAAAATTAAAACTAGATTAAACATGATTACTCTCATTTCGGACGTCCATCGTCTTGATGGATTTGAAACGTTTTCACGACGTTGAATGCTTTCGATCGTCATCAGGAATACTGACAGTTTAGGTTACTTACATTATAGACTGCCGGTGAGATGCGTATCCTTCATTGTAATGGGTGCGATTTCGCGGGTGGTGGTAAGTTTGCGTTGAGCCGCCAGAAAGCAGTGGTTTCATCGTTCTGATCTCAACGCTTGGTTATTAAAGGCGTTATTGACTTCGATGTAGACGGCCTCTTGAACTTTCGTTTGAACCAATGTTTCCTCTATGTAGAATATAGTCGTCCTGAACTCGATGCCAGTTCAGGTGGTCAGCGATTCATTTTGACGTTTCTCGATTCAGTCCATTTCTATGCGATCATCTACGATAACGGTTTTGTCTTCATCGGAATTCGATTATTGGAACTTCATAATGAATTTACTGATTAGATTTTGTTGTCAGGATCGGAAACAAGTTCAACATCAAGAGCTGCTTTCAATCTGGCAGTACTTTACGGAGTTTCCTGACCAAGACCACACCTGACAACAAAAATCAAATCAGTAAGAATTGCATTTATGAAGTTCCATGTGAATGCGGAGATTCCTACATTGGAGAGACAAAGAGGCCGTTATCGGTAAGATTGGATGAGCACAAGAAATGGACTCAACGTGGAGAAACGTCAAAATCGAGAATCGCTGACCACGCCTGGACTGAGCACCATCGAGTTCTATGGGACGACGCAAGTGTTCTACATAGGACGAAAGTTCAAAGAGGCCGCCTACATCGAAGCCAATAACACTTTCAGTCAACCAAGCGTTGAGATCAAGAACGTATGGAAACCACTGCTTGCTCTTTCTGGCGGGCTGCAGAGGCGCGAAACTTCACGCACTACCACACCGCGCGAAATCACACGCACCACTGCACATGGCGGGATTACACGCATGATTGCACCGGCAGTCATATAAATTGGTAAGTAGCACCTAAACTTGTCAGTATTCACCTGAAGACAATTTCAGATACAAGCTTTCGAAATGTCGTGAAAACCTTTTGAATCCATTAAGACGATGGACATCCGAAACGAGAGTAATCAAGTTACCACATCGTCTACAACCTTCGAACAAACGTTAGATTAAACATATTTCTAACAAAACATAATCTACTGTCAACGTCTCAGTACGGGCTTAGAGATAATGAATCTACTACGGATGCAATTCACTCCCTAACAAGAATTATCTATGAATTCCTAGACTCAAGTACCCGTCATTAGGTGTTTCCATAGATCTGAAAACAGCGTTCGATACGGTTGACCACAACATATTTTTAGAGATACCCTGGAAGATATGGGTGTAAGAGGTGTGGCACACAAGTTATCAAAAAGTTACTTAACAAACAGAAAACAAAGAGTAAGAATTGAAAATCAGGTTAGTAAAGAAATGAAAATAACATGTGGTGTACCTCAAGGGACAGTACTGGGGCCGTTGTTATTCGTGATATATTTGAATGACTTATTCTTACAAGAAACAATCGAAAAAATCAATAGTTTCGCGGACGACACAGTAATATACTATAAAAATGACGACTGGTACAACCTCAAACCAAATATTGAAAAAGATCTAAGAAAACTCAAAGACTGGTTTGACAGTAGATTAATTTCGACAAAACTGTATACTTACCATCCTTGCCAGAAAACACCCTGAACATTCAACAAGATCTTGTAATTAAACCTGCGAAAAAAAATATCTAGGCATATGGATAATCATCGCAGATGGGACCATCATATAAACTACGTTATATTTTATATCGATTCAAACAGGTTGGGAGATTTTTGGATTACAAATACAAAAAAAATCTACACTATAGTTTGGTCGAATCACACTTAAATTATGGCATTATTGGCTGGGGAGGAGTATCAAGAACACACCTGCATGCTCTCGAAGTCTCTCAAAGACGATCTCTTCGAATACTACTCAACAAACCTGCAAGACATTCAAGCAATTTACCATACACAGAAACACAAATATTAGACATCAGACAATTATACAGCGTCCGAATAGGATGCCAAATATACAAAAACAAAACTGAACATGACACTCCAAACCATCCATACGCGACGTGAACAAGGCACCAACATTACATACCAGTAAATCAAAATTTGTGGCATTGCAGATAAATTTTCAAATTAAAGAAAAAACCATCCTAGAGCAGTAATCGAACTTGCGACCTTTGATTTCTAGCCCATACTCTATCCATCTGAGCTATCAAGGCCATAGATTCCACTGCATTTCGAAGATATCGCTTTTCTCTAGAATTTAATGTTAGTTGTGGGAATGAATTATGAAGGTAACGGATCTCATGTTCTATCAGTGGCCCTTAAGATCAATCTTACCTTTTTCCCAACGTCGCCGTGGATTGACGGCTTCAGTCAAGGGTCAGGCACTGAACTCCGACCACTGAACAAAGTTTGCCAAATATAAATACAAAGGAGAAATATATCGTCTGTGAATATATACAGTAAATGAAAATTGTGGCATTGCAGAAAATTTTTTAAATTGAAGAAAAAAAACATCTTCGAGCAGAAATCGAAGCTGCGACCTTTGAATTTCTAGTCCATACTCCAACCATCTGAGCTATCGAGGCCACAGATTCCACTGCATTTCGAGGATATCGCTTTTCTCTGGAATCTAGTTTTTTTAATTTTAGTTGTTGTGGGAATATATTATGAAGGTGGCCTCTGTGGCCTCGATCGCTCATATGGTTAGAGTATGGACTAGAAATCCAAAGGTCGCAGGTTCGATTCCTGCTCGAGGATGGTTTTTTTCTTCAATTAAAAATTTCTACCGCAATGCCACAATTTTCATTTACTTTATATATTCACCGGCGAGGTATTTCTCCTTTGTATTTATATTCGACAAACTTTGTTCAGTGGTCGGAGTTCAGTGCCTGACCCTTGACTGAAGCCGTCAATCCACGGCGACGTTGAGAAAAAGGTAAAATTGATCTTGAGGGCCACTGATAGAACATGAGATCCGTTACCTTCATAATCCATTCCCACAACAACTAACATCGAATTCTAGAGAAAAGCGATATCTTTGAAATGCAGTGGAATCTGTGGCCTCGATAGCTCAGATGGATAGAGTATGGACTAGAAATCAAAGGTCGCAGGTTAGATTCCTGCTCGAGGATGGTTTTTTTCTTCAATTAAAAATGTTTGCTGCAATGCCACAATTTTCATTTACTTTATATATTCACCGGCGCTGTATTTCTCCTTTGTATTTATATTCGACAAACTTTGTTCAGTGGTCGGAGATCAGTGCCTGACCCTTGACTGAAGCCGTCAATCCTCGGCGACGTTAGGAAAAAGGCAAACTTGATCTTGATGGCCACTGATAGTACATCAGTGGCCATCATAATCCATTCCAACAACAACTAACATTAAATTCTAGAGAAAAGCGATATCCTCGAAATGCAGTGGAATCTGTGGCCTCGTTATCTCAGATGGTTAGAGTATGGACTTGAAATCCAAAGGTCGCAGGTTCGATTCCTGCTCGAGGATGGTTTTTTTCTTTGATTCAAAAATTTGTCTGCAATGCCACAATATTCATTTACTTTATATATTCACAGACGCTATATTCCTCCATTACATACCAGTGACCTCTAAATCCATAGGACAGCTACTGGTATCTAGCACCGAAATTATTCAATTATTTACCAAAAGAAAATACAGACAAAACTTCACTGAAACGCTTAAAAAAACAACTGATAACATTTGTAAAGAAAAATAAAAGATCGGATATTTATAAATTGATAGAAGAGGAAAGATGGATTTAACTAACCTAACCTAATCCCCAAAACTATATTGTTATATGCTCACATTTATCTATTTTATCTCATAGAACATCTGATCTTTATTTCCAGTGAAAAAAATTGTCTATACTATATTTATTTACCACATTGTATAACACTTCTGCAAATATTGAAATTTAAAAAATTGTTTTTTTCTCATATTTATCTATTTTATCCCACATGATTTTCGATCCTCATTCTAGTAAAAATTGTTTGTACTATATTCATTATGCATAATACTACTGCAAATAATGTAATGTTTATCTATGTTCATATTCATATTATCTTCAATTTGTGTATATTATATTCCCACAAACAAGTATGTATAACACTTCTGTGGGTATTGTCATGTTTATTCAGATTATATTGCTTGAAATTTGTCACCACTGCATGAATTGTATCGATTTAATCACGAATAAACGTCATTTATTAATATATATTTTAGTTATTTATGTCTATGGAGAAAAAAGAGAGATATTAAATACTATTTTTCTCATTATTTTTGGACTAACCAAATAGCCAAAATTTTTTCAGAGGAAAGCATTCGAATTGGTTTTATAGTGATAAATTGAATGACTTCTTCCTGTTTTGTACTGATTAATACACGCCACGCCTATTCTAACAACCAATGAGATTTCTTCAATTTCTCAAAATCGACCAATTAACAGTCATTTTTTTAATTATGCAAAAAACCTACCTAGCTTTCCCAATAACTGATAAATATGCACCTTGCTTTCGATGAACTATACCGTAACATTCACAATTTTATACTTTGACAACTATCACTGTCGATTATTTTCGAGTTTTCTTAATACAACGTCGTTTCAAAATGATTTGCTCAAGAATCTTTAGAAAATATCGAAAAAACTGTACAGAATGTTATTCCAAAAAGTGAATCCGGAAGAAAATTGTGGCGGTCTCATACCGTTCCGAGTTAGAGCACTTTTAATTTATTTTTTTACCTTATTTTCATGCACCGTTTTCTCACAAAAAATGCCTCATTCTTTTTACCAGCATAAACAATACACCCTTAATCTTTTATTTTCGGCACAACTTTGCACACAATATCGTCGTTTCTATCGAAAAAATCCTCCTTCTTACACAGTTCCAAATAAACAAATTTCACACATTTGACAGATGAAATTTAGTAGCTTTGCCCTATTTTTCATGTTGGTTGTTCCCCTTCATTTATGTGTGCAATTGTTGTTGGGCAACATTTTGCATAGAAATATGGATTAAAAAAATTATATATTCAAGTATATTCAATCAATTTCATTATCAACAAAGAATCAATAATTGTTCACAATCAAATATAATAATTGTCGAAATGGTTAAAAAACAATTGCAAACATAAATGAAGGAGAAACTATTGCTCATATTTGAATTCAAAAAGTTGGCGGAGATTCATTTATTACTAACATGAAAAATAAGGCAAAGTTATTAAATTACATCTGTCAAATGTGTGAAATTTGGTTATTTGGAACTGTGTAAGAAGGAAGATTTTTTCGATAAAAACGCCGATATTTTGTGCAAAGTTGTGCCGAAAATAAGTGATTTAGGGTGTATTGTTTATGCTGGTGAAAAGAAGGTGGCATTTTGAGTGTTTTTTGTGCGAGAAAACGGTGCTTGAAAATGGGGTAAACAAAAAATTAATAGTGCTCTAACTCGGGAACGATATGAGACCGCCGGATTCGTGTTCAGGAGGCAAAAACACCCAAGAAAAGCTTTTTCCCTATATTCAGAGTGCATGTGTACAGTAACTTTATATTTACCGAGAAAGCAAAGTTCAACTGCTCTAAGTAAGGAAGAAATATTATGAAATAATGAGTTTGTGGAACGAAGATTGTCCAGAAGGACTTCAAAAAAAGCTTTATCGTATAATGGCACTCGAACAAGCCTGGAGAGGGGGAGAAGCAGCAAGATGCAAAGAATTGAATACAACTCGATTATTTCCAAAACATGCCTAATCACAATAATCCTCATGTGTGCCCGGTGAAGTTATTCAAAAAACTTATGTCTAAACGCACTACTAGAATTACGTCAGACCGTCTATTACTGACTATAAATCCTTACTGGGAAAAAACCAATTCTGGATGGTACAAAAATATGCCTATTGGGATAAATGAGATTGAAAAATGGACCAAACAATCTGCGGAAAGAACAGGGCTTGATACTGTTACAAACAAGATCACAAATCACTCAAATCGATCAAGTGCTGAATCAAATCTTGTAATTTGTCACTTGGCAAAAAATTTCGAATCAAGGGAAGTAGAAAAAATCGCTCGAGCAAGCTCTCGCAATTTTCCCACTCTCTTGATTCTCGATTGTTTGCCATGACAATAAAACTTTTACACAATTAAACATGTATTTATCGATAAAAAATTATCTCTTATGTATTTACCCCCGATAAAAGCACACTTGCTTAGCAATGCATGCACAATAGCTACTGTCAAAATTATACGTAATCTGAATTCCTATAAAGTAATGTAAATATGATTGATTCTAGATGGAATTTTGAATATAAAGAATAGTTTTATATTGGAATTCAAAAATATATTCAATCATGTTGTTCCAGTAACGATATAGCTGTTACATTTCTTATTTATATGCTCTATGCGTGAATTCACTTCTCTATTCACTTCACCTATTGAAAATCTTAGCGACATCTTACCGTCGGTAATGGAACAATCATTACGGCTAAGAGAAGAAGAGCTGTCGCAAATGATCTGACAGTACGAGGATACTTAAGACGATGCATGTGACATTCTCGGCCCTTGTTCTGATTTTTCGGCAATTAAGATACATGTTTTCCTGAAGCTCGTCGGCCATTAAAGAGTAGAATATGCCATGTTGAAATAATTTATTGAATGATAGCATTTTCCTTTCTCCGCGAATACGAATCCAAATCAGTGAATAGTGATATCAAGGAAGGTGAGTGATAACTTATGTTTGGACCGTAGATATATCAAATATGTCACATTCAAATAATTTTTAAGAGAACGTTATATAATTCTTCACAAGGGAAGAATCTGAAGTTATCTATGCATTTTAGTTATGAAAACAGTAATTAGGTTTATTTAGGTCAATCTGACTAAAAATAGCAGTGTCGTTCACTATATATTTTTGGAGAATTCTGTCAGGATTACGAATCCCACATGTATATATTTTTATGAGTTTTTATATATATCTTTGGTATGGTTCCATATTTGGTAACGATAATCACCAAGCTGTGGTTTTGATGTGGTTGAAGTGATTTAATATGTATATTTCATGTATAAATTTGGTACTTGGAATTTGGAATTTTCTTTGCATTTTCAGAAACCTTTTTGAAGAAGTATTTGACGGCGGGTCAAACATTTATGCTCATATACGTTCCTTGAATATCGCTGAAATTGAAGTCATTTTCGTGAATCAAATTCAACAAACTTGATTGTCTCAAATTCTGAATTTCAATTGTTGATAACGAAATATCTTGGGTGCTTAAGATCAGAGAAAAAAAATCATCTCTTCCATATATAAAGCAAAGATCATTTTTTGTTAATTCATAAGAATTATTAAAAATAGTTCTTCAATTTCAGTATTGGATATTATTCATTTGTATACTCAATTTAACAACAATGAGTTGAGGTGTGTATTGTAAAGATTCCAAGTTTCAAGAAATATAATTTTGTGTATATTAAACTCTGATACAAACAATATTGTTTTCATGTTAAATCGCTGAGAACACACTTGATGGACCAAAAGCTGATGTTCGTGTTAACCTGATCGGTAGCCCAGCAGCCATAAGTACCCCCTGATTGCGAGCCAATTCACTTCGTGTAGTTTAGCTAAGTGCTAGACAAGGAAAAATACAATCAAGATACATCGTCATCGAAAAAACCGACAGTTCAGCAAAACAAAACAATATTAATTTTCTACATTGGAATAAGAAAATAAATTTTTGGATTCAAATGTTCTGAATTTGGAAGAGATGTAAATTTTTGTAAATAGATTGTTATAAGTTGGTATTTGTTTTATTGTTATAGTTTTTTACAAAAGGAAGGTTAATTGATGTGCAATCATTATTGAATAAGGTTTTGAATTTTTGTCCTAGTTCAAATACAAATTCTGGCGTCCATTCAAATTTACAATTTCTAAAACTTCGCTTGAAACATAAAAAATTTGAAACTAGCAAAGCGGTCCAAAGAACTCCACACCGCTCTTCACTGAATAGTCTGGGCATTCTATTTCAACAAAGTACTAGAATTTACATTACAAAGTGTTCTAGTAACACACAATTATGGTATTTTTTATTTTTGTATTAACACCCGTTATTCCAAATGAACATCGAATTGTACTTCGGTCGATTAAAATAATGTTAGGAATTTTCAACCGGCTTAATTTGGTTCTACCTAATGAAATAGCATATTTGGTATTGCATCTCTCGTCTTGTATATAGTTGCAAAATTGCCGGAGGGATTTCATGATGACGTGATCCGATGAGAAAGGTTTGTTCACCAATTTGTTCATTGGAGACAATTGTTAATTTAGCAAAATACCCATTTGTGAGATAATTCCCCACATGGTTACACCGATTGTTTAATAATGCTTAGCATTTTATTAGTAGTTGTCGCAATTCGATGAAGAATAGCCTGAAACTCCAGTTAACATTCTTTGTCTAACAGGTAGGGGACGCCAAGTTTGCCCCAAGATTCTTTAGGTAAAGTACAAGCACCAGTGTTTCTAGATTATCTTAGTATACATTCACTCATACGGCAGTGTTAAAATGTAGACCTTCAGGGTTATGTTTACCAAGATTTGCTGAAATAATATCATTTTTAATAACAATGTACTTGTTCCTGATACATGCCCGTTTCAAATAGGATTTTGCATTACAAAATGTATCTAGCATTCCAAATGAGCGGTTTCATCTTTATATCTATCCCATTTCTATATTTGGATTCTTAATTCAGTAAAGAATAACTTTCTTCTTAGTGGCACCGTCGTATCTCGTGGAGACGAATTTAAACAAGGGCGTTTTTGAAGGACGTGTCCAAATCCTGTCGAGGAAAAAATCTCTTGAGTACGTTGTGGCCAAAATGTGGCATCCAAGTAAAAATTTTCATGTATAATCAGTTTTCTGATTTGTAGTCGAAATAAAAATCCGTTTTTGATGATTTTCAGGATCGAAAAGAATGTAATTTCATCAAATTCTACTATTTTGGATTTTGAACGAAAAAGACGGAGGAGTTGGTAGATTAATGGTGGAGTTCGATTGAAAATTGATAGCTGGGTGTTTTGGAGTCAGTAATTATTATTTTTTTCTCACAAAAACTGTGTTTCTTAGATATGGGATATAAGTTATATCAGAGAATAACAAATTTGAAAACGTGCTGCGCAATGTATTCCGTTTGCAGTTTGAACACAAAATTCAGATATCCTACCGGTCTCCCCAGAACCCAAGAATTTCTTAATTTCAAGAGTTTGGCTAGCAAAACATTGATAAATTCCAAAAAACTTCTACCAACATTATCCGACACTATAATGTTAAATGTTATAATGTTCTGAATGAATTTATAAATTATTTCGTCCTTTGTGCTTCTTGTGGGGATTTTATAATGCCATTTTATAACAGTGCATTTTAATTTTCCTCTTTCTATATTGAATAAAATATGATAAAATTAGCTAAATTTGTAAATCGAACAAGACCCATCAGGTCGGTCAAATTGTTTGATTATATTAACAAGATCAAAATGTCATGTATCATTCAGCTAAATATGTGGAATCTAGTGTGTCGTTATATTGAAACAAATAGAAAAAAAAATCGGATTTTGATTTTGTTTTGATATTCACCCCATATATTTTTCCTAGTGAATCATGTGAAATCCCATTAAGAACTGAATATCAAGTTTACGATTCATCGCCTCAACGAATGAAAACTTTTACCTAAATGAAGAATTCTTAGAATACCATTGCGTGTGAAATGTCTGACTGAAATTCATTCCGTTTCCCAATAGTTATTCACCTTTCAAGTTTCAAAACACTCGTTTCGAATAAAACTAACTTGTGTGTATGTTTTTAGAAGGGTTGAATGAGTATAGGAATAACATTGTCTAAATTTAGCTTTATTTATGTGCACCGGTTGTGGGCGATGTTATACGGGGCGATAAAATTTTATGGCCACTTCAAAAACATTCAAGTATATATCATCAGAAACACATCCCGAGAGGGAAACATTATTTGATTTGCAGATTATAACAGCTGAATTCCAGCACATCATTACTCTCAGGCCCTTCCTTGTTTGAAAGAATTCAAAGTTCCGTTTTTGATCATTTCTGAACGTTAAGTTAGGGAAATAGCCAGATAAATAACAAATTGAGGAAGGCTGGAGAAATGAATTTAGATTGTATAATTTTTTTTAATATTCATAGCTACGTTAAGCTGAGCGCTTTCGGATGTTTACCATCATCAGAGCCTTTATCTATAAACGTAAAGAATATTGAACACAAAATGATGTAAATCATACATATGTACATACTGTCAAATTAAGGGTGAGATTAAGGGTGAGATAAAGAAAGACATTGTTAACATTAAACTGGGATTGAATATAAAATTAGTACGTGCCACATTCTTCTTAGACTAAAATGATAGGTTGGGTTGGAAGGAGTAACTAACTTAATGGTTGGAGTAGAATTAATTATAACTAATTTGACGTATCAAGTTAAAATAAAATTAGGTAAAATGATAGATAGTCGACGACATAGATAAAAGGTCGAAATGAAAATAAAATTAGGTTAATCCTCTTGGAATTCCCAGAAATGTTTCAACATGGGTTTGAAATAACAATTCAAGTGTATTTGCAAATCTTCAAGTAGATTCAGTCTTTTGAAGTTATCATCCGATATATTTTACTGATGAATGAAGGTGAGAAGTTGTTAGTTTTGAATCTAATATGGAAACCGAAGTTATATTTTTGGGGTCTAGATAAATGTTCTCTTATATGGAGGTTTAGAGGTCTGATAGTTCTTCCATTATACGTAGTTGAGCAATCCCCACATGATAACTTATAGATTCCTTTTTTCCTCAATTTATCAATGGAATCTTTGGTATTAAAAAATACAGAACTCAAATGATTGTAAGTGATAATTTTAACAATATTATCAGATCTAGGGCCTAGGTGAGGTAGACATCTGTAAATAGAGGAAGAAGATTGGTTAGAGATTAGAGGGTACGCTGTATTTAATATGTCTTTAATTTTATTTTGTTAATCGTTTTAGGAATGATAACTGGAGAAAAAACTTCATTTGCCATTTATAGTTTAGGGATTTTAACCTCTTCCTCGAATTTGGTATTGGACATAAGGATGTTGTAACCTGTGAGTGTAACAATAAATAGAAAAAAAAATTGTTGGTCAGTGTAGTTGGGATTGAGAGGCATGAGAGGGTCATTTTGTGTGATTTGCGATAGATAGAATAATCGAGCTTTTTATTAATTTTTTTATTTTCAAATCTAATCAAGTTCGTTGTTAGTTAATATTTCTATGGCGAATTGAATATTGAGATATATGCTGTTAATTAGGTGAAGAATGTTCAGGGCATCGTTGGGTGAACCCTCTATGAATTATAATATGTCATTTACATATCTAAACCAAGAAATCACTTTATGAAAGTTGGAGACATATTGGATTTCCAAGTTGTCAAGAAGTAAATCATCCAATAGGGTATAATGGGTTGCCCATGGTAAGTCCATTGAGTTGTCTGTAGAATTTCTTTTCGAAAAGAAAAGAGTCTTGGGATAAGTAGAATTTTAGTATGGAAATAGGATTGACAAGGATATTTTGAATAACAGGTAAAGTCTCAGATCTGGGAATGTTCGTGAATACATTCATGACATCGAAGGTAACCATAGTAAACTGATTTGGAGGATTCAATGTGGAGATTTTGTTCAACAGGTGAGAGCAATAATTAACTGTGAATTTGAAAGAGCAATTCATCCACTCTTTCAGTAAATTATTCATGAATATGTGTAATTTTGATAGAGGTGTATTGAAGAAACATACTGCTGGTCTAACTGGTGTGCTCAGTTGATGGATTTTAGGAAGACCGTATAATCTAGGAGTCGACGAGTTATGGAGAACCGTTGTTTCAGGAGCAAATTCTAAGTCAGTAAAAATGATGAACTATTATTTAATTGAGTTTTATCTAACAAGTATATTGAAGGGTGTTTCGTTTAGAAATTCAAAGACATCAGAATGACTGTTCTATACATAATGATGAGATAGTTTCCTTTGTCAACTTCAGTCAAAATTTATTTATTTGTTTTTATTTAAAGTGATAACGTATTTGTTATTGAGACTCATGTTGGATGGTAAGGCAACTGTCTCATCATTATGTATGGAACAGATTACATCAAGAAAGATGAAGAATTTATATTTTTTAATGAATTTGAATCTCTGATAAAAACCCCTTCCATAAACTGGTTAGATATCTGAAAACAATGATTCTCTATAACCCGTCGACTCCTAAATTACTCTATAAACTGAATACACCAATGAGATCAGTGATTAGTTTCTACAATATGCCTTTATCAAAATAAGCCAAATTCATGAATAATTTACTGAAAGAATGTTTGAATTACTCTTACAAATTCACAGTTAATGATTGCTTTGACATGTTGAACAAAATCTCCTCCTAATCAATTTACTATGGTTTCCTTCGATGTCATCAATATATTCACGAACATTCCTAGTTCTAAAACTATCCCTATTATTCAAAAAATCTTTCTGAAGAACAATATCGAAGCCAATGAAATTGCCAATCTTATTTCCATACTGAAATTCTGCTTTCTTTTCAATCAGAAATTCTATAGTCAACCCCATGGACTTGCCATGGACAACCCATAATCCCCCCTATTAGCTGATTTATTTATTGACAACTTGGAAATCCAATATAGCCCCAAACTTCATAAAGTCTTTTCTTGGTTTAGATATGTAGATGACTTATTATCATTCATAGATGGTTCACCCACAGATGCCCTGAATATTCTTCACTCAATTGACAGCATACATCTCAATATTCAGTTCACCATGGAAACAGAAACTACCAACAAATTTCACTTTTTAGATTAGAAAAAAAAAACTCGATTTTTCAATCTATCGCAAACCTACACAAACTGACCATCTCATTTCTTCCAATTCAAACCACCCTTACCAACAAAGAATGTCTTTTATGTATTGCTACACTTGCAGGTTATTCAACATCCCTTTGTAGAATACCAAGTTTGAGGTAGAATTCAAAATCTCCAAACATTTAGTGGCAAATAATGATTTTCCCCTGATATCTTTCCTAAACGATGAACAAAATGAAATATAAAGACATATCAAATACAGCTTACCCTCTGATCTCTAACCAATCTTCTCCCTCTATCTTACTTGGGCCCTATCTCTAATAATATTGCTAACGATGAGAAGTGAAACATTCTCAATTGAGAATTGAATAGAAGGATTTTTCTGCATACCCCCAATAGGTTATCTTGAACGATGTAAGATAGAGTTTATCTTTCAGTCGTAGATGATTCCACATCTGATTTTATGAACATCCTGTTCATAATTTCGAACAAATCAATTGCTAAAGTTAACAATAACAAAGTCGACAATCTCAAAATATTATTTTGATGTGTCAAAACCATAGGTTCTCTATTTTCTAATACCAAAGACCCTATCGATGAATTGATGAGAAGTCGAATCTATAAGTTATCACAACTACATATATTGGAAGAACCATCAACTTTCGTATAAGAAAACATTTATTCAGACCTCAGAAATCTAACGTCAGTATTCATATTACATTTAAGAATCCCAACTTCTTACCTGCATCCAACAGTAAAGTAGTACAAAATATATAGAATTATTATTTCAAAAGAATGAATCTAGTTGAAGATTTCTATATTTCTCGCGAAGTGAAAAATAATGATGCTAGTTGATCTAACACACGATATAGTTGAATTGTAATTTCGAACACATGTTCAAACATTTCTGGGAATCTCAGGAGGATTAATCTAAGTTTATTTACATTTTGACCTTTTGTCTATGTTGTCAGTACACCTAATTTCATTTCAACTCGATACCATATATTTATTAACTACCAATATGGATAACACTCCATAAGACGACATGTTAACAAATGAAGTCACGAAAATCAGTATATTCTTTTTCATGCGGGCGCTTGAAAACTACTGCGCATGCGCAACTTTTGAATTACGATCCGAAACTTGTGACCCAATATGGCGGTTGTTGGCACACAAATCACAAATTGATAATCGCCATAAGAACATCATTGTCGTTGGCTAGTGAAAGTGTATTTTTGGTTGTTTTCGGAGCTTTCGTGTTGTTAATTAATAATATGTGGATGGAAAGCAGAGACGTTGGTGAATGATATGCTTGAGAACACATCCCCATGTTCTGTTAAGATTTTTATTACTGTATTTGTTACATGTTTCAGTCTTACCTGAAATATCGTTTTAAATTCAATATTTTCCGGTTCGAAAGGCAAAAATTGATAACACCTTTTTTGTCAATGTCAGAATTGTTATTTTTATTTTTTCATATATTATAGTCAACTATCTGTAACACAGCAATAACATTCAATAATAGTTGGGTCAATAAATAATAAATATAACTGTAACATATCTCCCCCTTAGTAATTGTTCTCCATAAACAATTACTCGAATTCTTCTAATCTTCCTTGTCCTCCTTTCCTCTTACATCTAGTATACAGAGTCTGGAAACAGGTCGTCGTAGTTGACTTCCATTTGCCGTGGTGACGTCTACAACTCTGATTTTTCCATCTCTTGCTGGATAAAGTTTAGTTATTTTCCATTTCATCCAAACATTCCTAGGGCCATTTGGGTCGACGATTAGAACTATGTCCCCAATTTTGACGGATCTTTGATCCTTATGCCACTTGGTACGATTGATTAGAAATGGCAAATACTCCTTGGTCCATCCCAACCAGAATGAGTCGACGATCTTCTGGGCAGCTTTCCATTTGGATAAGAGATCAATATTTTTGACATCCGTGTTTGTACATGGCAAAGCAGTGTATGACTGCCCTATGAGGGAATGATTCGGTGTCAAGGCTTCTTCGTCGTCAGGGTCAACAGGTACATGAGTCAGTGGTCTTGAATTAAGTATGTTCTCTACTTCCGTAAAAACTGTCCTAAGAACATACTCTTGCGGGTATTTGGTTTTCAATACTTCCTTGATGTTTTTCTTAACAGATTGGATTAGTCTCTCCCAGCATCCATCCCATGTTTGGTGCGTATGCAGCATTCCAAAACCATCTTATAGATTTTAAGGAACAAAATTTCATAATTTCTGATTGATTCAGCTTCTCAAGATTCTCAGAAAATTCTCGTTCAGCTCCTTTGAAACAAGTCCCATTATCACTATAGACTTCTTCTGGAAATCCTCGCCTACATCCAAATTGTCGAAAGGTATGAATAAAACCATCTGTGCTCAAATCGTTGGCAATTTCTAAATGGATTGCTCTGGTTACCATGCAGGTAAATATAACACCCCATCTCTTGACATGACTTCTTTTAACTGTTACCTCGATTGGTCCAAAATAATCCACCGTTTTCACGAAAGGTCTAATAGTCGGCTCTAACCGACAGGTCGGAAGTTGCCCCATTATAGGAATCTTTGGCAGTGACTTGCGATTTTTACACTTCTGACAATTAGCCCAACAACTTCGTACAGCTTGTCTCATGCGGAGAATCCAAAATTTGTGACGTAAGTTATTGATAGCAGTTTCCTGTCCATGATGATTAACTTCCTCGTGGTGAAACAGTATGATCAATTTTGTTATCTCATGTTTTGGGTCCAAAATTATAGGATGTTCCATGTTTTCATTGAGTATTGTCGAATTCTTCAATCTTCCTCCCAGTCGTATCAGTTTTTCTTCTGTGTCAATTGAACATGTACAACCTACTCGATACTGGAATATTTAGATTTTTCGATAAAGTGATTACTTCTTGTCCGAATGAATCCTCTTGAATTTTTCGTAGAAGTAAATTTTCTGCTTCTTTTATTTCTTCCACATCAAGTTCTTCTGCAATTCTTGATGAATCTCTTCATCCATGCAGTAGTTCTCAAAAGCCTTTGCCATTTGGAAAATCTTCTTGGTTCTGGTATTTCTAAGAGTTCCCTAGTAACGTTGACAAAAACAAAATCTGTCTTTTCTTCTGTGTCATTCACATCTACAGAAGAATTTTGGACATTGTCTTTTGGCCAACATTCAGGTGATTTCGAAAGAAATGAAGGTCCATCAATCCATTCACTATGTGAGGAAAATTCTATTTTCTCGGAATATTTTGTAGCTTTATCTGCCACATTTTCCTTGGATCCAACAAATTTCCATTCACTAGTATTTGTTAACTCCTGAATTTCTCCCAGTCGTTGAGCCACAAATACTTTGAAGCGACATGCTTCTGAACGGATCCAATATAAAACAGTCTTCGAGTCAGTCCAGTAAAATATTTGACTTATCGTCAGTATCAAATTATTTTTCAAAAAGTATCCTAGTCTTGCCCCTATGAGGGCAGCTTGGAGTTCAAGTCTCGGTATTGATGTCGGTTTTAGAGGGGCAACTCTGGTTTTGGCATTCAAAACACAAATTTTCACATTATTCCTATATTCCCATCGAAGATAGGCAAGACAGGCATATGCTTTTTCAGATGCGTCACAGAAAATGTGGAGTTGAATTATACTGTCTCTCCTATTCATTGTGCAGTACTGTCTTGGAATTTCGAACTCAGATATTTTCACAATATTTTCCAAACATTTCATTGTGTCCGCCACTAAATGTTGGTCTATATTTTGAAGAACATTCTGTACATTATCCAGTTGCAGATGGTGAATCCACCCTGTTTATGTACATGAATGACATCGCTTATTAACTTTTTCGCCTCCTGTTCAGTATCTGCTGTTCCAAGGTAGTCATCCATATAATGGTGGTCAATAATAGCCTTGGCTGCGTCAGGATACTCTTCGGCGAAATCACGCGCATTTCTATTTTTTGCTTCTTGAGCTGAACACGGTCCACATGTTGATCCAAAAAATACTACGTTTATGTCGTAAACGTCAGGTTGTCGTTGTCTATCCATTCCTCGGAATAATATTCGTTGTGCTGAACGATCGTCTTTTCTTACACCTACTTGTAAGAACATCTCCTTGATATCTGCAGTGAAGGCAATATTCTTAATACGGAAATTCAGTATGATGGTGTGTAGGGAATTGTACAAATCAGGACCAGTCAATAGACAATCGTTCAAACTTAAACCATTTGATTTCGCTGAGGCGTCGAAAACAATCCGCAGTTTATTCGGTTTATTAATATTAATTATGCCAAAATGAGGTAAATACCATAATTTTTGACAAGGTTTCTCAACTTCATCCGTTGTCAGTTTCGTGATATAACCCTTTCTCTCCATGTCTAACATTTTCTCACAATACATTTTTCCATAACTCACATTTTTATCCATTTTCCTTTCAGTACACCTCAGTCTCCTCAAAGCATTCTCTCTACTCTCAGGCAAAATGAAATCGACATTTTTCCATAAAAGACCAGTTTCAAATTTTCCATTCGTTCTTACCATCGTAGAGTCTAGAATCTGTTTAGCTCTTACATCCTCTCTGGACATAACCCTAGTCTGATTGTCAAATGAGTCCAATTTCCATTGTTCTTTAACTAGTTCATGTAAAATATCCAAATCATCTTTTAATTTAGAGTCTATGTGGCATACCGAGTGTCTATAGCTACCCTCATGGGGCATGTTGCAATTACCATGGAGAACCCATCCAAGTAACGTTTTGCTCATTGCTGGACCATTCCAATACCCATTGATAACCTGTCGGCTAACCAATAGGGGCCAATTGTCCGGTCCAATCAAAATTTTTGGTTCAGCTTGAGTCATAGATGTCGTTTTATTGTCGATATAGGGATATTTTCGTGAGATGTCTTCAATATTTATGGTCTGTCGAGGTAGCGAAAGTCCTTTTATTGTCCTGACGTGTCGCAAGTAAAAGTTTTTATTATTAGTTTCTGCAGAAATCTTGAAACTTACCACTCTAGAATCATCTTGTTCATTTACCTGATTGTTGGTCCACTGTAAACATAACGATTGCTGGGGTCCAATAAGATTTAACTCGTCAGCCAAATCTTGATGAATCAAAGTCACAGTGGATGCATCGTCCAATAGCGCATACGTTTTCAACGATATATTACCATTAGAAATAACAACCGGTACTAATTTCAATAAAACTCTTTTATCCGTCATTATATGGCAGTTGTTTTCAACTGAGTGATCTTCCTAAGCAGATGGACCCTGTTCAGTTACTTCAATTTTTTTATTATGTAAAAGTTCATGATGCGGTTTTTGACAATTATCTATGCCACAAATTTTACGCTTTTTACATTCTCTAATGCCGTGATATGGCAATAGACACGAAAAACAGAATTTATTTATTAATAAGTAATGAATGACCATCTTTCGTCAACAGACAAATCTTTGAATTTCGAGCAAACACTCAAGTGGTGAATTTTATTTGCGCAACATGTACAATTTTTATTCGTACCTCTGGTAGTAAAGGTTACTTCCTTTTTAAAATTTCGTACTTTTGACTTTTCGCTGTCAGATTTAATGTCAAACTGAGGTATTTGAAGCTGACAAGCAGCATTGGATTTCACTTCAAGCCATGAACTGAATTCAATGAGTTTGCATTTATATTCTGGAATTGCAGAAATGTATTCTATCCAAGACAATTTATAGGATGTTGGCAGTTTATCTAACAATTCGCGCAATAATATAGGATTTCGCAAATGATCCATATCACCAAGAACTTCAATAGTGGCCACAAGATTCTTTACTTTATCTGAGAAATTTATGAGCATTTCAAGTCTGTCCTCTTTTACGATTGGTGCCTTTTTTACTTTATCCAATAGTAGAAACATAATATGTTCAGGACGCCCAAAACGATTTTCTAAGAGACTAATCACCTTATCTACATTTTGTGGTAATATCAGCAAAGATTGAACTATGTTTTTCGCGTTCTCTTTCAAACATTTCTGTAACCTACATTGGTTTTCTTTATTGGAAAACCCACAAAGAGTTGTCGAATTCTTGAATTGAAAAATAAAATCTGGCCATTCAGTTGGGTCTCCACTAAATATAGGTAGATCCTTAGGAATTGATTTTCGCGGTAATATCTTTGTTAGATTTGGACCTGCCTGACGCATATCAAAATCATTTCCATATTGAATTGGATGTATTTCCTGATTAGAATAGTGTGAATCACATACCTTAGAACATCTCTCACGCGAGTACATATTGGGATTTTGATCACCATTCCATGGATTTTTTCCTGCTACCCATTTCTCAATATTTGGTGCCTCACTTACCACTGACTCACTCCTAACCGACCTACTCATTTCCTCATCAGGTTCCTCTTCTTCAATTTTGGCCATTTTCAGTGCAAATTGTAAGTCCAACATTTCCTGTTGTTTTTTCAACATCTTCTGTTCCAATTCTACCTTCTTAATCTTCATTTCCATTTCCAAATCCAAATCTACCCAAGATGCTATAATCAGCCTAACATCCCAAATTTATAGGGCGATAGATAACGGAAAACCTTGTCTGTGTATATTTCTAGATCTCTCCAAGGCTTTCGATACTGTGAGTCATACACACCTACTCGAAACCTTGGAAGACATTGGAGTTCGAGGAACAACGTATAATCTCCTAGAAAGTTATCTATACCAGAGGAAACAATTTGTACAAATTGAAAATAAACTGAGTTCAGAAGAGATAGTTCAATTTGGTGTGCCACAAGGAACTGTCCTTGGGCCACTTTTATTCTCAATATACCTCAATAATTTACTCACCTTGAATACTACCGGAAATATAATCAGCTTCGCAGATGATACTGTGATAATGTATGAGGATGAAAATTGGCATGACCTGAAAGAAAAGGTAGAGTCCGATATGTCACAGATAATTGACTGGTTTAATCATCAATTATTAACAATAAATTTTGAAAAAACTAAATTTATGACTTTTACAGCTTACAGAAATCATCTACCGAATTTCAACACCCTCGATATATATAACAACGAATCGGTTATTGATATTTCCAGAACAGATACCATTAAATACTTAGGTGTAACAATGGATAGTCACATGAGATGGGACATTCACACTGAGAATGTTACAAAAACCTTAAGGAGTATGCTGTTCAAATTCAAATATTTGAGTAAATTACTTGACACTCACCACTTAAAGATCATTTATTTCGCTCTAGTGGAATCTCGTATTCAATATGCCATATTGAGCTGGGGAGGGGTTGCTGCTACTCACTTGAAAAAGTTGGAAACGCTACAAAAACGAATTCTGAAAATTATGTATGGAAAGGAACCAACCTTCTCGAGCAATTTACTTTTTTCACAAGCGAGAATATGCGATGTAAGACAAATATTTCTTAATAACATACTTACACATATAAACAAAAACAAATATCTATTAAATAATATCGACCATGAACATTTTACTAGGAAAAAAAAAGAATATCATGTTAAAGCACCTCTGAGTAGTACAAAAATCGGACAACGAAATATATCTTACCTCATTCCAAAAATCTTTAATTTTCTGCCCATTGAACAAAAAATGAATATAATGAATATAAATTCTCGTCAAATGTTGAAAAAAATTATCAGAAACTACGTTCTCAACTTGAATCGCGGTCTGGTTCGCTCTCTCTTTGACTAACAGGCTTTTTGAATATTCATGTTTTTATTGTGTTTTTATATAGATCAATATCGTCAGTCGATTATAATACTTCACAAATTGTTTGTTTACTATTTTTGTTTATCGTTAATTTTGCCGTAGTAAACTAACATAGGTTAGATGTCATAATGTTAGGAATCAATATTAATATCAACTAAGTGAGACCAATTCAAGCTATTTTACATTGTGAATTAACATATGCATAAAGAATATTGTAAATTATATTGTGCAAAACCCACGCGCAACTTCAGTTTTAGTGGGAATTCCACGTTTATTTATATTTCAACAATTCTAGTGTTAACTCTGTACTAATAACACTTGGTAAATAAACTTATTATTATTATTATTATTATTATTATTATTTGTCTTCTGCTCGAAACTTTACTGCTTCTTGTTTTCTCAGAATTTGACTTCTTCGAACTATTTTCTTTTTCGGGCGCAGTCCTCCTGCTGTCTGCATTCAAGGATACCATGGAACCGTCATGATTGTGTTCCGTATTCTTGGATCCTTTGGAAGCTGTCTCCCGCTTTTCTTCTTTGGAAATATTCGATGTATCTCCTCTTTTTTCTACCAGTCGTTGGCTTCGTCTTATTCCGGACATTGTTATATCCACTCGTACGGTTGGTATTTGTATTCCTAAGTGCTAGATTCGATAGTAGCGATGAAGGACCAGATGTTTCAGTCTTACCTGAAATATCGTTTTAAATTCAATATTTTCCGGTTCGAAAGGTAAAAATTGATAACACCTTTTTTGTCAATGTCAGAATTGTTATTTTGATTTTTTCATATATCATAGTCAACTATCTGTAACACAGCAATAACATTCAATAATAGTTCGGTCAATAAATAATGAATATAACTGTAACATTACAGGTATATAATAAGTTGAGATTGATCAGTGATTTAGATCCTTTTACACTGAATAATTCTGAACTGAATTGTTCAATTGATGGTGCTCCTCCTGTTAGGAAGATGGATATTATTTTGTATTTGGTTTTTACACATAGCTTTTATTTCCAAATGCAGATGAGAGCCTATAAGTATGAAAATCCGTGGATATTTTGAATCTGGCTTTGTTGTGAAGGTGAGAACAAAGATTCAGAATCATTCTTATATTTTAGTTGAACAGGTAAATTCTTTCCTAAGCAGTAGGCTTTTTCTAATGGTGGATACATGTACATTAGCATATCTCAAATCATCGAAGTGAATTTTTCATTTCAAACAGGATTATTATAAATTAATAATAATTCATAAGAGGCAATTTATGACTTCTGATCTGATCTATTATGATTATTGCCAACTGTGCTTATTATAAAAGACATTGATTTGATAATTCTAAATATTACTTCTCAACTTTCATAATAGTTCTAATCAACATAACTTTTCTTCAGGTCAAGCATTCACAAAAGGCAAATGAAAAACCTTCAGATGTTTGGTGCATAATTGCAAAGGATGGAAGCATTTGTACAGCCACAAAACAATGGAAAACCAAAAAATTGGACGACTGATGGTCTCTTGCTCAGTTCTTTAGTGAAAAATAAAATAATGTCCAAATGAATATATATATATATATATATATATATATATATATATATATATATATATATTGTTATGTTATGAAATGTTTATAAAATAATGAAACTGATATTTAATAATTATTATTAGGTATTTAAGTTATCGTGGTTCATGCTATGTTTGTTTTACAATGTGTTCATACTTTTTATTGTTCTAGAATCTTATACCATGTTCTAGTCAACGCATATGTCTAAAAAAGTCAGTCCTGGAGTATCTGTATTATCATAAGTATGTTACCAACAATACATTCAATTTGCACAAACAATAAGAATAATATGGAAATTTAAATTCATAAAAAAACTTTGGATCTCAAGTAGACGAAATGGTATTCAAGTTGGAACATCCTGTATAAAAAAAAAATGAGGAAATAATAATATAAAAATTATGAAAACGGAAAAATGTCAAATATGAATTTTAACCAAATTTGTACATATAATATAAGATCTAGAATTATATATTGTAAATAAAATCATTAGAATAAGTTAGAATAACAAAAAATCAGACAGAAAGTAGGAATAAACTTTAAAATTTGTGAAAATAAACATAATGTGTGTGTTGCCAAGACGAAATGTAACAAGCTTGGGAGAGATGAAAAATTGATGCCAAAAACGAAACCAGGTACCAATTTTGGAAAAAAAATTATATTGAAACACAAGAGAAAAACAAGCAAAACTATCCTCAACGTTATACAACGAATTCAGATACGAATGGGAAAATAAATAAACAAGAAAAAACCACTCACCTTATTGAGATAACAAAAGTCCAGTCCGTGCCATTGCCAGGAACAAAAGGGACTTTCTGCAGTGTAGCTGTACTTTTCCAGAGAGCACGAACACTTCTAATAGTCAGGAGAATTCCAAGAAGGAAGTATAGCAGGTATTTCTAAACCAGAACTAAACAAAGTGCAACATATCAGGTCCAGACACTTATATTGGTTATTTGATCACTTGTGTCCATTCATTTGAACATTTAATGGTTTTTCCATTCTCACAGACTGTTCATAACATTGAAACGTTTATTCACCAAGTAATTCATCACGCATAAACAAGTTTTACCATTTCACATCACTGTTCTGAGTTAGATAAGTTAGATATCGCAGATTAGGTCAATTAAAGTATTTATTTCGATAAAAACAACTATTTGACGATTTTTCTGCATTCTTTGTCTATCTATTGTGCACCTAATCATAATCTTCCCACAAAATAGCACATGTGACATCAAGCAGCGCACCAAGTCGCACTACTGAATCCTGCCATGAGAATAGAGATGACTCCATAGGCGTACCGACTGAGCTGGGATAAAGTAAAAAATTGTTGAAAATGGTAAGACAACATAGCCAGAGTTTCATAACTATTATGATAGGTATTCATTTTTCAAAATTGTTGAATAAAAAAGGAAATCACTGAAACAAATTTACCATAACAAATATATTATGATGACTAGTTGTTATTAAAAAAATAAAATAACTAACAATAACAATCAATATTATAATAACGATTATCCAATAACAAATAACAAATATGAAGAGCCTATCACAACAATATATACTGTTTGTGTTTGATAATAATACTATTTTCATTTAATTTTAGAATTGATTTCATGACAACTTCATCTCTTATTATGCATTTTTAGTTGTTTTTGTCAATAAATAAATGGTTTATTGGTTGTTTTACTGATTCAGTCAATTACTTTTGATTTAATACCAATAATATAAAACTGAAAAAAATTATTTCCCATATCAATATTTTTATATAGAATATTTCCAATAAATATCACGATACTTACGATCCCTGGTATGAAGCATGAATTTTGACCTAATAAATTCATACATAGTTTTTTAATTTTAATATTACAATATCTTTCACAATACTTCATCGTGACTGTTCACAATTGCCTGAAGTATCTATAAAGGGAAGGTTCAGATTGACATATATCAAGTTCAACATTACATACAACATATTATATAAGTGAAGGTATATTCACATAAATAAATCGTTTTCCACAAAGTCAAAGACTGTCTGTGGAAGAAAATGTTTCGTAAACACCATGTCCGCTATAATAATCTGATAACATAGTCGATTAGTCAAGAAGATATATCCTATATAATATATTTTTATACTTTTTTATAAGTTTTCAATAAAGTGATGAACTTCAAATCTGTCTCTTTCGAATAAATATCTTTTTCGTCGACCTTTACAAAAAATTACATTTTACGTACTAATTTGCGAATAAAAAATCGACTATTTTTTAAGGCAAGTATTTTTCGTTTGCAGACACTTTTTGTCCATAAACTCTTTTCGTCCGCTGTGGTCACTATGATACGGCACGGTATGAGAGCGGCGATTGAGTCATTTTCGTAAATCCACGATTTAATAAAAACATAGGCGCCTGTGACAATAACTGTTGATGTTGTCAGATTGATTATTTACGAAATCCGCTAGATTTAACGTGTGGATGAGATCGTGGTGTGAATATTAGTGTTCATAATAATCAAGAATGGATAGTGATAGCGATATGGATATCCGGAGCTGCGGGAATTGGCAACTACGGCCACGTTGGATATACTTCCCCAGAAATCACGAATTTCATACGAAAAACAATACAATACATTCAAGAACTGTCGTCAGGAACATAATTTCGAGAATCTCTCAGAACTTCCTGCATTTTTGAAAAAAACAAAGCGTTGGGTACAAATCGAAAAAATCTAGAGTCGAGATGAAATAAACAGATTTCTTCGTGATGCCCCAGAAGAAACTTATCTTTTGCACAAGGTAAAATGTTTTAATTTATTTTGCTGATATATTTATTGTTATATTATTACAGCTCTGTTTAATTATTGGAATTGCTGGGGCTTGTCGAAGAGACGAACTACGAAAAATAACGACCAAAGATATTGTTGATCAAGGCGACATGCTTTAATAACCATTCCAGGCTCAAAAAATGGTAAAAGGCGAGTTTTTACAGTTACAGAAAAACTTTGCGACGGAGTGAATCCTTTAAAAATATTTCGTCAATACGCCAACTTAAGACCGAAGCATTGTATCATAATATATTTTTCGTCAATTATAATTTAGGAAAGTGTACAGTGCGAGTGAATGGTGTGCATACATTTGCGAAGATACCTAGCTTGATCGCAAAATACTTAAAATTGCCAAACAAACTAGAGTACACCGGGCATTGTTATCGGTGTACATCTGCAACACTTTTGGTCAATACCGGCGCAGATATTCTGTCATTAAAACAGCACGGAGGATGGAAATCCTCAACAGTCGCCGAGGAATACATTGAGGATTCCATTCCCAATAAAATAAACGTATCAAAAAGCGTTTCAACAGGTAAAGCACTCCAAGAGAGAAGTTTTGGAAATAGTGCTGCTGGAGCACCAGCATCTGAAGTTGCATCAACAAGTACCCATAATCAAAATTTGTCTTTTGCATCTTCTTCGACAGCAGGAATTAATATCAATAATTGCACAAACTGTACGTTCAATATTTATCTTCGAGATTGATTTAATTTTGTAGTATAATTAAAATAGAGAGTTGATACACTTCAAATCAGAATACATTTTGTTTAAATTCATTAAAATTATGATCGAGTCTGCAGTTCAAAGAGTGGGACGTAGCCGAGACCAGCAAACAGGTGAGTGCTTACTTTCATAAAGGTATGAAGAGGTCGAGGAAAAAATGTAATATGCACCTCGGCGAAAAACTGTCTATTGTCTCGCCTGCTTGCTGCGCCTCGGCTATCAATTTGCAGGCTCGACAATAATAGACAGTTTTTCGTTCTTGGTACATAAATAACTATTTCAGTTTTTCCCTGAATGAATAAATATCATTCAGTCTTCTTATTTCAGGAGGTATAAAATTGAAGAAGCGTGAAACTAAATATGTGTAATTTCTTTGTCCTATGGATTTTGATGCAAAAGGTGTTACATAGTAATTGAGTTTTCTCCTGGTATGATGAGAATGTTCATATACATGAAGATTCAATTTATGTTTGGATTAAAAACTAGACGTTATAAATAAATAATTTCGTCGAAGGTCAAGAATTTTTGCTTCATAAAATAGAAGATCAGATGAGTATCGGTTTTGTTTTTCCAATATTATTCTAAGAAATGTTATTTGGAGGATTTCCAGATTTTCAATATGGTCTTTCAGTGCAGTACCCCATCCTATTATTCCATACCTATATAATCCTAGATTCCACTAAAGCATGATAGATTATTTCCAGGGGATTTTCTTCTGGAAACTTTGCTAAGTATTCGAATCTATAGGGTGTACTTCTCATCGCGTTTAATAGTTTTGCAATTTGAAGATTCCATCTAAGGTGTTTATGAATTGTGATTCCTAAATACATGAAGGATTCACTTTCTTTTATTCACAGTCTCTCGTCAATTTTGAGAACCTTATAAGTGGGTTCAGTATTTCCATAATATGAGAAGGGCAGATATAAGGTATTGTCGAAGTTCATAGTGAGAACTTTTTTTATCTCTTCATATCTTTCTAAACTACCTCTTTCAGTTTTTCCCAGCAATACGAATCGAAAATCATAGCGGTGACGTCGTCAATACTCATTACTTCTCCAGAAATATACAAATTTAGGAGATCATTAATATATATATAGAACGAATAATAATGGGCATAGAAAGCTACCCTGGGGTACACTGAGAGTGATAGAGTGATCAACAGTGCGAATGCCTTGGCTACATAAAAAAAACTAATTGTTTTTTTTTTCGTTGTCTAAATTTTTTGTAATTTCCGTTGTTAGATGAGAAATGAGTCGATTTAAATGTGCAGGAATAATTTGTTTTCACGCAATACTGCATTGACTCTCGATACTTAGTATAATGAATTTTGTGAAGTTCCATCTCACGAATCTTATAAAGTACCATCAAAAATGGGTTAATATAATAAATATTTACGATATCAAGACATAAATATTGTTATTCCCTCTAATTAGTTCGTAGTAAAATTTTATAAAATACTCTCAACCCAAAAAACCCGAAGAATAAATTCGTATCAGTAGCTTACAATGTTTGTCTAATTTCAGTAGGCTTGTGTCAAGTGTCAAATCCCGAATTTCATTATGAAAAACTATTGTATTGTCATTAGCGTTAGTTTTGTTGTTGTTCATTCATTATTCTAGTGTTTTTAAGTTCAAACTATATAGTTCTTAGAGTGTGTTTATGATGCCGTTTCATTTCACTAATGCCAGAAACTTTTTTAAAAACATCCTGTGGGATTTTTTCCGTAGATTTCGAATCTGAGCTCAGATTTTTGATAATTATTATACAAGGTGAGTTATTCTTACAAAAATTTAACATGAAAAAATAAAAATATTCTGGTTCTGATATTGGTTTCGTTCTGAGGGCTACTTGTTGAGGCCTTTTAGTTCAATTCATGTACGAAATTCAAACCAAATCGGCTGATCCCTGTATTCAATATGGCGGATTAAATTTTTTGTTTAAATTCACAAACCACTCTGTAGGTCAGTAACGAAGCGTTTTGGACATTTGTATGTGGAATTTTGTAATCATATTGGCAGTTCCTATAACCCCATGAGTTTTGTCGGTTTCATCTCCGAACACCCTGTATGACATAGTGTTTAACCGTTTGAAAAGTGTAATTATCGAGGTGCACCACATATTCTTCACTAAACGCGTAATAGAAACAAATTTATTGACATATACCCAGTATGTATATATATATATATATATATATATATATATATATAAATATATATTATATAAATATATATATATATATATATATATATATATATATATATATATATATATATATATATATATAAAATATATATATATATATATATATATATATATATATATATATATATATATATATATATATATATATATATATATATATATATATATATATATATATATATATATATATATATATATATATATATATATATATATATATATTTTATGTTATGTTATGCCAGTTATAAGTTTTAAAAGAAAAAACCCACAAAAAAAGAATAATTACTAAATAGATATTAGTTTCAAGAGATTGTTTTGACATTATTTTGGAAGTTCTATTTATTTGTAGGCCTATGTATAATATGGATAGATAAAAATGTCAAAATACTATAACACAATCAATTTCATACACTGTCATATTGAATAAAAAGTGACAACATTACCAACCGGGAATAGATGGTCATATGGAAAATTGGAAATTGTAGAGAATAACAACGGGTGATGTCATAAGCAATTATTATTGAAATATGTACATAGTAATAAGAATGGGAAAATAGTTGTATATATAAATTACATAAGATGAACCCAAACAGTGAAATGTGACAATTTGGTGCCGAATTCAAACATTCAAATGGAAAAGAAGAGGGAAAATTGGTATCCAAGGGAGCAACAAACAAAGTCACATGAGATCGAAAATAAATTTACAAGGGAATACCACGCAACATTTTGGGAGAAAGAAAAATGAAATAATTACAACATTAGAAGAGAAAAACCAATATTACCTTAATTATACAGCATATCCAAGTGTCCAAAGCTGATTTATGCATATGTATGGTTCCTGATTTATGGTATTGGAGTTCCTGCTGGAGCTTGGAGAGAGAAAGGATCCAGTTTCAGGGCATATCTTGAACACTGACATCTCCAGCAGGTATAAAAACTTTAATAGTGCACATCCGGTACATGAACAATATCACAAATAACGTATCTCACATCTGAAGAATTTTATTTCACTTTATTTTGAACCATAAAAGAAAAATTCACTCTTAAGGAAAAAGTGAGGTTCTGTCTATCTATCCTTCATTTGATTTTAATGATTATCCGTGAATATTTGTAGATTCACATTAGTATAAGTTATTTCTCGTAGGCCAGGTAAAATTAAGTCTTCCTGAATAAAGGAAATAATTGCTTTTTGATACTTTGTTGTTTATTTTCTTACAATGATCAACAATCATAACAATGACCATTGAATAAACTGAAATTACACAGCAGTGGCTAGTGGCTCTATTGCCTGAACCGGCTATCTGAGGTAAGAGGCGTACCAACTGTTGCTTAGCCGTGGTGAGAAAAGTGATAACAATTGGCAGCAGCGTGACGAGAGAACAGTGACGATCGCTAGCAATTATTATTACAGCATACAATACATATACAGGGCGAAAATATCTATCTATATAATATCAATTTGGCTCACAAAGAATAGCAAAAACTATTAGCAATCTTCATTATATAATAACAACTATTATTATTCAATTCATCATAACATAACAATATATATATATTGTGTATGACCTCGTAGGTTCTTTCAGAAAGAATGTTATCGGTTTAACTAACTTATATTACTTCTCATGGCTGGCATAAGTGACATATCATATCTCAACATAACATTATCCTGGATAGACGCCGACTACTCCAAACTACTACAGAGTAATACAACAGTCTCATACATAACACTCCTCCCTTCTACTTCGTAGAATATCAACTTGTATAATCCTTTAAATATCGAGGCGGGTTTCGTGGTCTGGTAGCACGAACGGGTTTGTTCTGAATAACTTGTCCACCCGAAATGGGCTCTGATACATCCACTTACATTTGCATCTCTCTGCCCCTCATTCTCATCGACAGTATCTAATAACTGTTTTTCATTGCCGATTCGGGGTGAATTACTTGTATCGGAAAGTATAGGTGAACTGTCTATTTCTTCTTGCCGTCTTCTTATCTGGTCCACGTGTCTGTGTAGTACATTTCCCTCAGGCGTATCTAATCTATAAGATACTGGTCCCAGAGATTTTTGAATGGAGGCAGGACTCCATTTTGGCCCATTTTCGTAATTTCTCTCAAACACCGGATCCTTGGCTCGAAATTGTCTCAATACTTCCGGTGCATCTTCCTCTAATGTTTGTTTCTTGGATGTTTCCAAAACTTTGGGGTGCAAGGAGCTCAGCTTCTTTTGCAGTTTTCTGTTCATCAAAATCTCTGCTGGACTATTCCCAGTTGTTGAAATTGGAGTTGAATGCTGCTGCATTAGAAATCTGGCTAGCTTTGTGTTTATATCTCCGTCCTTCAACATTTTGAAGAAATGTTTCGTTGTCTGTACCATCCTTTCTGCCTGTCCATTAGATGCTGGGTGATACGGTGCTATTCTAGCATGCCTTATCAAATTATTTGTTAGGAATATTTGGAACTCTGATGATGTGAAAGCCGTAGCATTGTCAGACACTATCACTAATGGAATTCCGTGAGTGGCAAATAATTCTCTTAACACTGATATGGCTGACTGGGAAGAAGTGGAAGGCACTACCCGCACTTCCAACCATTTTGAAAATGAATCAACTTCTATTAAAAACAAAGATCCTTATGTTGGTCCAGCGAAATCTATATGCAGTCTAGTCCAAGGTTCTCTTGTTTCTTCCCATGGGTGTCACATGTATGGTGGCCAGGACTAGACGCTGACTACTCCAAACTACTACAGGGTAATACAACAGTCTCATATATAACAATATATATAGGTGGAGGTGTTCTTGAATCTGATTGAATTTATTTTTTTGGAGTGTTCTTGGGTATTATGATTCGTAGAAAAATCAGAAGTTATGTTAACATTTTTATAAATGGAAAAAAAATCTTATATAAAATAATGATGTATACAAAAAGGTGCTCCTGAATTTTTTTTGTGTACCTCAGGGCATTTCCTGCGAAATGTGATATATAATAATAATTATATTTATTCATCTGAAATAAACAGAAATGTTTCACCATAAAAGGGGACCCTTAAATGTGTCATTTTCAGTAATTTCATTCAGTTTGCATACAATAAATCCAGTTTATACACAATGAATTTTTAGTAATCTTAACAGAGATATAATTATTTCCACTATAACCAGGACACACACCTACACACAGACATTTTATACAAAGTAATAATCGTGTAATGTACTATTTCTAATATTTGCTACAGGTAGTATGTATTTTTTATATCAATATACTGGTGAATCATTAATCGAGGTATAGATAGTATCCATTTATTTGATTTACTCTTGAACATTTTGAGAGAATTCAACTGTCTTATTTCAGGGGAAACAGTATTGTATAGTTTGGGTCCCAGGTAGACATAGCTCCGTTGTAAAATGTTTTTCTCAGGTTTTGGGGCATATGAGGAGTTTGTTCTATATCTGTATTATATTCATGTGATATTTTGATTAGATCACTTTTATGTTTATGTTGTCTAGTTGCTGTTGCAAAATAATTACCGTATATCAAGAACAACTTTACCATCCCTCTATATTTTCGAAACTCATTTCAAACTAGACTTTTTACAGAAAACTTCTTTCCCGGTAAGAATCACGGTTTTCTAAAAAAATTCTAAGAATATACCCATTTTTATTAGAAGCTTTTATTTAACTTCACATTTGTATGTTAAGTTCAAATATTATGGATTTTTGCTAGGGAAAAAACAAAATGGCGGCTCCAATATGGCGGATGAGTTTTGTGATTATCGTTCGATTGCATTCAAAATTGGCATGTCGGGGTTTTCGGGGACAGAGATCACGTTTTTTTTTTCAAAATTCATAAATTCAAGATGGCGGCTCCAATAGGCGACGAATTTTGTGGTTATAGCCCGATTCTAATAAAAATTGGTATGTGGGGGTTTTTGGAGTCGCAGATCATGATTTTTTTTAATCCACGATTTAAGAGAGACTGTTTTGTGTAATAGCCGATTTCTTCAAAATTGGTGTGGGGGTTTTGGGTGACATCATGATGTTTTTTAAAATTCATGAATACAAGATGGCGGCTCCAAGATGGTGACTTGTTTTGTTATTATGTTCCGATTCCATTCAAAATTAGTATGTGGGTTTTTTTGGGGTCGGAGATTATCAATTTTTGTCAAAATTCAATAAGATAAAAATGATTTCAAAAAATTTGAAGACAAGCTTTTATACATGCACTAAAAAAGAGAAAATATTTCCTTTAATTGTTTGGCCTATGCATGTTATTCTGTGAATAGCAGATTCAAAAGCTTGCTGCGAATATAAAATAGGTGTTCTTGCACGCCAAGATTTTGAATCTGCTACTCACAGAATAACCCAGTATTTTTTTATAATTTTCAATAATTGTTATACACCAAAGGTTTGGTGAGGATACCACCTATGAATGATATTTTTTTCGTAATTGGCTTCAATTATTTTCTTCAAACCCCTGAATGATAGTTTCACATGCTCAATACTATTTTATGAATAAGGTCGATGGAACAAATAGGAACAAAAATGTTTTTCGGTAAATTATACGATGCGTTTTCGTTTTGTTTATTCAAAAAAACTTCATGATATTTATAAAGACATAGTATTGTATATGCTGAATAATATATCATAACAATGATTTTATTGGTCTTATATATTGAAAAAAAAAAATAACTACATAATTTCATGGGTTTGGAAATGCACATAATATAATAAGCAATTCAATTTTGTGGGAAATAATAATATTTCTCTACAACCAAGCGAAAAGTATCATGTTTGCGCTTCAAAAGAAAGCGCAAAGTTGCACTTTTCCGAGGAGCGAGCGTTTTTTTACTTTGCCGCTCGCCGAGCGGCAAAGTAACCAAAACGCTCGCTCGTTACCATGGAAACCATAATGGAAAACGTCAAATGTTTTTGCGATATTTGACACCAGAGTAGGTGTTGAATGGTATTTGACAAATGTCAACGATTTCATGAACAACGCGTGATTTAAAGATCGTCATTGAAAATAAAAATGTCTTTTCGGGAAAATTCAATGGAAATCAATAAAATTAGTGAAATTTTGTGCACTCCGCCGAAAATTGCTCGAACTGCAAAATCAGTTGCTCTTAATTTACTGCCAGAGAAGTCGAGAAGCAAGTACGAAAAGCAGTATGAACTTTTTAGTAAATGGTGTGATTCAAAAGGAACCAAGAAGATATCAGAAAATCTTCTACTTGCGTATTTTGCAGAGAAAACCAAGGTAATGAAATCCTCTACACTTTGGTCCATATGCTGAGATCTACGATATCAGTAAAACATGATATTAACATCAGCGAATACAAAAAACTATTGGCTTATTTAAAACGTCAAGATGTTGGCCACAAACCGATAAAATCAAAAACCTTAAATTTTATTGAAGTCAATTTTTTTTAACAGACGCTCCTGATGAGATATATTTACTGCAAAAAGTGATCTTAATTTTCGGTATCGCTGGATCGTGTAGAAGATACGAATTTGTCAAGATGGTAATGGACGACATTGAAGATAAGGAGTCAATTCTTATTGTAAAACTACCTGACTCTAAGACACTAGCAGAACATTCACTGTCACAAATAATGCAACACTGAACTATATATCAATGTATCGAAAATATATCAACATCAGGC
Organism: Gonioctena quinquepunctata; assembly: GCA_018342105.1. Lineage (NCBI taxonomy): Eukaryota > Metazoa > Arthropoda > Insecta > Coleoptera > Chrysomelidae > Gonioctena > Gonioctena quinquepunctata. Next base: position 40,520 of record JAFIRS010001479.1, on the reverse strand, counting down.
CCAAAAATTATAAAATACATATACTATTGTTAAAATATTCGAATGGTAAATGCCATAATCAAATAGTTGGAATGAATTATATTGCAAAAGTTCCAAAAAATATAGCGCAGTATCTTGGACTTCCAGAACCATGCAAGTATACAGGCCATTGCTTCAGGCGAACTTCTGCCACTCTTTTAGTTAATGGAGGAGGCGATATCACGCTTTTGAAAAAACATGGGGGATGGAAGAATACTAACATAGCAGAAGATTATATAGATGAAAATATTACTAACAAAATTTTTACATGTGAAAAAATTTTGGGACCGACATTGACGCCGACGGTTCAGTCACCACCAGAAACTTCATCTGAAATTGTAATAAAAAACTGTGAAAATGGCACATTTACCTTTAATATTGTAAATAATAAGAAAAAATATAGTTTTTAGATATAGGTAATAATTGTATTTAAAAAACATGTATGTTATTATGTTATTGTGTTATTGTGTTATTATGTTATATGTGTTATTTACATATCTGTTAATCTGTTTGAACTTAAGATCTGAATGTACATACATAATAATTATAATAATAAAATAAGCTGGTATATTAGCCACGGTTTTATTAAATCTTTTTTTATTAAGTACTTCACCTACACTTTGCATATTCCGTTTAATAGTGTTAAATACAAATTATCAACTTTAGTTCAACAAAATAACAAAAGTATATGTTCGGAAAGTCTGATACGTCGTTCTGAGGAAGTTTCCTTCCACCAAAGGTGGTAGAAATGTAGTTTCTTATAAGTAATTGAATTTAAGATTCTACATCATGTAACTATGTATATTACGATAAATAGAGCAAATTACAAACTTTAGTTATGGAAAGTAATTAAAAAATTGTTATTATGATTATAAACTCTCAGTTTCTAAACTTTTCATTATACTGAAGGTGGTAGAAATGTATATTTAGTAAATAATTCACATTATCTATAAATTACATTGATGCCCAAATTATTGCGTTAAATAAAATACAAAACTACCAACTTTAGTTACGGAAAACAGTTCAAAAATTGGTTGGTGGTTATTCTTCTCCTATTTTTTTACAATTTTGTACTACTAAAGGTGGTAGAAATCTATTTTTTTCTGATTCAAAATAATTATATTTATAACTCTCTCATAGCAGAGGCGAGTATTATGTTAGGACATGATAGAGGCCATGCTTAAAATCTGAACTGTCAAATTTGAGGTTATTATTATTATTATTATTATTATTATTATTATTATTACATATAAGTAAAGGCTGAGGACAGAGTCCTATGTAAGCCTAAAAAAAAACTAAAGAGATCAACAAGATTATACAATGCATGCAAAAGAAAAAGAAAAATAATTAATATATGCGTAGGAAAAATTATGAAAATAAGCAAATATCTATTTTGTTTTTAAAACTATTCACTGAGTCAGAATTCACAACATCGTTGGGTAAGTTATTCCAAGTTTCGAAAATACGATTCACCAAAAAATGCTGTCTCTGCCTAGTGGCAAATTTCTCCTTTTTTAATTTGAGATTATGACCACGTAACCGCGAATCATTGTTGAAAACAAAAAGTTCTTTCTGATTAGCATAGTTGTACTTAGCTATACGGAAGGATATGATGAGGTCCCCACGGAGTCGACGTTGGTCAAAGCTATCAGCTGTGCCATCCTCAGTCTTTCGGGATAGGTTGGACGCACTTCGCCAAAAGTCATACGCGTGGCTCGACGCTGAACGTTTCCAACAGAATCTTGTCGCGCACCAAAACAGGACCCCTACACCGGACCTGCGTACTCCATAATTGGACGAACGTAGGTTTTGTAGAGTTTTATGGAACTTGAGTATGATAGATGGGAGAACGTTTTGCGGATGAGGTAGATCAGTGTATTGGCGCGCTTGCATGTGGATATAACATGTTCGGACCAAGTTAGGTCAGTATTAATAGTCACTCCCAGATCGACATGAGAAGACACTATACGTATCTGTTGATCGTTTATTGTGTACTCGTGGAGTGGATTGTCCTTTCCTTGATGAAGTACGACGCATTTGTCGACGTTAAGAGGTAAAAGCCAATCCTCACACCACCGACTAATCGAGTTGAGGTCTTCTGAAGGAGTTGATGTTCCACTAAGGCATTTCCATACAGTTTAGTATCATCGGCATAAAACGACTTGCAGGACTTTATATGAAGAGCAAGATCACTTGCATAAACAACGAAGAGGAGTGGCCAAGAACAGAACCCTGGGGACTCCACTTGTGACTTGTCTGTCCGAAGAAAAGAGTGACCCACTTTGACCGTGAAAGTTCTTTCTGTCATGTAATTTTCAACCCATGAGTTTAGTTGGCCCCGAATACCGAGTGTGTCAAGTTTGTGCATTAGCCTCCTCACTGGGACCTGTCGAAAGCCTTGGCAAAGTCCAAGATAGACGATATCTGTCGGTATTTTTTTTTATCGTGAGCCTTCGTCCAATCGTTTATGCACTGTAGAAGATTGCTGGTGGTGGATTTACCTTGACGAAACCATGTTGTTCCGATGGTATGATTGCGTTTTTTGTTAAAATTCTGACATGTCTTCTACAATTATTGATTCCATTACTTTGGAAGGTACGGATAGAAGACTAATGGGCCTGAGTTGGTTGGATTGAGTTTATCGCCTTTTGAAAATAGCAGTGACAGATGCCTTCTTCCAAGCCCGTGGATTTGAGATTTTGCGAAAGAGACAGTCATGATTCTTGATAACGGAGAGCAGAGAGTTTCGGCAAATTTTTTTAGAAAGAAGGGGCTCATTCCATCCAAGCCAGGAGATGAATTTAATTTAGTGTTCAGTAAATGTTTTTAATTTTTCCGGGCTAAACGTCACATGGTTTAGATTATCACGCAGTCGTTCTGCTATAATTCCTGGTAATTGATCATCTCGGGCTCCACTGTGAAGGAGCTTGTGAAAGAGTTGGCCAGGATTTCAGCTGATCTCGATATCTGTAGAGCACAGGGTACCATCCGGTCTTTGTAGGAGCGGAATGCTTACTTTGGTGTTCAGGTTTGATCGTATGAACTTGTACAGTTTTTTATTGTTTTCAGAGTTCGCAATAGATTCTTCAAACTCACGACGTGAAGATCGTAGTGTTGATACCAGGTATTTAGAGAAATTTCGATGAGTTTGGTAATCTTCTGGGGCTTTTGATCTTTTGTATCTCTTCCAAAGTCTTTTTTTGTGATATATGAGTGACATTATTTCGGTATTCATCCATGGTTTGAGAGGATTTTTCGGCATACTTTGCTGCGGGAGTTCTTGTCAACAAGGGCAGTTATGGTCGAGTAAAATTTTTCCCAGAGGATATCAACGTCATCACATGTATTCAAGAGGGTGATCCAATCGATGGCGGAAAGTTCCTCGAATAACTGATCGGAATCGATTATTTTGAAAACTTCAGTTCCGTACTTGTTTGGCATATGAATATTGAGCTGAGTAGTTGCGTAGATTACTGCGTGGTCCGATAATCCAACTGGTGGTAGGATTTCATAATCTGTGACAATGTTTTCATCATTGGTAAAGATGAGGCCAAGAACAGATGGTTCATTGTTGATTCGGAATCTAGTTGGTTCTGTGATGAGTTGAAAGAGGTTTGAATCGGCAACGAAATGCATGAAATTACTCGTGGCACTATTTGTTTCAGGTATATTATTAATGGGCCAGGTGATATTGGGGTAGTTAAAGTCACCAGTAATGATGAGGTTGTCAAGGGTCGATAGTTGGTTTAGGTAATCGATCAGTTGAACATTGGCTTCATGGGATACATCATTGGGTCTGTAAATACATACTATGTTTATGTTGACGGTTTCCTTGGTGAGGCTGACATGTAACGCCTCCACTCCTTGGATTACGGCTATGTCTTGTCGTACTGCGAATCGGTTATGATCTCATCGCATAAATATATACATACTCCACCACCGACACGATTTAATCTGTCCGCTCGTGAATACTGTAGCCTCTTATGTTAACCAGTGAATCTGGGTCAGTTGGTTTCAGCCATGTTTCGGTTAGGAGTATTATGTTAGGTTTGAGATCAACTATGTTACATATAAGTTCATTGAATTTAGCAAATAACGAGTCTAAGTAGTGTAAAGGATTTTCCAGCATAGATAGGGCGGTTGTTGGTTGTTGTAAAGGCTGTTTTATGTTCGAAAGTTGATGGAGGTTATTTTGGGAATGCCATGTATATATTTGATGGTAAGGTTTTGCTCTCCATTTGCTTTCCTCGCGTCAAGTTCCCCGCGTAGGTCTTTCAGTAGCTGAACTTGGGAGGGAGTTTGGTCACTATGATGGATAGTTTAGAGGTAGAAACTTCTCGATTAGACTTTTCTTATTCCTCAAAATAGTTCGAGCATCTTGTTCATTTGGCATTACCAGCTTTATCATACGGGGTACTTGTTGTGGGGTTGGGTTTGCCTACTCGAAAGATGGTGATTGGGTTAGCTGGGCAGTTTACAGTGTTCAGTACCTCTGACACTACCGATTTATCATGCTCTTTCTTAGCATTTATGTCTCCTGTTGCTTCAGGGACCCCTCTGATAATCACATTTTTTGCTCGATTCAGTCTGTCCAGTACCTCCTCGATAACAACATCAGAGGACTGCACAGACTTAGAATTTTCGACCTCGGTAAGCTTCTCATTTATTGTCTCGATTTTCAACTTGACATCTTCTAGCTCTCTACGCATATCGTTTTTGAATGATTCTATCAATCCTTTGATATCAAGGGAAGACTCAAGATTTGCGCTGCATGAGTTACATAGAACCTTCAAGCATTTAATTCGATGGCGAGTAATACGATCGTCTTGCGGTAGATCTGTACAAGCGATGTGAATCATTCGCTTGCAGCCGTCGCACTGAAGTTTCGTGCTGTCCGAAGGTAGCACTGGCTTTGTACAATTCGCGCATGTGGTGCTGTCAGGCATAGCTAATAAAGTGTGGCTTCTTACCAAAGGTTGAAAACAAACACAAGTTTATGGATAGTTTTTTGGAGTCTGGACAATGGGGCACTATTTGGTTTTTTCCTTCACAGCACTGTTCACTTGTAAATAGGCGTTTGGATTAGTAGTAAAATTCACGAATTTCCAGAGAGCAAACAAAAGTACGTGCACACTCTAGAGAGTCTCTACTACATGATCAATAAAGGTTATCAATAATCATTAATTTTTACCAAATATTTATGTAAAATCTGCGGTTGTAGAAAAAATCTTGTTTGTAATTCGAGCGCAAAAACTTTGCCGCTTTCAAAACATTGCCGCGCTCCGCCTCGCGTCCCGCGTTAAACGTTTTTCTCAAGTCGTAAAGTATTACTTTGCGCTCTTAATACACAAATAGCTATTTTCTGGTTGCTGCCAACTTTTTCGTTCTCACCGAATATTCAAAATTAACTAGCGTGAGTTTTGCACCTTCACCGTTATTTTGCCTGTCTGAACTTTTCGGAAACCTCCGCGTTTTCCCAAACACCAACAGTCAACCGGCACTTGGAAACACAACATTAAAATGCCATCCCTCATCTAGACAATCAAGCTGATATTTTGATACGTAACCGATACTCCATTGTGAAACATATCATTTCAGCTATTTCCCAGCGTATGTTTCTCGAATGCCTTCCTTAAATAAAAAGATATCGAATTGCAGAAGGAAAGGGTTAGCTAACGGTACAATTGCAACACTTAAAAAATTCCCTACACAAAGGAGCAGTGTCATTCGTGTCACCTAACTCATATCAAATATTTCTTACCAACTGGTCAAACAGGAAATGGGAAGGCTCTTCCTAAAATAGAGCGAAAATACAATGAGCTGACCCTCTCAATCTTTCATGCGTTATCAAAGTTTTGATCGAAATATGAGAATGGAAAGGGTTCACACCTTCTTTGGATTATCTGAGGACCCGAGGCATATTTTTGGCGGACAGAAAACGGAGCTTTATCAGATTGAAAATAAATTTAGTTGTCATTTTGCGAAAGGTGCAGTTCACTGAGATGCTTGGGAGATATGGAATTCGAGGACATGGCAAATATTGAGAAATATTGAATATAATTTATTACAAATGTATTTCATGGTTTTTGCTTTGCTTGCCTACATAATATCTGTGTTTTCTGACGTGCAGTAGAATAGTGGTTAGAAAATAAATAAGAAATAACAGCAAAATATAATTTTGAATTCTGTGCAGATATGAATAGGATGTTAATAAAATAGAACAATTATCTGAACAAAAAGGTAAATTTTTACTTTCAGAACATTATTTTTAGAACTAGTTCAACTTCCAATAGTGCCAAGGAAGAAGTTGTTTTCTATTAGATATTGCAGAAGTTATTTTAAATTCCTTTTTTTAATGCGATTGTTCCCATTTTCAATTCGAATACAGGTTAACATTAACGATGGAAAATACTGTAACTAATTTTATGATCATCCTAATCATATCTAGAAATGAATTCGAAAGATATTATTGCAGACCTAATGAATGTGCTGCCACAGTTGTATCGATGTAACAGGTGATTTTTGGTGATTTCGAGAACATTTTCTTTGGCCACGTTCATCCATATGATTTTTTCAGTTACCACTCTATAAAAAGCAACCACCTGAATGAAAATGAAAAGTATTTTTCACGTTTGAGTACTTTCACAATATCTATAAGATGTATTTTCTGCTCATTCTATAACTCCCCACGATGTAAACAGACGTGACAACACACCTATGGCATGGAGTAGAATTAATAGTGGATGGATGAGAAAAAATACGACCATATATTTTTAATTATACAGTGTGTCTACGAAAGTTTGTGACATATGTAAAACTTCCGCATTACTGATATTAATGACAGTTGGTAATTCGTCAAAAATAAAAATGCCATTTATAAAGCTTCTTGAGAGATTCCCACATAAATAGATATGAAAATATTCGTCGTCAGGAATTAACATTGTTCCTTTGAGGCAGCTAACAAATCTGTATCAAAATAATATATTATATACCTATGTTAAAGAAGATACTATTATAGCCCAAGTGAGAAGTTCAAAATTAATGCGCTTGACATATAATATGTTCTTCTACCATGGTGTATATATAATTTTTCACTACTGAAAACATAAATTACTATTTATCAATATTTGCGCCTCCAAAACATTCATATATTTATTATAGTAACGAAATATGATGGATGTTCATTCAGTTCATCCCTAAAGTCATGAAGCCATATCAAACAAAAACAAATTGATGATATGACTGTTCGAACTGGAGATGATTTGGCGTAGCAAGCTTATTCGTCGATATAAGAATAAAAAAACTGGGGTTATACATATTTTTTTCCTTTTCAGCGTATTTATATAAACTTATAAAATATGTAATTTTACAAAAACACTTACGTGAAAGTTCCAAAATAACGAAGGTATGAAATTTACTGATTAAATTGGTCCCATTACGGTTCTAGTATGTTCACAAACATTGTTAAAAGTTTTGCCTATTTCATGCACCCAGTCTTAGTCAGCGTAACCAATACACCCGTCAATAACTAAATATATTTGTCTACGAACTAGGTTTTGTACTCTTTATGTTCATCTACGGAATTTACAGACAATTTGTGTGCTTGAAGATTTTCTACTGCCCAAACATATGTGTATTATGAAAATAATTCACCCAATTTCATATTAATATGGCTTTGTCGGTAGCTAGAATGAGTTTTGTAAAATTGTTGTTATCATGTTGATTTGGAAGTCACTAATAGTATCCAACTCTTGCCGAATGATTTTGGGGTTTTAACGTTTTTAATCTTCGATAATGGTGTGAATAAAATTGTTTTAGTCTTATAGCTTTTTGTTCTCAACTGTGGACTACTTCAATTTGATTTCATTCGATCATCAGAAAGGTTTCAAAACTGGTCAAGGTTAATAGTTATAGGTATTACATGAGCAATGACATCAACGCCCACTTTGGCCATGGATGCCTCCCTTTCACTTGTTGGTACAGACGAAAAAACACATTGAACAACTTAAATGTTGGTACAGGACACATGGGCATCGTAAGTATTGTGACCAGAGACGAGCGTCGTGAGATGAGATCACATTTCAGAATGATATCTTTACCAGAAAGGAGTAGTAGTATTCTTCAATAACCCAGGGACTAGTTCCAGCTGGTCACTGAGTAACCACATCTCTGAGTTTTAGGGAGAGAGCTACGAATACTTCAATATGCGAAAAAAACTAATGGGAGAGCAATAGAAGAGTAGCAGATAGCCAAGCAAAACTAAGGGCTTCAATTATACGGGAAGTGAAGTGCCAATTGGGAATTCAAAATAATGAATTCTCCCTCTGGTGTCGATTTTTGAAACTATACAAAAGTACATTGTTTACTTTTGGAAACATTAATGTTTATATGATTTTAGCCATTGTATACCTAAATCTTGTCGAATCTCTTGTGATTGTTGACGTCCTCGAGTGAAAAAATGAGTGATTTAAGTTCAAATCATTATTGTTGTGTACCTCAATGTGGCTCTTGGCAAAACGATACCGTTATATTGGAATAAGTTTTCATCATTTTTTGTGAGAAAATGACCGTAACGTTCTGGTGCAGACTAATCTAGCATTGAGCGAGTCTATAGACAGACGATGGGCTCTTGAATAAGAATACAGTACCTTCCCAAAATTTTCCTGTGTCGTCTGTGGCCAAGAAAAAAGTGAAAAATAACCTTCGAAGAGAGTTGAGAGGAAAGAAAAGAGAGTTAAGAAGAGAAAAAAGAGATATTATTCAACATATCGAAAATTATTCAAACAGTATGGAAAAAGATGTATACACATAAGGACACATTGTTTTTTTTCGAAACATTAATATTTATATGATTTTAGCCATTGTACACTTGAAACTTGTCGAATCTCTTGTGATTGTTCAATTCAATGAAATTCTGGTTTACCTGTAACGTACTGGTGAAGACTAATCTAGGATTTAGTGAGTCTATAGACAGACGTCGGGCTCTTGGGATCCTGAAGAAGAGTACAGCCGTTTCCCAAAATATTCCTGTATCATGTGTGGCCAAGAAAAAAAAGATTTGAAAGAAGCTTTGAAGAGAGTTGAGAAGAAAAAAAAGAGAGTTAAGAAGAGAAAAAAGAGATATTATTTAACATACCGAAGATTATTCATACAGTATGGAAACAGAGTGACTATATGTGTATATCTATATAAGGACACATTTTCACACCATCTTGTTTGTTTTAGATGAAATAAAAAAACTTATTTTCAATTCGAACATTCACAAATAATGTGTAACATTTCTTCAAAATAATTCATGACAATAATTCCCGATGACTTCACTGAGCTATCCAGAAACTTCGAATAATATTTTTCTGCAAGCAGATTAGAACATACTTTGTCTCCTCCAAAGTGAGTTTTCGCAAATGATATTGTCTTAAGATTTAAATACACCACATCACTAAAGTATTGAAATGAATAACACTACACAAAAAAACTGGAAAATAATACCAAATGGAAATATTTTAAGAAAAACTCCAAACACAAGTGTATAACCTCTGAGAAAATAGACAAACGATGTACGTATGTTTGTTTTGAATTCTCGCCACTCTGGCGCTGTCATCCAATTTTGAATTCTCAATTGGTATGGACATGCAAAGAGGAACTGACAACACTGGCAGAACGAAAACGCGTTAAGCTGATTTGGTTGCTTGGACACCAGGGATTTGTAGACTAGACTAGATCCAGTAAATCTACTACTGGCATAAGATACTAGCTTTTTCCGAATTCTCACTTTGCCACCTCGTAACTTTGTAGTTTTTTGACAATATCTCATTTCCGACTTATTTTACGATGAAAATAGTTATGTAATAAATTAAACTAGTGAATATTTCCTACAATTTATGTTTCAATGTTTTTGTTTGGAAAATGAATAGTTTTAGCGTACGAGTGTCGCAAACGAACACTCTGAATCATCAGTACGAGTTTTGAAGTGATGCGATACTTGATGGAAATTTGCGGCCCTCGTACGCTGAAACTATTAATTTCACGAAAAAAAAAAGGTCGTAACATTAATTGTTGGAAATTTTCTCTAGTTTGATTTATTACTCTACTAATTTCATTGTAAAATGAGTCGGAAATGAGATATTATCAAAAAACTGTTTCTGGGCGCCATTTTTTCAATATAGTGCGACACTATAGTGGCAAAGCATCGAGGTGACAAAGTAAAATTAGAAAAGAGCACGTCGAAATCTATAAAAATAAAATTCTCAAAACTCCCGGAAAACTTTCGAGGTAAAACTACCAAATGTATTTCAAATTTTCTCTTTCGAGTTAGTGTTCTTTTACAATATCTATCAGATGTAGCCTAGGATGTGCTTCAGCCAGAAATGTGGTTGTTTTCTGTTGAATATCACAAAAAATACTTCTTTATCCTAGATTTTTCAATTTTCAGAAAAATATTTGTTTACAATATTCAATGGAGAATATTTCCATTTCCAACCTAAATACCTCTCGAAGAGTTATCTTGAACGATTAAAGATAGCGACTGAAGTGTATCTATCATTTTATGAATACTCTGTCCGTAATTTCAAGCAAATCATTCTATTTATGATTATTGTGTTTTCTTTCGTAGGAAACATCGTTGAAATATTAGTCATATTTTGCAGAAACCACCCATACGGATGTAATTTTTGCCCCATATAGAAGTTCAACCACCTTCATTTGAGTTCTTTTCTTTACTGAAATCCACAACACGTGATTAGTGTACAACAATTTTTGGATAAACACTTTCCGACGAATTTCTATGGAATCATAATAAATGACGATGTTTATGAAGATGTAATCAAGGGAACACAATAGGGGTAGTTCCGTTTGTAGTTTGGCGGGATGAAAGAGGAAAAGGGACACGATGAGTGCACTTTCTAACACTACTGTAGTGCGGTGCTAGCCCGTGTCAAGCTCCATTGCCCAAGTAGCTATTATGGAATCGCCTTCTTGTTATTGAGGCTCTTCAAAAGGGGTCGAGAGCTCACCCCAGTACAGGGTTGGAATCAACCAGATAAATGTTACAAAGTATGCAATATAAGGGAAAGAACTATATTTCAAAAATAAACTTAATCACGTGTATGAGTAGAAATGTTGTTGCAAAAAAACTATAGAAAGGTAAATGAATACAAACGTATTTTCTGGTTTCATTTTTGCGATGCTGCCGAAGCACCCTCGAAATTATTTGGGTAGAAATGGTCTAAAATCATTATCGTCCGGATTTCTCAAATTCTATATCATATAGGTAACTCATGCCATCATATCAGAAAATACGACTCATCTAGCATTAGAGACATTGGTGAGAAAAATAACAAATATTAACGCTAAAACCATAGCTTTCCCCACTTTTTCAAAAACTTCATTTAATTAATTTTTATTTTGGATTTCCCATTCAGAGTTCATTAAGAGATATCTGAATGCTTCGCATCTTTCAATTTTTTTAAATACTGTATCAGATATTTTTCATTGAAATGTAGAAACTCTTTTGAGATTATTGTGGTTCATTGTGATCATAATTGTATGTCCTGTTTGGGAATGTCATCAAATTTATCAGGAAGAAACGTTTGCAATCAATTTTCCTTGATAATGGAAGTTTGCAAAGATTTTCAGGTTGATATCATTCAATGTTCTGCGTGGTATTCGCCAGGAAAGTAGTTGTTTATCGCTTGTGGTCTACCACTTGTTTCAATTTATATTGAATTTTGTGAAAAGACTTCAAATCTTCCTTTTTTTTTAATATAACCCTTCACATGTTTGGCTTTCTTGTTCAATGTATACTCCTGGTCGGCATACAGTCACTCCTAGTCGATATAGAAAAACTGTTTTTGGAGTGTTTCTTTCTGTCACTAGGTACCGCCATTTCAAAGTTGATTTTAAATGCGTACCTACAGGTGATTAAGTTTGGTTTTGTCTTTATTTGTGTTGGGTCCCGCTTCAGCCAGAGGTCTTCGGATTTCTGACTAGTTACCCTTCGATACGGACGAGGTCCAAAAACCTGAAAGTGATATACGGAATGTTAAGCATACCTGACACAATTCAACCATAATCAAGTTTATCAGGAGAAATCATTTTCAATGAATTTTCTTCGATAATGGAAGTTTGCATAGATTTCCAGGCGGTTATCATTCATTGTTCTGCGTGGTATTTGCCAGAAAAGTAGTTTTTTTTCGCCTGTAGTCTACCACTTGTTTCAATTTATATTGAATTTTGTGAAGAGACTTTAAGTTTTCCATATTTCATTCAGATGTTTGGCTTTCTTGTTTAATATATATATATAAATAAAAACGAAGAAATCGTATTAATTGGTCTACCATTGACTGCTTCCCACTAATTTCTACATATAATATATATATATATATATATATATATATATATATATAAATATATATATATATATATATATATATATATATTATTCTATGTGCCTTTTTATAGCCCCTCCCCCTGTTAACTTTTGAACGGTTCGACGTAGAACAATGGGACGAAAATCCTTCTGAATCACCGATACTACTTTTTGAAATGAAAGACATTCTGATTGCTCGATAGAAGGCGCAAAGAGGCATATCAAATTAAAAATTTCAAATAGGGGGGTACAGATCGTTGAAAAGATAACTCTATTCTTTTTTCAACCATCCAGTTTTTTTTTTTTTGTCAATAAAATTTTGCACAATATGCATTTGTAATGTCAAGAATAACAAAATTTACAATGCATATTGTGAAGAAAAGAAATAAAAAATGAAAAAAATTTAGACGATTGAAAAGAGAATTGAATTATCTTTCCAACGATGTGCCACTCGACTCCCTATGTTATTTAAAAGCATAGCACTCGCAAGTGTGATTCCGTATAACAACCATAGTTGAAAGAAAAATTGAATTACCTTTTCAACGATGTGCAACTCGACCTCTATGCCTTTCGAAATTCTCAACTTGATGTGCCCTAGCGCCCTCTGTCTCGTCTCTCAAAAGGTAAGACCGGTAATACCATTGAATATATTTCATGTCTAATTATTTTATATCAAACCGTTCAAAAAGTGTCGATGTAAGAATTCAGATCAGCACTTTTGTTTGACATTTGAAATGCATATTGTGAACAAACAATGAAAGAATCATGATCTCCGACACCAAAAACCCCCACATACCAATTTTTATTGCAATCGGGCTATAACCACAAAACTCGATAGCTGTGACTATCAAGTGAAATAATAAAAGAGATAATTCTCGAACCACTCCCATTCTTTTTCAACTCCTGCATATCTACAGGTTGTTTTCCTAGCTGTTTTAAATTTGCGAAAGTTCAGGAAATCCACAATTAATGTTTTATTCGTGAGTTGCATTGTTGAGGACATTGAGAGAGGGGATCTCGTGGAAATTACATTGTGGGGCCATTCCAAGGCCTTTGACTGTGTAGCTCTGTCTATCTTCTTGATAAGCTGAATGACTATGATGTTAGAGAACTTCCTCTGGAATTGATCAAATCATATCTGACAGATATAATCGATTCAGTCTGTGTGAAAGTCACATTTTCTGATGATAAACATGTTTTACATGGTGTTCCTCAAGGGTATGTAATGGGACCATTGTAATATTCCATTTATGTTACCAAAAGAATTTGAAATTTGTTTGAAAACAAAGATAAGACATTAAAACTGGCTTCACGTTGGTTCACAATTAACCAGTTGAAACTAAATGAAGAGAAGACCAAGGAAATTGTATTCTCTACGGTCAACACTATCGCCGATGACAAAAATAGAAAGTTATTTGGCGTATTTCTTGATGGGAACTTATCCTGGTCAACTAATATTAATAAATTGAATAGGAAACACATTTTCGCACTCAGACACCTAAAACGCATTGGACCTCCATGCTTTAGAAAGTGTATATTTCGCTATGTTCCAGTCCCTTATGAATTACGGTATAATTATTCGGGGAAATTCCGCATATTCCATCCAAATATTCAGACAACAGAAAAAGGCTGTGAGAATAATGAGGAACGCTGGGTACAGTAAACACCTTTTTAAAGAAATGGGAATTTTACCTTTACCTTCTCTTTTCATTCACTACACCATTCTTGAAATCCATAAAAATTAATTAATTTTTTCTTAACAACTGGATGTCCATCATTATCAGACAAGAAATGCTGAGCTGCTCATTTAACCTCGTTTCAGATTAACAAAGTCTGAGAAAATCTCCCCGAATATAAATTTTTATAATCATATACCTAAAGTTATCAAAATACTCAACCACAAATCGTTTAAACTTAAAATGATCTCTGTTGAAAAATTGTTTTCATAACACTGAGGAATATCTAAACTCAAATTTCGCATAATGTAATTTTGGCCACCTTGTCAGGGTCACTACTGGGCATACTGAGAGGGGCGTTCTTTGATACTCTTTGAATTTTATGCATTGAACTTTGTTCTTCAAGCTTCCTGTCCCGATGTGTGTAATTAAATCTTACAAGTTGAATTTGACCCACTTAGTTGCCCGATTAACGTGAAATTTGGCAGGTGTTCATAGTTCCCGTGACAATGCATTATGGAAAAAAATAAAATGGCAGCTCGAAATTTGTGTTTATGGTCCGATTCGATTCAAAATTGGTATGCTGGAGTTTTCGGGGTCGAAGATTATGAATTTTTTGTCAAAATTCATAGAATCAGAATAGCGGCTCCAAGATGGCCGACGATCTCTGTGATTATGGTTCGATCTGTTCAAAATTGGTATGTTGGGGTTTTTGGGGTCGGAGATTATGAATTTTTTGTCAAAATTCACAAATTCAAGATGGAGGACGAGTTTTGTAATTATGGTCCGATTCGATTCAAAATTGGTATGTGGGGGTTTTTGCGGTCGAAGATTATGAGTTTTTATTAAAATTCATAGTGGCGACTCCGAGATGGCGGACGATATTTGTGAATATGGCCCGATTCTATTCAAAATTGGTACGTGGCGGTTTTTGGGGTCGGAGATTATGCATTTATTGGAAAAATTCATAAATACAAGATGGCGGCTCCAAGATGGTGGACGAGTTCTGAGGATTATGGACCGTTTCTATCCAAAATTGGTTTGTCGGTGTTCTTGGGGTTGGAGATTATGAATTTAGTCAAAGATTATTGATTTTTGGCAAAATTCATAAATTTAAGATGGCAGCTCCAGGATGGCGAACGAGTTAATCTTCAGAAGATCTCCTCATTGAAGAACTAGATAGCTCAGAACTCACTAAAAAGCACAAAATAAAATAGTTAATAAAAAACTTTTTTGAAGATAAGCTTTTATACAAATGTGCTAATGAGTAATAAAATTATAGTTTGAAAACACTAAAAAAACACGCATATATGGCAATAAGAATAATGTCATTGACCAAAACATTTTTTTTGAGTTGTCCACTTTCAATCTGTCTTGTAAACGATCTTATATTGTTTTAATCAATTTAATTATATTTTTGACTGTTTTTTTTGTGTTGATAATATTTATTTTATTTTGTAATTGTACGCATGACTTGTAGCAAACATGTTAATGTGAAGTTGTTTAATGAATCTATTTATCTATTTGCATTAGAATTTTTTAATAAGATTTCAATGTCCGTAGACATTTTATTTTTACAGGAACCGCTGTGCATTTATGAGTATAAAACTGATGTGATTGGTTGTCTCTGAGAAATGTTAAATATTCAAGAAAAAATTGTGTCGGTCGGGTAACCCCCATCAGAAACAAAGTTTCTTACGCAGTTTTTTCAACTCCGAGTTTTATCATTACGTAAGGAAAAAGATTATGCTCTCTCCATTCGACTTTCTCTCTCTCTCTTCATCTCTGTGTAATCTGTATATTTTTATTTCTTTATTTTCTATAATTTTTTCAATGAAAATGATGTAAAATATGAGGAATCAAATCAAAAAGTTTCATTTAATATTGTTTTTTGAAAATTAGATAGAAAATAGTGAATTATAATTAATATCGAGGTAGCAGAATATATCCACAATTTTTTTCTCTCAATATTTTTGCCTTTAAAAGTTAACGTTTTTTATTCTATCACATTTGATTTGTCATTATACCATGCACTTCTATACTGATATATCCTTTTTCCAAACTCCTCTGCCATAGTAAAAGGTATTTTATTCCTGATAATACTATTCGTTATATTATATCAAATTGACGTGCCACATATTCAATGTAAACAATCATTAATCCAACTTTGGCATACAAAAAACATAAGAAATTATGTCCAAAAAAAGAAATAATCATCTAAACACACGTTATATAGAAATATAAAAGAAACAAAAATATCTTCCACGTATTACCACTCAACGATAATATCCGACTTATATTCGCATATAATAGAAAGAGACAGAGAGAGAGAGAGATAAAGTTGCATAGAGGGGGCATAACGCTTTGTTCTTACGTGACGATTTCTACCAGTCAACACCTACCGCAAGCCGCGTAAAGGAACTTCGTTCCAAAAATGTGAAAACAAGTGCAAATTGTGATCTTATTATTCCATCAAACCACGAGGATGGTTGATATCTTTGATAATGAGATCCGAATTTGCACGAGTTGAATTTCCCAAAAGCAAATTGCTTGAAAGAAAATTTCATGATTTTCTGAGATACAACCTCTCAGCGCTAATAATATTTTATGATAATATTCCCCGGCACTTTTACAGGAATAATAATATATTTTACCAATACAATGATATAAAATAGATATGAATAATAACATAATATAAAATAGAGACAATATCAGTACAGCAGGTAAATACAGGTAACCCACAAAGGGATGAATCCCTGTGCGTGGATATATAGATATCTTAACATACACATATATTACACACTATAGTATAGTATAGTATATACACCTATACAAATATATACTTACATTCATTCACACATACGTTATACATATATAAAACAATTTTTAAAAGAATTTGAACATAACATATAGGTAGATATAAGTGGACCGAGGCAGCATATATCACATCAATAGCAACTATCAGAAGGATCAAATGTTATTATATTTATTTTTTTCATTAGTGAATTCATAAGTTATAGGTATTTTTCCTATCGATTAAGGTGTGAATTTCTTTTCTAGGGACAGACTGGAGCCAAACAGTAAATTTTTTTTTGAATAGACCGTATGCATTAATTCGTGTCAGTTCGGTAGGAATTTTAGCATAAAGAATGGGACCAAGGTAATTATAGCATCTTTGGGTTAGGGTTTTTTCAACTTTTGGTATAGCCGTTGCTTTGGCTTTGTGTCTTGTATTATAACCATGTTCTATTTGCCTGAATGTATTTCTAAACCTATAATGGTTTAGTATTATGCGCTGATAAAATAATTGTCTTGCATCAAACGCTCTAGTTTCCTTATATAGTTCCTCAGTTGAGTATGTGAAATTTTTGAAGAACATAATCTTCAGAATCCACTTTTGTGTTATCTCTAGTTTTTTCAGGTGATTGTTGGTCACCCCTCCCCATGCTAAAATACCATAATTGATATGAGGTTTCACTAGAGAATTACAAAGGATTTCGAGATGAGACTGGTTGAAAATCTTGAACAGAAATATTAAGCTTCTTACTTTCTTGACTATATACTCGATATGATGGTTCCATTTCAGGTTATTGTCCATTATAATTCCTAGGTATTTGATCTTGTTTGCAGAATTTATTATCGTTATCGTATTCAGAACAGACATTTGTAAAGTGTTGTAAGTGGGTAAATTACTGGAGAGATGAGAAAACGGCATAAAAAATGTCTTATCTGCATTAATTGTGAGAGTTTTACTATTGAACCATTTAAGGATGGTCGGAAAGTCTTTTTGAACATTTTCTCTCCTTTCAAGCCACGTCTCAGCTTGATACATAACCACCGTATCGTCGGCAAAGCTGACTATATCTCCAGATACATCGAGTTTGAAGAGATCATTAATATATAAATTAAAAAGTAGCGGACCTAATACAGTGCCTTGGGGTACTCCATATGCCATAGTTTCAGCAGAGCTGATTTATTCTCCCACTTTAACTCTATATAGCCTATTCCGAAGGTAGCTCCTCATTAGATCGTACGCAATTCCACGAAACCCAATTTTTTCCAGTCCTATTAATAATTTCTCGTGGCACACCGTATCAAAGGCTTTCGCTAAGTCAACAAATATGCATAAAGAAGGTCTACTTTGGTCTAATCTCTCATATATTTGTGTTGTTACGCATGTAATTGCATTCTCTGTTGACTTACCTTGCTAAAGCCATATTGTTTTTCCGAAATTATTTTATTTTTGTCAAGAAAGCTGGTTATTCTCTTTTTAATAATCTTTTCGAATATTTTAGCTATGCTACTTATAAGTGATATAGGCCTGTAATTAATAACTTTCTCTTTACTTCCGCTTTTATAAATAGGTTTTATTACAGCACTTTTAAAAGCTGTTGGAAATTTACCAGTTCTTATAGCTATATTTATTAAAAAAGCTAGTGGTTGCGATATATAACTGCCAATAGCTTTCAAAGTTTCCGATCTCAATCCATCCGGACCAGGGGATTTTTTTGATTTTAGTGTTTTAATGATCTCTCCAACCTCAACTTCATCCGTTTCAGATATGTATATTGAGTTTTCCATATAAGTCTGTGGGGAACTGAAGGTGGGGTCATGCTTACAATCTTCAATTGGCAAGTTTCTTTCCTATAGAAGTATAGTGCTCTAAGAATGCTTCAGCTCTCTGAAGGCTCTTCAATAATTTGTCCTGAATTTGATTTAATTTGTTTGATTTGTTGTTCTTTCGATGTATTTCGATTTGTTAAGCTTTTCATGCATTTCCATAACCGGTTAGGACAATCTCTGTCCTCGAAGAGTTTTTTTTGTAAAAATCAGCTTTATTTTTCTTAATTAATTCTTCCAATTTATTTTTATAAGTTTTGAATTCTCTCCTATAATCTTCATTACCCGGATCTTTTTGCAGTTTTTTATACATTTCATTTTTAGTATTTATAGAATGAAAATCTAGTGAACTGATGAAGAGCTACATGAATTGTATTAATACACCAGTCCTCACCACCATCATCTATTATTAGACGTACAATAGCAAACCACCCCAATTATTCGGAAATCCTACCCTGCCCTTCTAAATGATGATACAAGAATTAGCGGTAACACAGCAGGGGCGCTAAGGACCCCATTCGAACGTACTCACGGAAGTCAATAGCAGTTAAAAGTGAATCGTTTTGAAATTTCTCTTATGATGGGTATGCGGTTTATCAAACACAATGCTCTAGTTAGTGGGTCATTTATCTCCCAGAATTGGGAAGACTCGAGACAAACTGCGGCAATTTTCCGTGAATTATGTTGTCATTGTTCGTAGGGAATCGTATTTATTATTTCCAATAACGGGAGAAAGAACGATGATTCCAAAAACTGGTGTATTCTGCCTTTTTATGTCTTTTATGAAATTATGACTGCAGTATGGGAGAGATGTGTTGGTTGTTAACGGTCATGAGAAAATTAGTTTTTGACGGTTTTATTGGATTTTGAGACGGTTAATTCTCTTGGGAACCAACAGTTGATAAACCCGTCGACAGAC
Organism: Gonioctena quinquepunctata; assembly: GCA_018342105.1. NCBI lineage: Eukaryota > Metazoa > Arthropoda > Insecta > Coleoptera > Chrysomelidae > Gonioctena > Gonioctena quinquepunctata. Next base: position 20,920 of record JAFIRS010001479.1, on the reverse strand, counting down.
TTGAAGTTATCTTTTCATATAATAGAAATTACATTCGTTTGTGACGACTTTGTGGGTCGACTTTTAATTATGAAGTCGCCCACACTTTTTACTGGTTTCACAAAAAGGTTTGAGTCACATTAATTTTTTTTTGGCAGTTATGGAAATATTGCTGTAGTATAGAAGACATATGTTAGATTTTAACGGACAAGACTTAATTAATTTTTACATTTTGACATCATTATTGGATTTGATTCAAATATTTTCTAGAAAGTTAGTTCTATTGGGAACCAACAGTTGAAAAAAAGACCTGAATATCCTTTTTCACATAGTTGACATAAAGTACAAAATTCATTCTGAATTCTGACGAAATTGAGATTAAAGTTCAGCGAATCTGCTTTGGAGAGTGTCTAACTCTAACTCTTTCTTGTCTTGTTTTTTATGCCCTTCCAACAGTCCGAAGTTGACGGATAAGGCGCCGGAATATGATAATGAATGGCACATGTTAATGGCCATAACCTGAAAATTGAACTGGAAATACAGTCCTTTTTTTATCTTTAATTTGAAAGTTTATATATTTATACAGGGCATTTCAAAATCCAGTATTGAAATGAGACTGTTTTTTCTACGATCATATGTCCGCAAACGCTTTGTTACCGATCTACAGAGCGTTGATGTGTCAAGATTTTTTAATTTTTTTCTTCATAGCTTTCTCAGTTTTTGCGATATTGAGATCAAATTTGGAACAGAGGTTACATTTTAGAGTTTACATCATCCAGTATGCCAAGTGATTGTAAAAATCTACAGGGAAATATTTTTTCAGGGGTCAAGCCATTTTTCGCCCCATAAACTCTTTTATAGTGCGCCTCTGGTAGATTTCAACATACGAAATGAATTCTTTGCTCTCTTCATGATTTTTGTTTCTTGTGATTTTCACGCATCTGCGACCGTTATCGAGAAAAAAATCATTTTTTGTAATTCGCTAGAGTTAATTACATTTTTCAACGAAACAATGAAAAAGAGAATTAGTGGGTTTTGACTGCTATTATCATTTTGACGTTAAGGTTTGTTTTGGAGCATGTGACATGATTTGAAAGTTGGTGGACGTCTCATCGTGTAATTGTTTAACATTAAAATGGAAAATGAACCATATTCATTTGAACATCTGGCTGACATCCATTTGTTCATGGTCTGGCTAATGGTAACAGAATCAAAGATCAGAGGTTGTACGCGCTTAGATTTCCTAGTCACCGGCTTCCCAACTATAGAACTGTTATGAATTTATATCAGCACCTTCGGGAATACGGCAGATTTCAGACTCCAAGGCACGATGCTGGCAGATCCCGACAAGCACGCAACCCAGTAAGATATGAAGGGATTTTAAATGTTATCGACAAAAATCCTGAATGAGTACTCGACAAATAGCACGGGATTTGGATGTTTCCCATTCAACTGTCTGGAGGGTTTTACACGAAAACATGCTATACCCATATCATATTCAGCGCGTCCAAGGTTTGCTTCTGCGAGATTTTCCACGGCGCTTGCAGTTCTCCCGATGGATACTGCGCAACTGTACCTGCATTTTTATCCCGTATCCTTTTTGCAACGAAGCTGTACTGTACTGTACTGTACTGTACACGCGAAGGAGTAGTGAATAACCACAACCTTCATATTTGGGCACTAGAAAACCACAAATGATCAGACAATCTCGACACCAGAAACAGTTCAGCGTGAACATATGGGCAGGAATAGTGGGAGATACTTTAATTGGTCCTCTCATTTCCCACACAACGAATTGCTTTTACAAGTTCGTCAACAAATATGGTTTATGCATGATGCCCCCCCCCCTCCATTTTCGAGTCATCGTCCGCGATTATTTAGATACAGGGTTTCCCAATCAGTAGATTGGCAGGGCAGGTCCAATTGCTTGGCCTCCACGGTCCCCAGATTGCAACCCGCTGGACTTCTTTTTATGGGGACATGTATAGGGCTCAGTTTATGGTGCAGAACCAGGGCCTTCCATCGAAATTCTCACTGAACAAGTTATGGATGCCTTCCACACCGTAAGAAATACTTCCGGAATATTAGAACGCGTACGGCAGTCTATGAGAAGAAGAGTGGAAGGTTGTATCGCAGAAGGAGGAGGGCATTTCCAGCACCTTTTATAAAAAGTCAAGGTTCGTTTGGTTTAAGTAACTTGTAATTCAGATCACAAACCAAATAAGTAGCGTTTTTTGTTTCCATTGTGATAATAGGTTTCCCCCTTTTGTTGAAAAATTGAATTAAATGTAGCGAATTACAACAAATGATTCTACTTTTTTTCTCGATAATGGTCGCAGATGCGTGAAAAGAGAAAAAAATTATAAACAAAACAAAGAATTCATTTCATATGTTAGAATCCACCAGCGGTGCAATATAAAAAAGTTTATGGGGCGAAAAAGGGCTTGATCCCTGAAAAAATATCTACGTGTAGATTCTTACAATCACTTGGTATACTGGATGATGTATACCCTGAAACTCAACCTAAGTTAAATACGCCCCTGAAATCTTGATAGTGAATTTTGGAACACCCTGTATATATTGTAGACAAACTGGAGGCCACATTTCTCCACCGAATGAAACGAAGTTTGGCACAAGAATATTATCAATAAATATCTCAGCTGTGTTCGAAGATGGGCCAAATCGGATGAGTAGTTTCAAATGGGCGGCTGTTGAAATATTGAAATATAAACATCACATTTTTTCATTTCCTTATCCATATCGGCTATTCATATATCGTTTGATAGAGCCTCCTTAACTCCACAACTTCATTCGGAAAGTTTTTTCTGTGAGATTTATACACAAACAGAAAGTTTCTTTGAATTTTTCAATGAATTAATAATATTTGTTTGCCTTGTATTTTGTATTCTGCTTTCATAAGAGGTCCTTTCATTCATTTTAATTCAATGATAATAGTTTATCTTCCTTTGACACACACACACATGATTCATAAGTCTTTCTATTCCTTTAATTAAATATTATAATCTAATCTGTGAAAAAACGAAAAACGAATATATCCAGGTCAGAACGTTTTACATTTGTCAGTAATAGTGTCGACTGAATGTGCCATTGCATTTTGAGATTTCTCGAATTTAAAGTTGAACTTTATAAATAATTATTAGGGTAATTCCTGGGGAGCTGGCCTTACTAACTCTAAGGACCTATTGTCGACAAACCATGAGGAACAAAACAACAATTGAAAATATTAAACATAACTTCAATTATCGCAAATATGGATATTAAGTCAATTCAAAAATAAAAAAAAATGAGTCATATTAATGAAATTTAAAAAAAATACGTTTGGATATCTAGGCCGGAATGTACGGTAGTGACAGCCATAGGATTCGGGGTAAAACAGCAAGTGCTTTTCTTTCCTTTCTCCTTATCCTTGGCATATTTGATCTCCTACTTTTCTTTCCACAGTTGGAGCACATGTCTTCAAACTCCGTGCAATATTCATTCATATAGAGCAGACAAATCACACATTGCAGTTGTGTTTAATAATAATTGTCGCCGCAGCCTCTGCAGTTGACTTCTTTTCTATCCTTTATTCTCGTTATCACTTCCAGAAGTGTCACAAAGGGGCACGGTAATTTCTTCTCAATTGCTATCTCAGATTCTACCAATTTTCGGTAGATCAGACAGATCTTGTTTTAATATATTTTCTCTTCTTCTTAGAATTCTCCTCTCTTTCAGCCTTTTCTTTTAATTTTCGCTTTACAATATGTACTTCAGATGTCGAAAAAATGCTCTTCTGTTTAACCTGTTTAGCCAGCTTAGGGACTTCAATAAGTTTTTGGGTAGTGGTGATATTTCTTTAAGTGCTTTAAGTAGATATTTGAGTGTTTGATGAACTTGGCTTTTTCAACGCTCTTTATTTTCAAGAGGTGCTCCAACAGGTGCTTCAGTACAAAAGACATACTCAGTAAGTTTAATGGAAAAACTCCTGCAACTCTAAGGCCAGATGCTGCGTATTCGCTTGTAGCTGCTTTACCCCAGCCTAGATTTAGCAAGAAGCCAAATTGAAGTCTAGAAAGACGTCGTACCGGATGTCGTTTCATCCATAGCCTGAAGGATTCGTTTAAATAAGTCTTAAGAGATTTAAAGACAGCAAAGTCTAGCGGCTGCCGATAATACGATGTATGGCTAGGCATTGATAGTAAAATTATACCAATTTTGCTCACAAATTTCAGCATTGTTACAGAATTGCAATAGGTGGAGTGACCATCGAGCAAAAGAAGCACTTTGCCTACAGGTTTTCTGGGCAAAAAATCATCTGCATTCTAGAAATAAATCGGTGGTTATATAGGCGGACTGTTGTTACAAAAAAAAAGTGGTTCCGGAGGCAAACCATCTTCGAATTCTGTTTTTTTTTCGTTGACCTTGGCACGCAGGTGGTAAAAAGGTTATTTTTGTATTACAGCAAGCAATGACTGTAATAGTTTCCCCATTCACTGTGGAAGTTGACATCGCTACTCCTTTGGAGCCTTTTTCAGCTGGAACATGTTCTGGTCGATTGTTTAGCTGCAATCCAGTCTCGTCCATATTGAATATATTACCTGGTTTAAACAATGAATAATTTTCACAGAAGGTTTTCTCGAGCATTTTGAAATGAGCATTTACATCTACATTGTTCATACCTTGATTTCTAGCGTAAATACTCCTTTTGATTTTCTCTAAGAAATATCAGGATCTCGAAAATTTAAGTACCAATATTGATAATAAAGACAGCAAATGTGAAGCCAAAACAAATGAAGCATGACCATCGCTCGGACTCTTTCTAATCGGCAACGTTGAATTGATGCGCATGCGCGAAAATGGAGGCGTGACATGTATTGGTTGATCTTCAGTTGCCATAACTACGCGCTGGCAATATGACAAGGAAAGACATTTATAACCCAACTTCGCTTTCATTGCATTGCAATAATGGCCAGTTATCAATAGTCGTAGTTGATAAATATACTGTAACAATATATAACTGGATAGAATGCACAGTATCATCCAGGCGATACCCCATTAGATGATATGAATATATATGCAGCTTTATATATGTGCGTTGAAGACATCTACAATGAAACTAATTCCAGAATATGGGACCGATGCGAAGCGTTGCAATTAGCACACTTCAATGAAAATAAGGGCGTGTCCTAATTGGACATCCATCGCGCGAGCGAGTGTCCGGCGATGGTCGATCGCATCGCGTGTTGATCGCGCGATGAAAATGGTTGTCGTAATAGCGAACCCTATTCGTGCGACCAGTCGTTGTCGGTCTGTTCAACAAACCATTCATGCGACCATCTGAGTTCACAGGTCTTGTTTTCCAAGTTACAGTTTCCATGCTGAAATGACTTCTAGAAACGAGAATGTAGCATTCTTGCTAAGAAATGTGTATTTTTCGTCGAAAAAAATAATTATCCATTGATTACGAGTAGAGGCTATACATTAAAGTTGTAATGAAGACTCGTTTTAGATCATTGCTTCAATTGAAATACGAAACAAAATGAATAAAACAATGGCTTCAATTTGTCTGCAACAATAATATTGAAATTACGGGATAAATGGAAATGAACACCAAGGAAGACGGGAAGCATATTGTTATATTTTGTAGGAAACTTTACCACTGAAAGTTTCCTACAGAAGTGTTTTGATAATTACAAAAGTACATAATTTGTTATTTGATTATTTGATGTGGAATCATCTGCGACTGGAAGATAAAATTTTGTCACTAACTTTCATCGTTCAAGATAACCTCTTGGGAGGTATTCATGTTGAAAAGGAAAACATTCTCAATTGAATATTAAATAGAAATATTTTTCTGAAAATTAAGGAAACCACGACAATAATTAAGTTATTTTATGGAATATCTGAAAGAAAACAACTATTTTCCCGGCTAAAGCCACACATTTTTTATTTCCACTTCAGATTTTTCTATTTGAGTTAGGGTTCTTTCACAATATCTATCAGATATATATCCAGCGTGGCTTTGGCCGAGGAAGCAGTTGTTTTCTGTTAGATATTACAAATAACTTCATTACTGTCCAAGTTTATTCAATTTTCGGAAAAATATTTCTTTTCAATATTCAATTGCGCAATCTCTCTTCTCAACATAAATAATTTTTATATTTTATTAAAAAAAACAATATTAGATATATGGAAAATAAAAAAGTAATCAACAAAGCATGTAATTTGTGTTTTATGTTTAAAGTGTTCAATGGGTGTTTGATTTGTTCAGCTTTTCTGCCACGCTGTCCCACACTTGATCAGTTTTTGATGTATTTTTGTAACAATCTCTACGTTCATCCCATAAAATGGTGTTCATTCTTCAAAATCCATATCAACAACTGACGGATAGCGCGATAAAAAATGAACCAGTTCATTTTCAAGCGATTAGGCATTGATATGTCGCCTTGACTGCTCGACGTGGGTAACACGGGACACATCCCCTTTAACTGTAGGTTGTTCTTAAAGCGACGGAGCGAAGTACGCGACGCGATTTCAAAACAAACCAATACGAGCATCCTCTTCCATCGCCCCAGCACATTTGAAGTTCAAATAGGACGACACCCTGCTTTATTATTAAAGTTTGATTTTTCCATCGTCCGATCCAGCGACCATCGCCGACGCCCGCTCGCCCGATTGATGTCTAATTAGAACTCGGCCTAAAACCACAAGAAATAGATAGAATCAACTGCAACACCCTTTATCTTTGAACCCCAAATTTGAAATTATCTGATTCAAATTTAAGAAGGTGAAATCACTTTGCCGATAGGCTGCTCAGATGGATACGGTTAGGCCGTGAGTAAGGTTCAATTAATGACTTTTCCTAGTTTATCAAATTGGGCCACTAAAAAAATTATACATTAATTAACTTGACTAGTTCAAAAGTTGGGCGCCAGGCTTGCTAAAGACAAAAGCCAAAGATAAACAAAATTAAATAAATGTCACCTAGCTTGTATGGAAAGGCAAATAAATATGCAGGAAATCAACTTAACAAATTTATTCCAGACTGAATTCTGAGAGTGACTGGTTATTCTAGAAAGCTTCAACAAGTGAATGGAATTTATAACAACTTTAACAATATTACTTGAAGTTGGTTGGTTGGTTTAAGGCTGACGAGCCAGAGACAGGGTTGCACTTAGCTTCCCTTGACACTGCGACCAGCTGGGGTCTATTGTATCACTCTGTCGTCAGTGGTTCCCCATTCAAACAGGTTTGTGCCCCCAACTAGGTCTAGAAGCCCGTTGATAAGGTTCTTCGGACTCATGCCCGTTTCCGGGCCGATCTCTCCAAAGATTCTGTGTCGCCCACCACTTAGGGCGTCACAGTCGAAGATTGAAAGACAAGAGTTAGACCCGAGGCCTCCTCTTGTCTCTTGATGACAAGCCATTCTTCAGTATCTATCCCCATGTCCTGGGTTTTGATGAGCTGAAGAATCTTTTTGGTTTCCATTTTACCAAATGGCTTTGGAATCCACTCTATTTCCGGGAGTTTCTCAGTAGGTGTTCGACCATCTGCTGATCCCTCCTCGGTTGGGTTTACGGTTTCTGGTGCCGAGTGTGATTCAACTGGAATCTCCTCGACTTCCATACCCGCTATCAGTGTTGGGTCTTCTTCAACTGGAAGTTCCCCAGGGTTGTTTGTGTAGGGGAAAGGGTCGTCCGCACCTGCGGTGCCCCCTGCGCAGGTGTAAGGCTGATTACTCTGGGAGGTCGCCATGTATCCCAGAGGCTCCGTTTTTTTTTTATACCTGACTGGCTCAGGTATCATCCATCCCTCGGCACGGGTCGCTTGACGCCTTGGATTAAGCCATTCCCACTGGATTTTCCTTGTCAACCCCGTTATCCAGCGATACCACTTGGAGGTAGCCACCTAAGTTTCCGCAACCCATCTTCATCTCTCGTAGGAGGTGAACATGTGTTGACGCAAACTACTCGCCTACTTGAAGTAGAAAAAATGCAATGAAAAAAAATGAAAAGTTACATGTACATGGCAATTTTCTGACCCAGAAAAAAAACTTGAACATTTACAAATAAGTCAGATTCCTCCAGACGGTGGTGATACGTATATACCTGCGGAGAAGGTCTGCGATGGAGGGAGATGAAGAAGGCTGGTGTATTCGAAGATGATCTCAGCGGTACAACGACAAATCTGGTCTCAGAGGTGCGACGACGAATCTAGCCGTGGGTGGTTATTAATTGGTTTTAGACCCCCTTGTTGGCGTGAATTGGTTGATCTTCACGGACCAGGCTGAATTTGACGAGCTGTACGACCTCCTAGAGTACCAGTCCTTCTGTCTCAGTAGGTGGCTTTACTCCGTGGTATATATCATGCGAAGAAGATGGAAGGAATCAAAATTTGTACAAAATGGGGGAGAACGTAAGATATCCTTTGAACCTCAAGTTTTTATGATTCAAATTTTAATCTAAGGTCAAAAGATAGATGCAAATGATAGCAAACAAAAAAAAATATGTCTCAGTCCATATATTAGACTGGAAGATAACAGTGAAAGAACAAAGATAATAGCAATCAAATCTGCCATTTTGGATTTGAATTTTCAAGTTAATTTTAATAATTTACAAAAATTATTAACAATGGGCAAAATTCAAAACCAAACAAACAAACCTCGCCTAAAACGTTCTTTCAAAATTCAGTTAAATTTTGAAACAAAGAAGCTTTGATAAGGTGATTAAATGTAATTGAAGAGTTCAAAAAAATGGAATAAGTAAAGGTATTTCAAAAGAAATATAAAAATGTCCTTAAAACTTTACCAGAGAAAAAATATAGTATTTTAAAGCAAAATACTCTAAAGTGGCCGGAGAAAAAATATAGTATTTTGAAGCAATATAATTAAATGTTGCCAGAGTAAAAATATACTATGTTAAAGCAAGTACCATAGGAAGATATAGTGCTATGAACCAAAATATTGATCAGGCCCTAGAGCAAAATTATACTATTCAGTTGAGATAAGAAGAAAGAGACCGCACGTCTATCAGTGGGCACAACTCTCTTAGAGAAAGATGAAGTCAAATAATTCTCTTTATTGAAGAACTTTCAGAGATAAACAGAAGAGGGAGACCGCACGTCTTTCAGTGGGCACAACTCTCTTAGATAAAGATAATTTCGAAATAGGGCGGCAATTCCCTTTTCGAATCGATGAGCCAGGTAATTCTCAAAAAATTGAATGAATCTCCCTGCTCTTGGCGACAAGGTAGTAACTGAAATGAATTGATTCTACAACGATCAAAAATCAAATAACCCTCACTGTGAATTGAATGAAGTAAATCGATTAAAGGAACCTATTAAATGTAAATCAAATTGTATGCTTGAGAAATATATTGAATCGAGTGTTCTGAGACAAGTTAAGCAGAGGTAAAATCCTCTCCAGAAGCAATTCTTTCCCAAGAGAAAACCAAAATAATCTCATAAACGTATAGTTATGAAATTAAATAAAAAAAATTGCTTACCAGAGAGCTGTCCTATAAGGTACTGCAGAACTGTCCCAGAAAAGTCGAATACACCCTTTGCAATCGGAATCCTTGGAATAATCACCCTGGTACTGTGAGGTAAGCGCTAATCCACTCGAAATTACCAATTATCTGGTACCTAAAAATGGGTAAAGCGTAGAACTGATTTCAAAAAAAATTAGTTGCTAATGGTCTGAACGGATTCTACGTCAGACACATAGACATGTGCACTTAATGCTTGCCCAAAATGGCCGAAATATTTTTTGTTTGTTTTTTCTTTACTTAAATCCAAAACACAAATCAACCTTGATAGAAATTAGCAAAAGTAAGATATAAAATAAAATGTAGGTTATTTAATCGGAAATTTACTGATAATTCCAAAAGTGACGAAAATCTTACAGTATTGAATTTAACGTAACCTTCAAAAATTACCATCCAAAATCGAAAATTACAAGCGGAAAAAATAATGTTAATCATCTTTTACATCAATTGCAAGATAAAGAAAATAATTATACTCCACTAAATTCAACAATGATAGTTATTCAATTTAGAAATCGTAAGGTACCAAAATCAATTCACCCACCACACCCGCCTTTGTTGAGGTTCAATCGAAGAAAGAGACCGATCATCCTTTCGGTTCGAGCAAATCACTCTTTACCTGGGTTTTTTCCACAAACTAACCTCGGTTTTTCCTCTATTTAAAAACACTTATGGAAAAAACAGATGCTCAACCGAAAACAACTATCAACTTGATATGAATATGACGGTCGATAATAAAGAGTGCATTTTCACAGTCACAATCTGAGAAGTGACTACTGACCCGTACCCGCCCGTAAAGATAACCGGAAAAATTATTAGAAACCGGTCACGTATAAGGAAGTAACGAAAAATTCATTACACAGCAACCCATAATTCGTTCATGAGATGTTTACTTGAAAATATAGGTTTGAAAAAATATGTGTCTTGTGTGGAGTGATCTTGCGTGATGTATATCTGGATATCTCTATAAAATTCGCGATTGCAAAAAAGTAAAAAAAAAATATGTCTTCTGAATTATAATATGGTAAACACATTTTATGTTTAACTCGCGATTGCGAATCCAATTTTCAATATATTTTCAAAAATCTTTCACCATTTGAAAGGTTAATGTATTTAGTTTATTAGGAAGTATGTCAAAGTTTTATTTTTTGTAAGAAAATTTGTCAAAATCTCTTTATAAAGTTATAAGGTACGTAAAGTGCCGGCGAAACTTCAGCATCGAAGGGAGTTTTAAATGGTTTAAGATAGATGTGTGGATCTTCGGCAAAAAATTTACACAAAACATCGATAAATTATTTGAAAAAAAAAAATTCTGTCTAGTGACAACGGTAGATGTTGTTTTAGCCCTTCGGACGATCTCGCGCCGCAGCGCAGGCCGTTTAAATAAGAGTTCACTCAAACTAAACGGGCATGGCAGAGAAAATACCGTTAAAAAATATCCAGGTGAAGCTGGTGAATCGTAACAATAATAATAATAACTGAGTAATATATCATATAATGTGTTTTTATGTGTAGGAGCATAGGATAATTTACGGTTGTCATCATGTGAAAAAACATATAGAAAAAAGGTTACGTAATGTATCACATACTATGTTCGTGACATTGTGAATAAGGCAACGTTGTAAGTAGCAAGTATGTTGAAGTTATCAATTATTTTTGTCGCTTGCTCACGCGACAACTATGCGGATGATTTAACGATTCAGAGTTATGTTTAGTAGTTCGTGTTTAGTTATTCAGTTCAGTACAACAACAACATCTGTTGCAACTACATAAATAATACCGGAACTAAATTTTTCTCAACACACTGAAGCCGACACCCGAATATGTTCCACTGTTCAATATTTGTCAAATCTAGTGAATAGTAATAGAAGCCATGGATACAGATATATTTGTATTATCTTTATATTTTTTCCCAGATTATTTGTTTATACCAATCCACCATATTATGCAAGAATTAATTAACGAAAAGGCATTGGAAGCCCAAATGGCGTTAGGTAATTAACTATTATGTATTTATGCTTTAACTGGTTTTGACACAGTTGATTTCTTATTTAAAAAAGAAAAGCTAGTGCGTTGAAAAAAGGTTCAAAGCATAGGAATGATAAAGACCTAAAAGCACTATTAGATTATCCTCAAAATGGTAGTCAGAATTTAATTCCTTTCCAAAATTCAGCACGATAATTTATGAAATTGTTGTATGATCGGCCAGTGTTGATTTATAGTTATTCAATCAACTAGGGTATTAATGGTGACGATTAATGATCGAGATATTTTATCGCGAGAGCGAAGCGTGCGCGATAATGTTCGAGATCATTTATCGCCATTTTAATATACGAGTTGATTACAAAATATTCAAACATTGAAAACATTGAAAACATTGAACTTTGACATATTTTGTTACAAACTAGAAACATTAATCTTTCAAATGGTGAAAAATGTTTTGATATATATGGCTTCGCAATTGCGAGTTAAACATAAAAAATATTTTTAACGTATTATAATTTGAGAGAAAAAAAATTATTTTTTTGTGCAATCGCGTATTTTATGGAGACATCCAGATACTCATCCGCAAGATCACTCCCGATAACACACAACAATAAGGTAAATGGCGAACCCGGTCATCCACTAATAATAATAATAATAATAATGTTTATTTGTAATACAGAAAAATATTTACATAAATAATCGGACAAATAAACAAAAGGAAACCGCAAAGCCTAATTGGCTGTCTGCAGATAGTGTATACAATAAAGAAAAGTGTTTACAATTATCATAATATTATTTTAAAACATATCAAGAATGTTCAGCACAAATTCGCAAAATCGCAAAGCCAAGGGGCTGTCTGCGTTGGATTTTTGCGAACTGTGCGGAATATCATTCAAGAATTGGCAACAAGTTTGGTGTAGTACATTATGGTTTTCTCAACTAACAGTAAGTGTATGCCTATCAGTACAAAAATTAACAAAGCCTGGAGGCTGTCCGCTAAAAAAATTGTTACGAGTACGGAATCCACTAAGAGTAAGTATGAACCTCAAGTTCTATATTCATTTTCAATACCAATAAAGACGCGATTAATAAACATAAGCAGGAAGTCAAATATGAAATTTTAAGTGCTACTCTATACGTTCAGTTTATTCTCTATTATATGGTGTATTTTTCTTCTGTCTTCTATCAAAATAAATTGCTTAAGCTTCGATTTGAATAAATTATAATTAACTATACTTTTCAAGTGCTGGGGAAGGTAATTGAATACTCTAGGGGCAAGAAAGGTGTAACATTTTTGACCAACAGTTACTTTTACTATTTGTTGTGATATAAATTATTTTAGTTGTTCTGGTTAGTTTATTTCATTACTTTGTATATCATTCCATCCTCTCACAGAATATGATGATTTTGACGGATGTGGAACAAAAATAATGTCAGTAGCGATCTGTTATTGTCAACTACGTATGTTTGTGCCAATGTTCACAAGTGAAAAATCAATTATCCCCTATTTTTCCACCCGCTAGGGTGGATAGTTTTAGTCGAAATCCAAACTTAAGGTATACCCTATCTATTAAAAAAAATATCCAAATCGAAGAACCCATTACAAAGTTATGCCTGATAGAATCGGTTAACGGCCCAGAATTCAGAGGGTGAGTAATCAATATCCTTCATTTTGCTACCCGTAGGGGTGGATTTCATCTTTTAAATTCAAATGCGTCCACCTTCGGAGTACACCCTATCCACTGTGAAAAGAATTATCAAAATCGGACGTCTCAGTTAGAAGTTATGCGTGATCATACATAAAAAAATAAAAATAAAAAAAATTTAATATACGCGTCGACTAGAGAACCTCCACCTTTTTGGTTTCGTCGGTTAAAAACAGTAGATGATGGAATAAAAAAAACATGAAAAATGCAACCCCTGAAGAGGAAGCAGGAGAAATCGTGCAAGAAAACGAACATATTCTCGAAACGTCTCTACACGAGGATAAATATTTCATTATATGGCAAGGGCTTCAGAGTCCGAGGAAGAACTTCCGGATTCTTTGGAATATAAGGAGGCTTAGGAAAAACTAGGAGACTTGAAGGAAAGAAAGAAGAAAGTGATAACCTTCTCGAATTCAGAGAGTGAATTTGAAAAAACCAAAACAATTTGAAGGATTGCTCCACCAAAAAATTCCACCGAAAAATACCAGAGGGAAAAGAAAAGGAAAAAAGCATGTGGAAAAACGCTGAAAATACTTCGGAAATAACGGAAATTGGGGAAACCCAATCACAATGGAATAATCCGAGAAAAACCAGAATGAAAAAGACTCAGAACTAAGAAATGAACAAAACATTATGGAGAAGGCGGTATTCCTAAAAACAGATAATTATTTTTTCCTGGTAGAAGTTTCATTTTTCAATTCAATATTCTCTAGCTGTATACTTGAGTCTGGACGATTATATTTTATGAGGCATCATTAACTTGATGGCCTTCCAAAGTTCACAATATCATCATTGTATAGGACAAAAAATATTTTCCATTGTGCTTCCATTATCAAATATTGATCCATTCTATCGCTTTTTAGAGGCTTCAATTAGCTAACCTGTCGTTTGGGGAAGATGCTAATATAATTTCAGCAGAATGACGCAAATCGATATAGACAATGAACTGAATAAAGTTGGGAAGACAATGAAATGATCAAACATAATGTGAAAATAATATGGTCTAACTTAAATTCAAATTCTGAACATGACGAAATAATCCTAATGTATATAATATATTAGAATTTGAGAACTATTAATTTTTTCTTAAGATCACTCATATTTAGGAACAAAAAAATGAAAATGATGAACGAATGGAGAAAGAAAAAAATCTGAACTGATGAATACATATAATTTCAGACTGGACCTAAATATGAACTTTATATTGAATTGAAGGAAAGTGAACATATATGAAGCATAATAAACATGAAAATATTATTCAAGGAATAGGAAAATATATTGGGAAATGTATGTTTTTTCGATGATAAGGCATTTTTCACCAGGATGTTAAAGTTGAAACATATTATTATTTGGAAACTTTGAAAGATTCAAGTACAGTTCTGTCAATTCATTGGGAGGTCAATGCTTGGTTCATATGACAGGTTCTCGACAATACGGCAAAAGCACGTTAGCTATAATTTTTTTGCCGTTGTTTTTGATTGTGTATATTTCAAAAAAAATACGAAAATATAAAAACAAATTAACTTGTAGACATATTTTCAATGGTAGTGCATCTCATTTATACGCCAAAAAATTTTTGTTGAAAAATAACCCTACCATGAATGTTTGCGAATGTTCAAATGTTTCATGATATGAAGAGTTCAAAAGAATAACAGGAGACATGCGAAAAGGCCCATGGAAACTACGAGAAAACAATTTGATCAATATCATTAGTAAAAGAGTTGAATATTGTCGGTAGATTGATTTGTTCGAAATTATGAACAAGATGTTCATAAAATCAGATGTGGAATCATCGGCGCCTGGAAGATAAAAGTGAGATTACTTCTAGAAAATGTGTTTCCCAATTCTTCCCGTCTTCCCGATGATTGTGGAAGGGTGAAATAGATTTCCGCCGACAAAAATGTATTGAAGACCTAGTGAATGCAAATGCAAATGAGTTCTGGTGAGTACTCTCTTTTGAAAAACATTCTTCTTTGCCTCACTCATCTATATGAAATCTTATTTAAGACTGACAAAGAAAATCAAATAACTATCTGAATGAAAATGCAAATTTTCACTTTCAGACTTTTTTTCTGAGTTAGGGTATATCTCAATATCTATCAGAAGTAGTTCTATGTCCAGCGGGGATTTAGCCAGGGAAGTAGTTGTTTCCTGTTAGATATTACAAAAAATAACTTCATTATTGGCGTGAATTTTTCAATTTTCAGAAAAATCGTTCTGTTCAATTTTTAATTGGGATTGTTTCCCTATTCAACTGTCGGCAGCTCCTGAGTAAGTTGAATAACACCAACAATTTAAAAAAATACTCATGAAATGAAGTGAATAATATTCCTATAACTCTGTTTCCTAATGTGAGAGAGTAACAAATCATTATTGAACTGTAAAACTGAGCCGTCTTCGACGTATTCCATAGGCGTACGAGGTTAAATCTGAAGTTGATGTCATTGGATAGCTTATGAAAAACTGAGATAGGAATGTGCAAATAGGTATAGGACATCATAGATGAAACATTTCTAGAAAATGCAATAATATACTGGATGTCCCATTAGAAAAAACAAAAGTATATATCATAACTTTTTAATGCGACGTTCAATTGTTTTTCTATTTCAATTCGGTTCAGGAAAAATGCTACAACTTTCCTAATTCACCATTTTTCTAGCTCTTCAAATGAGGAGTATATCTATTGGTCCAAATATAACCAATAACCCTGTGAAGTTGGTTCAAAGATATTTCATACCAGCTTAGTGACTGTTAATAAAATGGACAACGCTTAAGTATGTTCAAAGTATGCTCTGTAATTTCCCGTTGCAGGTACATTAAAATAATAAATTTACAATCACCTACCTGATTATCTTCCCCTTACTTCAGAAGTTTTTTTAACAAATAATATTAAGTAGATATAAATCCGTCCCTGCGATGAGAGATAACAATATGGTCGGATTTTTTTCACAAATGGAGGGTTTTTCTAAGAAAACTCTTATAAGCTCAGGTGGAGACACAGGTAGTTTACCTATCTGTGCCTCAGTGTTTTGAAAATTTGAAATGTTTAGTTACTTTCCAGCAGTCGTTGCAAAAGTTTGTTCTTGAAAATGGCTAGTGTTTCTGAATTTGTTGGTGAGAAACAGATCAGTGAAAGGGCGCCTTCTAGAAATGAGAAAATTATTATTCTCAATGTGTTCAACGCTGTTTGTCACCAAAACTCAACATTCCGATTACAAAAATAGTTGAAATGTGTACGAATATGACTGGAGTCGGACAGTAGGAGATTTAAGCCGGTTCTGGCTCTCCCCCCACCACTATGACGTCACGTGTGACCTTGAATAGTTGCAGGTGTGCAATGTGTGTGTGTTTGACCTTGAGATTTGACTTTGAGATTTGTCATTGAGTTTTATATTGGGTTTGGTCGACTTTGAGATTCGACTTGACCTTGAATACGACCTTGAGATTCATAACATTAAGTTTTGACTTTGAGATTTACCTTGTTTTGATGTTGGGATTGTTTCGGCAACCAAAAGATTTGATCTCGATGTTTGTTTGACCTTGACTGAAGCTGTGGTGTAGGCATACATATTATGTGTGATCATGACCTTCATGAATCCTTGCACTCTCCAAGCGAGGAGGGCATTCATCCTGTAAGAGAGCTAAGAGTGAACTGCGAGTATTGATGAGTGTGTTGATGCTCAGTGTGTGATGACCTTCACAGTCCCATCTACTGGAAATGGAGTGGGGATGCCTCTTATAAAAATGTGTGGAGTCGTTGATGAGAAATCAGATGTTAGATAATATCATCAGAGTGAGAGACTTGGCAAACCGAATAAAAATGGTTTCCGTGCTCTCAAAGTTATTTTCAATAATGCCGAGGATGCCAAGAAAATTATTAGAGCCAAAAAAGATCCACTCAGAGGAATGGCCATAACAGTCAATGAAGATATGACTCAACTTCAGATAAGAACTTGGAAAAAATTGAAAGATGAATTGGAAAATAGGAAGAGAGCAGGAGAAAATGTTGTTATGAGATATATCAGTGGTGTTCCTCGAATTACCAATCAAATCCAAAAAAACTAGATGGGAGCCATATTTGCTGTTACTATCAGAATGTTGGTGGATTGCGCACCAAATTACTGGATCTTCAGCAAGCGGTTATGTGTTCTGATTATGACATTATAGTACTAGTTGAAACCTGGTTAAACAGAGACTTTCACAATTCTGAGCTAGGTTTAAAGGGCTTTGATATTTTTAGGTATGATAGGGACTCAACTGAATCATTGAAAACACGTGGAGGTGGTGTACTCATAGCTGTTAAGCATTCTCTATCGGCCACTACTGTGAACTTTGTGAACAATAATGTTGAACAAGTTTTTGTAACACTTTCTCTTGGTGATGATCATTTGATTATCGGTGCAGTATATATTCCACCTGCTTCTAATACTGAATATTACATCAATCATGCTTATACTGTAGACTATGTTTTAGAAAAATTTCCTGGTCATAAAATGTTGCTTTGTGGAGATTATAATATACCGAATGTTATTTGGTTCAATGATGAACTTGGCCTAAATGCTGACTGTCTTGAAAACTCACCAGCAAATGTATTACTCAACTCGTTCAGTTATCATAACCTTTATCAAGTAAATTCTATTCCGAACTCTAGGAATGTATTTTTGGATTTATTATTTTCATCATACCATGATATAGTTGTTAATAGCCCAGTGGAACCACTCTTTCAAAATAGCATACACCATTCCGCTGTTGCCTTTGATCTGAATACTAGAAAAATACCTGATCTAAAGATCGAAGAATACTTTTACGATTTCAGGAATAGTAATTATATCTTCATGAATGATTTCTTTGCCAGCATTGATTGGAATTCCTTATCAAATGACGACGTTAATTCATCCTTAAGCAACTTTTACGATGTTTTATATCAAGCTATTCGTAAATTTGTTCCTGTCAAAAGTTCAAAACGTCAAACTTCCCAACATGGTTCAGCAGAGATTTGAAACAAATGATATTTGAAAAGAAATTAGTTCACAGAGAATATAAAATGGTAATGTTGAAGCATACCGGCTTTTTCAGTATCTCAGAGAGCAATGTAAAATCTTACGTGAGGACTGTTATCAAAATTACATTTTGAAAACTGAGAATAACATTTCTGCAAACCCTCGTCATTTTTGGAAGTTCATCAATGATAAAAAGAAATCATTCAATCTCCCCTCTCGTATGGTTTATAACAATAACTCTGGTGAAAATTCCAATGATATAGTTAATCTTTTTTCATGCTATTTCTCGACAGTCTATGATAATACAAACATCAATCAAATTCCACATTATACCTTTGATAACACTGTCAACATTTGCTCCTACACCATAGACATTAAAGAAATCATAGATTTAGTACATTCTCTACCTTGGAAACTATCATCACTGGCCCAGATGAGATCCCTTTGCATTTGATTAAACATTGCATTTACACTTTAGGAAACCCATTCACTACCTGTTCAACTTATCTCAAAAAGGTACGTTCCTAGCTTTTGGAAACACAGTTTCATAAAACCCATCCACAAGAGTGGTTCACGGGACAACGTTGCAACTACAGAGGTATTTGTAATCAATCAAATTACCAAAAATGTTTGATTGCTTGATTTCCAAAAACTTTCGTGGGACTTCAAAAAATATTATAATTAATGAACAACATGGATTCTGCAGAGGTAGATCTATCCACTAATTTATTGCTTTACCAAAATTACATCATTAATGCTCTCGAGAATAAACTGCAGGTTGACTCCGTATACACAGATTTTTCGAAAGCCTTTGATAGAGTCAACCACAGTTTACTACTTGCTAAACTTGAGTCTTTGGGAGTAGAAGGAAATATTTTAGAATGGATCAAATCCTATCTTAGCGATAGAGTCCAATATGTCAAATATGGTAGTTCAGTATCAGATCCAATTGAAGTTCCTTCAGGGGTACCTCAGGGGTCTCACATGGGACCACTACTGTTCAATATCTTTGTTAATGATCTTCCAAATGTTATCACAACTGTTCCTTCCTATTATTTGCTGATGATTTAAAGATGTTCAGAACAGTTCAATCCATATCTGATGCTGAGAGATTACAGTTTGACCTAAATAACCTTTCCAGGTGGTGTAATATCAACTTACTAAAACTGAACTTGGGTAAAACTGAACTTGGGGACAAAAAATTAGTTTTTCACGAAATAAAGAGGCAATTAATTATAATTATCAGATTAATGACACAAACTTATCAGATACCAACAAGATTAAAGATTTGGGGGTTATATTCGACACAAAAATGAATTTCAAGAGTCACATAACAGAAATCTCATCTCGTGCACAACAAATGCTGGGCTTTTCTCTTTGTTCTGCAAGAGAACTATCTGTCAATGCTCTCAAGATTATCTATTGTGCCCAAGTCAGATCTATTCTTGAATACAGTTCTATCATTTGGTCATCATGTTATAGAGTCGACATAGAACTCTTGGAAGTACTCAAAATAAATTTTAAGATACTGTGCTACAACTTAGGAATGAATAGAGATGAATACAATTATTCACAAATTCAAAAAACCCTAAATTTGAATACTTTAACACATAGAAGACTTGAAATCGATCTGGTATTCCTCCATAAAATTATCAATGGCAGTATTGATTGTCCTGAAATTGTTGAGCTTACCTCACTTTCTGTAAATGCTAGAAGAAGTAGAAATAGTGACATTTTCAAGATCCCTTTTTGTAGAACAAATTATGGTCAAAACGAATCCCTAACAGAATACTGAAGTCAGCAAACACTCACAACAACAGTTGAGCTGTTCGGTTCATCTTTACCATCCTTTAGAAAAGCAGTTAAAAATTGTAATAGTTTTAATTTTTTAGTTTTAACATAATCTTAGTCATCTGTAAAATGTATACTTTGTACAATCTTTTTGTAATGGTATAATTGTCTTGTTCCGTTGATAAATAAATACAGAGTACGAGAAGTTTCGCAATTCAGTGAGTGTATTTTTTATAAGGTGAAATAATCTATATTTTTTCATACAGTCTTACTATGTCTTTTCTTCCAAAAAATTGTAGATTTGAAGAGAATCAATTCTTCAATAATTGAAAAGAGGGGGGAGCTTTGAACAAAAAAACCAATATGAAAGATAATGCCATGTGAAGTGGAATGAATAGAAAATCGATTAAACGGTTTTCTTCCTAAAAGGTTCAATATAAAATTGAACCAGAAATGGTAGATCTCGGTGAAAAAAAACTACTTTCTGGCAAATCCCGCAGAACATTGGACTTTGGCTGGTTGACTACTCCGTACCCGATGGGGCCAAGAAGCCTGAAACCGGTATGCGGATTGTTAGGTGAACACGACATAAATTAAACATAATCGAGCTTATCAGAAAAAAACTTTGCATTCAATGTCCATTGATATTATATGGAAGTATGCTGGTTTTCAGGTGAATATCTTCAATGTTCTTGGTATTTGCCAGGAAAGTGGTTTTTTACCTGAGATCTACCCTGGTTCAATTTTATTTGAATCCTTTATTGAAAAACCCTTTAATTCGATTTCTGAAATATCATCATTACCCATTAAAGCTTTAAATACTTGGGGATGACGATTTGTATAACCCGATATGGGAGATCTATTCTAATGACATTACGTAATGATAATGATACTTTATTCAAACATGGTTGTCAAA